>VZRU01009151.1:58081-92439 GCA_013398155.1 Pedionomus torquatus | reverse complement strand
TGTTCTTTTTTGACAGTGCCCCACCTGGGTATATATATAACTGAATGGTTGGATGTGGGGAGAGCAGCAGATGTAATCTCTCTTGACTTCAGGAAGGCTTTTGACACTGCCTCTAACATTCTCATTAGGAAACTGAGGAAGTGTGAGTTAGATGAGGGGGCAGTGAGGTAGACTGAGAACAGGCTGTGTGACAGAACTCAGAGGTTTGTAATTAATGGAGCAAGGTCAAGTTGGAGGCCTGTAACCAGTGGTGTTCCCCAAGGGTCAATACTTGGTCCAGTCTTGTTCAACACATTCATCAATGACCTGGATAAAGGGACAGAGTGTATCCTCAGCATGTTCACTGATGATACCAAACTGGGAGGCCTGGCTGACACTACAGAGGGCTGTGCCACGATCCAGCATGACCTGGACAGGCTTGAGAGCTGGGCAGAGAAGAATCTAATGAGGTTCAACAAGGGCAAGTGTAGGGTCCTGCAGGTGGGGAGGTCCAGGCACCAATATAGTGGATCTGCTGGAAAGCACTTCTGAAAAGGAGCTGGGGGTCCTGGTAGATAGTAAACTATCCATGAGCCAGAAACATGTCCTTGTCACCAAGAAAGCCAAGGGAATCCTGGTCTGCATAGGGAAGCGTGTGACCAGTAGGTCGAGGGAGGTCATTCTCTCATTCTTCCCCTCTACTCTGCATTGGTGAGGCCACAACTGGACCACTGTGTCCAGTTCTGGGCTCCCCAGTTCAAGAGAGACAGGGAACTATTGTAGAGAGACCAGTGTAAGGCAACAAAGATGATTAAGGGATTGGAGCATCTCCCTTGTGAGGAAAGGATGAGAGAGCTGGGACTCTAGCCTGGAGAAGAGAAGGCTGAGGGGAGACCATAGTAATACTTATAAGTATCTGAAGGGTGGGTTGAAGGACAGAGCCGGACTCTTTTCAGTGGTTCCCAGTGACAGGACGAGGGGCAATGGGCACAAGCTGGAACACAGGAAGTTCCATTCAAATATGAGGAAAAACTTCTTTACGGTGAGGATGACAGAGCACTGGAACAGGCTGCCCAGGGAGGTTGTGGAGTCCCCTTCTCTGGAGATCTTCAAGATCACCCACACAAGCCTGGATGCAGTCCTGAATAATGTGCTCTGGGCAATCCTGCTTTAGCAGGGGAGTTGGACTAGATGATCTCTAGAGGTCCCTTCCAACTCTGACAATTCTGTGACTCTGTGACCTCTGGAGCTTTGGTCCAGCACAGCAGCTCTTCCCTCCTCCCCTGCCCAAAGCACTCTCTTCTCAGTGCTGCTCCAGCCTGCTTTCCAACAGAGGCTCAGGATGTTGGCAGCCGCAGAGAAGCTGCCAACACTCATGGAGCTGCCAGCACCCTGGCACTGTGTTACGTGCTCCAATGTCAAACAGCCAAGGGCTCTAGTGTGCTCTTGGGCTATCCTTGCTGCTGTCTCAGTGGAGAAATGGGGTGTCTCTTAATGAATGACCCACAAACTGGGAGAAGGACGGAAAAGGAAACCCTTATCCCAGGCCTCTATGTGGTAGGATCTTCTGTCTCCTTGCCTTAGGGTGCCCATCCGTTTCACACTGCACTCCTAGGGCTACAAGCTCTGAGGAAGCCATCCACCCTCCTACTGCTGTTGAACGAAGACCCCCAGACAACAGCAGAGAAAGCCAAGGCTTTGCCAGCTCAGGATCTCCCAGTCTTTCAGCCTGCCAAATCTCCTCAACCTCACTCCAGTGTTGCAAGCTGGACTGTGAGGACAGTTATCTGCTTACCGCTTTGAGCTCCCTGTCATGGAAGAAGCGAGGCAGCACGAAGCGTCGCAATGGCACTGTCATGATCAGGACGAAGGGGAAGGCCAGGGATGCCACCGTAGATTTCACCACCCAGAGCAGCACAATGCAGGCCAGTTGAATGCAGGTGAAGAGATTCATTCTCCAGGTCTTCACCTAGGGAGGTGAATCCAGTCTAAGAACGCATTGTACATCCACAGAGACTAATGAAGACCCAACTGGCCAAATATAACCCTTCTGCAATGCACAGCACAGTAATGCCATCCTGCTGCACACTACCTGCCTGTACTCTGCAGCAAAGCAGAACTCTGTAACACATCAGCCTCTGTGCAACCTAGCAGTGTACTCACGTGGCACTGCAGTGTCCCTACACCCACACAAGCAACGCACCACTCCCATAAACAGCCCATTCACACAGTATCCTGGCAATACTAGTGTTGTATCACCTCTGCACGGCTTGCACTTCTCAGCACAAACTTGCAGCTAAGGAGCGGGTCACCAAGCCAAGCATTACTCTAGCAAAGCACCATCCTCCCCTCACCTGCCTCTTCTTCCTCTGCTCCGTATTACTTGTTTCCCCACAACCTGCCTTTGCTCACCTTGACGACATAGATGTGGTCAGGGTGGTGTTTAGATGGCATGAAGATCAGGAGTAGCCGCTCGTAGAGCTGGATGCCAGTCAGTGATGTAACCCCCATGTAGAGGAAGATGCCGAAGAGCACAGCCAGCGGTATCTGCCGCAGCATGTTCCCCATCACAATGGACAGACCTGCACAGACAGAGCTCAGGGCACGGTGTGTCCCATGTCAGCCCCTCCACGAGGCACCTTGGCCTCTGTCCCTTTCTCACCTCCTCTCTGCCTGCCCCGGGGTGCAAGGTAAAGGAAGTTCAAGAGGGATCTAGCAGGAAAGGTTGCAGAGATGGACTGACCATGGAGGTGTACCAAAGGTTGCCAGAAGAGAGCTGAGGGCCAGGCCTGCAGCAAGCAGGCTGAGTGCAGGCTGGCCAGTGGGGCAGGGACACTGCCAGGAGATTCAGGTGGTTGGCCCTGACCTCCCCCCCTCACTCCTACACCCGAGCAGAGACTCACCAACGAGGGCAGCAATGAGCACTCCGGTCACACGCTGCTCCTTCACCTCCTCGATCTTGGGCTTCTCTCCTGGTGCGATGGCCTTGCTCATGACCGTCAGGGCATTGACATGGGTGACGGAGCGCACTGTCGCTGCGGTCAGCCAGGGCAGCCCAAAGAGGGCACAAAGCCCCCCCATAGTGCCTATGAGCAGCAGGTCCAAGTGGAAGCCAGAGCCTTTCAGCAGCTTCCTCTCCTTCTTGCTCACAATCAGCCTGGGAGGAAAAAAAGCCTGGGTCAGTGCTAGGCCCAGCCCAGTGCCCAGGGACAGCAATGTGGCTGGGGACAATGTTCACTCCTTGGAGAGGGCACACATGGGGACAACAAGGAGATGGCTGAGGAGAGGGATGGTGGCTGTCACCCCGAGGTTAGAGTTTTCCTTCTGTGCTTGACTGAAGCAGGTCTCCACCCCACCGTACACCAGTAGGGGAGCCAAGAGACAATGGGAAAACCCAAGAAAGTACAGTCCAGAAAGGGGCCAGGATCCTGCCCTTGCTGTCCCACTGGGATGCCAGGCACATCTCCACACCAATGCCACCCACACCCACCCCAGCCTTGCCTTCCCAGGGGTTCATGATGGTTGGCATTGATCAGGAAGGTACTCACGTAGTGATCTGTGTCTCCATGAAGATAAGAATGAAGACCAGGAGGGCCGGGATGGCAGAGGCAAACATCATCCACAATGGAAAGGTCCCACTGCTGCCCATGGGGTGAATGAACCAGCCACGCTTGTGGGGAGATGTGACCGACAGCCCAGAGGGGACATTCAGCTTCTGGTGGTGCAGCCACAAAACCCAGCAATTACTCATCAACGTAACGTGACAGTCTCTCACAGGACTAACCTTGATCCTCTTGGTCTCCCTGTTCTGACCATCTCAGATGACAGGATAGCCATGCTGACCCGAGCAGGACTTTCTCATGGATAATCCTCTTCAGTGCAAAAAATCCCCTGTCCCATAACATGGGCCTGTCTCATTTCCTTTCAGCTACTGGAACTCTCTTGGTTTTTGTCCAAGAGACCAAGGAAATATATTCCACTCAGGAATCTCACCCCCATGTCAGTGCTTGCGTGGCTAAAATGCTCCCCGACCTCTGCTTGTACAAATCAAGCGTTCTAAACTGCCTGCTCTTCTCTGAGGTGGCTTTCCAGACTTTCCAAGCCTTTTCTGGGATATTTTTCCAATATTGATTTTGTGGTGTGGACCCCAGAACTGGCCACATTCTCTGGAAATGACCTCACTCTGGTCACGTTCAGAGGGAATATCATGTTCGTGCTCCCACCAGAGACCACACAGAGACTCCTAGCTGTACATCGTTCTGACCTTGCGTTCATCAGCATTTGAACTCTCAGCTCTGTGCTGCTCTTCACCAGTTCTTGCTATCTGCCTGTTGTGAGCACTGCAGGAAGAGTTTATGATTTGCATTTATGTTAATCAGCGTAAGTATGAATAATATTCCTGGAATGCCTGTGCTTGAGCTAAGCTGTGCAACTAAGAACTGTTTTCTCAGAAAGCTTCGTACATATGCTGAGTTAATAACGAAATGATAATGCTTTTGATATTAATTGTACAAGTATAGAAGGGTATGAAAAGGATGTAACAAAGAAGTGCATGATTTTACCAACGTCTGGTAAAACCAGATTTTTCATTGAAATTTAAATGAATATAAATGCATTTGGATTCCATTAAGCCTCGGGCTGCCTTGATAAAAAGCTTGCAGGCTGAACAAGAACTACCTTTCACCCTTCCCAATGTCAGTTGGAAAAAATACCAAAACAAAAGGATACATCTACATATCTACTGAAAAAAAAGGGAGGGGGAAATGGAAACCTGTGAGATGGGTTTATCTGATAACATTTAAGTTCGTACATAAACTGGGGAGACAATTATGTTTCAGATAAAGTAGTTTAAACATTTAGTAGCCTATGCTCAAGGATGGTATAAATCTGTTAGGTGCTAAACCCATGACAAGTACCCCACTGAAACTACTCTATATGCCACCCTATTAGCATGTATAACCAGTTTATGTTTTGTTGATTGACTGCTAATTTTTAGAGTTACAAACAAGGATTTAACTGCACTGAATGTCTTGGGTCCCCTAAAGCCTCCCCTACTAACAGCTGGAATACTGGAGGGATACCAGGGTGCTCCAGTCCCATTAGCTCTGGTCTTGCTCTCAGTAAGACTCTTGGAGCTTCCCTGCAGCATGGGAGCGAGTACAAGGGGAGCGTCTCTTTTTGCTTTGCACACTTATGACTAAAGAGGCAGGAAATACCAATCCCCTGTTGCACACGAGCAGGCCAGAGGGATCACTGCTGGGCTGCAGGGGGGGCTCTGAGGGCAGTGCTGGCTCCTACCTGTGTGTATGTGTCAGTGATGGTGTAATCCACCAGCACCATGACCAGGATGGAGATGGGGATCCCAAAGTCTCCGATGATCCGCCGAGCCTGCAGAACAAAGACCCTTGCTGGCAAAGGAAACAGGCTGGCTCCGTGCACCCACCCTGCTATAGGAAACCCGGGGCAAAGAGAAGTCCCGTGTGGGGCCAGGCACCACTGCAAACCTCGGCACTGATGATGAGCAGGGCAAGGGGATCCAGCCTTGACCCATGGGGCCCACATAGCTACAGTCCTCCAGCCATCTTAAGTGACTGGCTAATTGCTCCTACTGGCCTATTCAGATGGTGCTCCAGGTATTACACAGGTGCCCTGCCTGTAGAGATATGTCCAAAAGGAACAAGTTGTAAGCTCTCCCTCCTATATTTTAGTTTAACAGAACTGGTGTCCAGCCAAAGGATCCTTCCCAAGGTCCAGGGGAATTTCTGCAAAGCTCACTGGAGCAGGACAGCGCAGATACCATCATCAACAGCCAGCTCTGGTCAGCATGGTATTTAAGGGACAGATGGTGTTTCTTTGGTGGACAGCCCAAATGCTCTGGAGAACAAAGGGCTGTAGCAAGAAGCATTATTTGTTTGGTATGTCCCTTGTCTTTAACATCTGGGTCCGAGAGACTTCTCACCTTTCCTCCTAGGAAACGGCTGTTCTTGAACTTGCGCATAAAGAAGGCAATGAAGAAGGTGCCTAGCATGAGGATGAGGGAGAGGAGAGCAGTGTTGGGCTGCATCCTGATTCCCAGCGACATTGCATCCGCAGAGAGCATGCTGGCATTCAGGCCGCTCTGCACATCTGGTGGGTAGAACTTCAGCAGAGGATGTTCCGCAAACACCTGGGTAGGTGAGAGAAGCAGCGGACACTGTCACTGCAAGGAGGGGCAGGGGGCACTGTCACTACTGGGGGCAGAGGGATGCGGAGGTGTCCTGCTCTGTGGAGAGGTGAGGGCGGTAGATGGTGGGCACAGACAATGCCAGCATCCATCACCTTGCCTCACAACCTACCCAGCTGGAGAGGGCTGGGGAGAGAAAAGTGGCCCCTCTTTAATGCCTCCTGCAGGAAGAGAAGGGGAGACAGACATTAAGGCTTGTCCTGCCAGCCTCTGTGGTGACACAGGAGCCAGCTGGGCTGGGCCATGAGAGACCAGTGAAGAACTGCTCTGCTGAGTGCCTAGGAAAACTGTGGCTGTGCTGGCCCTGTTCCCCTGCCTCCTGTATGCTAAAGCAGCAGGACTCCTTGGGGACTGAGAGACATGGCAGCCCATCTCCCTGGGGAAGGTTCACCTTGTACAGTTTGTAGAAGGTCTCGTAGATAAAGATGAGGGAGATGAGGAAAGCAAAGATCTCCTGGGTGAAGGGTGAGATGTAGCGCACCAAGAAGCTTCCCTCAGCTGCCACGATAATGAAGATGAAGACGATGAGCCACAAACCAATCCACACTCTGCCTGTCAGATACTCAATGCCTTGTGTCTGGCAGAACTGAAATGGAAAGGGGAAGGAGTTACTCATGGCTCCTCAGGCTGCCTCCCCCATCTCCTTCCTATTAAGATCACAGACTCTCCTGGAAAAAAGCACCCAGCACAGACAGTAAATTCAGGGCTGAGGTCACAGGTAAATTTACAGACTTTGCATTAACACCAGCCAGCTCACACCAAGCAGATCTTTACTGCTCCAGTCTTTGTAACAGTACCTCCTGCCCTCTCTGCTGGTGACACTCCATGCATGACTCTTCCCATCCCACCCATATGTAGGTGCCATTACTCAAACACAGCTCTCCACTGCTCCGTGCACTCAACAGTATGAGCTTGTTCCTCGCAAAGGAGAGCCTGAGCAGCCTGCTGTGTTTCACTGTATAAAGGTACACTAGCCGGGGCATGATCCCAGACAGTGCCCTACCTGCATACACAGTTGTATGTGTGTGGAGAAAAGCCCCCAGGCTCTCACCAAGGAACAGACCATCTTCACCATCTCTGTTCATCCACACACAGCAGCACCAACTACTTCCAGCACAAACCAAATCCCTCCCTTTGCAGCCTTCCTGTGTACCACCCCGTCCAGTGTCCCACACAGGGCAGAGATATTCCTTTGTACACTGTGACTGGGCAAAGCCAAAGTAGTCAGTGAGAAGTGCAGTCACAGGAGAGCAGAGAAATTTGCACTGTGCAAGACATCACCAGCTCCAAACTCTTGACACACCAAGCTGAAAACCCATGCTTCAAAAGCCCAGACATGCAAGGATTTGGAAAAAAAGCAGAAGGATTAGACCCACTGCTTGGAGGTATGGTGACACAGGGATGTTTCTGACAGTGAAGAGATTGTGCTACTTGAGAAAGAAACATGTCCACCCTGGCTGGCCAGGATATCTCTGCACACACCCTTGGGCTCATCCTGAGAGGCAGGAGTAACATACATGGGATGTCCCTAGTGAGGGCGGTATACTCTATGTTGTTGGGTTCCCATACAAGGAAACTTGGAGACAGGTAACAGTTGCTAAATGGTCTTCAAAGGAAGCCCCAAGAAGAGTAATTACAGACCAGCATTTCAGGATGCAGCTGCAAGTGCTCATTGTGCCAGGATGGGCTGCAGCAGGACACTGGGGGACAATGCTCCCCTCACAGTCAGCAGGTAGAGGAGTGCTGATACACTGTCTCACTTCAACAGGGTCAGCCCACAGGATAGAGCAACTGAAGGCAGAACTCTACAGCGCAACCTGCAAAGGGTCAGCACAGTCCAGGCCAGCCCCAGCCAAGCTGAGGGCAACCTGGCAGAACCCAA
The DNA here is from genome assembly GCA_013398155.1 of Pedionomus torquatus. Classification (NCBI taxonomy): domain Eukaryota; kingdom Metazoa; phylum Chordata; class Aves; order Charadriiformes; family Pedionomidae; genus Pedionomus; species Pedionomus torquatus. The sequence continues at coordinate 84,355 of VZRU01009151.1, read as the reverse complement.
GAACTCCACACCACCACAAACCCTTTGGAGAGCTGGGAAACATTAGCTGCCCTCTCCAGTGAAAGGGCAGAGCAAGTGGGTGCCCAGCACAGACACTGCCTCACATGTACCTTGTAAAAAGCTTCTTCAAACACCAGCAGAGGCCCTGAGAAGCCAATGACCAGAAGTGGCTGGGCTCCAAGCAGGGAGAAGAGGATCCCTAAAACCGAGGTGGAGATTATCAGCTCGGAGACCCCCATGAGACCCTCAGTTTTCTCTCCTGGGAAAGAGAACAATGTGTGAGTGTTACTGCCTGCACACAGGCACCGTCACCACTGGCAGGCAGGCTGCAGACGCGGCTCCAGACAGAGGAGGTAGGTCCCCGTCCCAGCAGTCAGAGGTCCCCTGCATTGGGCAGGGAGCGCAGAGGGATCCTGGGGAGCCGAGGCTGGAGATGCCAAGTGGCAGGGAGGGGACAAGGCAGCAGCCAAGGCACAGCGCTGCCGCTCTCCCTGAGCAAGCAGCACCGAAGCCCACCCCGGCACAGCATCACACAGACACAGCCAGTGTCCCAGCGTGCAAAGAGCAGACCAGAAAGCAGGCCCATTACCTAGGAGTCCCCCGAAGGTGATGGCAGGAGAGAGAGCAGCAAAGTAGATGAAGAGAACGGCCGCGAGACACTGGCTGTGCAAGGCGTCTCTGATGTCACTGAGGTATTTGGGGTACCTGCGCTTTATGTCCCGAACCAGACCTCCAAAAAATATCCCGGTCCGCTTCAAAGGGTCGTCCTCAGCTTCCTCCTCTTCTTCCTCAGCTTTCACTTCACACAGCTCTGGAGGTGCACGGAGGGCAGGGCTTGAGCAGGGGAATGCAGGTCTGCCCTTGGGCTGTTCCCTCTCCCCCATATGCCATGGAGACCTTCCTCCAGCAGTATTAACCTGGTGGGTCCCCTGCAACTGTGCATCCCACTGCCTCCAGCTGCCCCAGCTGCCAAAGCTGCCCACAGCCACTGCCCTGCCTCCCTTTGCTCCCCCTCCCTGCTGCCCACTGCAGGAGCCAGGCCCTCCTCACCCCTCTGCTAGGGGATGGCCCACTGGGGCACGCAAGAACTAGGCACAAACTCTTTTGCCCGAATGTGAGTGGAGAGACCTTTGGCTTCCTGGACAGTCCCCTCCTTCATGGACTTCTGCTCCCTCTCCTTCCTCTTCCTCAGCAGCAATTTCTGGAAGGTGGCAATGGATTTGAGCAAGTCTTTCCCCTCCACCTCAGATGGGGGGATGACAATGCTGCAGTCCAAGAACTCATTGATGGCATTGAGGAGGTCTTGACGATCATCTGCCATATATGCAGCCTCATGGAAGTGCTGGGAGGGGCAGGGAAAAAGAGACAGGAAGAAGGGTCAGACCAAGACTGCACCCAGCTGTCTACAGGCTGAAAACACAATGCTTGTTGTGACCATGCAGTAGCATCCTACTCCTGCAACCCACTGCTTGTCTCACTACTGCCACTCTGTGACCCATACTCCTGAATGCCTCCTGTCCAACTACGAAACATCCCACCGAATCCCATGTCCTCCCCATCCTATCCATCCTTTCCAGTGACTTCTTTGCTCCTGCTTTTCTCCCCCAAGCCCCACTGCTCTTGCCCAACATCATGCTTCTACAGCATCTGCCAGCTGCGCACTCCACCATACCACAGGGTGTACCTTGTAGGACCTCTCCACCAAACAAAATCAGATCTGTGCTTCCCAGCTAGTCTTGTGCCTTTCTTTGCCTAAGTTAGATGCTACTCCTGGCCAGACCGTGCCACTGTTCACACCAGATCACTGTGGCTGCATCAGGCCAAGATCCTTGTCCTTACAAGCTCTGCATGCTTGCTTGGTCCGGCAAGGCTCTCATTCAGAGCTCAGCTCAGCGATGTACCAGAAGCCAGGCAACACAGAGATTAAAGACTTTCCCTGTCCCTGCAGCTCAAAATTAGGACTCCTCAGAGTGTTAGACTCTAACAAAATTAGACTCAAAATTAGACTCTAACAGACTGATGTCCTCCTAGTGTGGTCATGGGTTGGGTTTGATAAAGAAGCTGATGGAACCCTAAAGCACCACAGACAAAGCAAAAAAATCAAGGTGTCAGATGTGTGAGCAAGGAGCGTAAGACTCTTGGGAGACTTGGACATAAAAATGTAAAACATGGGAGAGGGAAGGCAAATAGGAGTCTGCAGCATGAGGGAAGTCATGCAAGGGAAAACAGGCAGAAAAGAGAAGATACGATTGACAGCAAGGGCAAGATGACAAGGAAGGACTCCAAGGAGACCACGAGGGGACATCATTACTGCAGACAGGAGGAGAGGTACTGGCAAACAGGTGGAAGTGCTGCATTGCCTCTGGAACGTGACTGCAGAGAAAGGGCTGAAGGAAGATGAACAAGTGAACATCCTGTAAAGCAGGTAGGGGACAGCTAAGGTTCCTGCAGCACACAGACTCCCTGGAGCCACAGCCTGAAACTGTAAATGATACTGTACTCTCTTGATGGCGCCAGCCACTGTGTCACCTTGCTATGGCTCCCTTCTTCCAGCAACAGAGGAGCAGAGGCTCAGATGAGCGAGATCAGCCCACAAATGCAAAGCTGAAGCTGGAATATGGGACTTCACCTCTGCTAGTTCAAAACACAGTGTCAGCTGAGCTCTGTGCAACTCCTGGGAAGGGACTTTTCAGCTGGGAGCCCTTGTTGCCCACAACCCACCCACTCTGAGTGGAACTTTTAGTCTCCAGTTGAGGAACAGCAGTGTGCTGGTGGCAGGACAGGCAGTTACTCTGGTTACCCTGTTACAGTTATACAGCACCAGCCAGAAAGTCCCTGTGAATCTCTGATTCTCCTGTCTTGGATGTACAGAGTAGGTGTACATGCCTTTAATTTCTTACCAAGATAATAAATTTCCCTTTCCTGCCACCTAGGCAGATGGGGGGCTTCTAGTAGTGCACACACTTAGCAGAAAAATCTTTCTGCCTCCCCATTTCCCCTCCTTCATGGATGTGCTCCTCTGTGTCGACACCCCAGCTATGGGATTCAGCTAGAAAGCTTTATCCAAACTGCTGCTGAACAGTCCCCAGCCATTCCTGGGTCTTCTTGTCAGCGTGGCCCGGGACAGACATCATGGTCACAGGCACTGCTCAGCCTCCCCTCTTCTCTGTGAAACATGAATTGAACACAAACCCTCCAACCGTGGGCAGTCCTTTGCTCCTGCTTTTATGCACAGCCTTCCTCTTCACTCAGCCTAGTATTTTCTGTCCCAGCCAAATGTGTGTCCTACTCTTCCCTCTGTAATGGAGCATCCTACCTTGGTCAAGTCAGGCTGCTCTTAAAAATCCCAGGTGCTCATGCCTGCCTGTCCCATGTGGGCCTCAGCCCTCTTGTCCCACAACCGACGCTCGCCTGCACCAGCATCACTGCCTGTCAGCTCCTCACCTTGTCAGACATGAGGGTGGAGATTGAGCGGCCAATTTCATGGTAGTCCATGTTGGCCTGGCTTGGTCCCAGAAGCACAAAGATGAATCTGACAGGAATCGGGACCTCCAAGACAGATTCCAGGAAGACGGCCTCATTTAGTCGGACAAAGGCCATAGTCGGCTGCTCCAGGAATTGCACACAACCTATCAGGAGGCAACGTTTTGAGCAGAGTTAATCATTGGGGTTAGCTGTACTGGGCTGCCTTTAGCAGTGAGAACAGGGATTTTGGGGGTTTCCATGAGCCTTTCTGTTCCGCACTTGTCTCCAGAGCACTGACATGGCACGGAGCTTCCTGCCGAGGACTGCTCCTAGTACCCCGTTCAGTGATCATTCCCAAACAGTGCCATTTTCTTTAGTTCTTCCAGTTAGCCCATTCTTAATCTCTTACAGATGGGCTCTACTTGCGCTACAAGGGGCTCATTTTAAATCAGAAGGCTGTTTTAAGCTGCTGTTTTAAGACGCTGCCTTATGGAAGGAAGTCTCTTACAGGTTACTTTTATCAAACAAACTTCTAATCTCATCAAAGAATGAAATCAGGTTTGCTTGACATGACCTATTTCCCATAAACCTCACTGCTTGGCAATAATTACATTCTTATCCTTTAGTTCTTTATTAATTGAATCCCATATTAGTTCTGCCATTATTTTGGCTGGGAAGGATGTCAGGTTAAGCAGCCTATAGGTACTGGGCCATTGTCCTTTCCTTCATAAGCACTGATGCTTGAGTAGCTTTCTGTTTTTCTGTTCCCTGTGTTCCCAGATTTTTCTTTTTTCTCTTTTTTTTTTTTTTTTTTTTCAGATGAAAATGAGCCAGTTCTCTAAAGAATCATAGGTGCAAGCTGCACAGTTTGTTTTACAATGTCCGCATCTCATCAATGCTTGGCAGCCTCCTTGATTCCTAACAGATTGGGAAGTAGTCCTGCATCCTCCAGCACACCAGCCGCTTCCTTCCCATACCGAACACAAATGTTTATTGAATACTTGTATTTCTCTGGCTTTATTACTGATTTTTCTGCCATCTGTGTCCAGCAAAGAGCTGTGTTCTGTGTTCAACTGGCAAATCTGGGCCATCTGAGTGGCCAGGCTAATCCCAGCCTTACCTCAGAAATGGCCAGTGTTTAGTTATCTGAGTATTCAAAGTACGTTTATGAAGCTGATTTGGCCTCATCATGGTAAGCATCAGCTTAGTTGAGCTGCCAAGGCTCTTTGCCTGAGCTTTTCATCTACTGGATAGGGAATGACATTTACTTTGCTTTTAGCACAGCTACATTTGCTGAGATGTTAATGCCAGCCAAGTGCTGAGAAGGACTACTCTTGTGGTCAGAATGCACCAAGCCCAGTGATGCGCCCACAGCCCTCTTGTAGAAAGAAATATCTCCTGGCAGCACTGAGGGTGATACTGAAGACCTTGCCACCAGCCAGACCCTGCTCCCATAAAGTCAAAGCTCCTTGGCACACACAGCTGGCAAACAACACTGGCCAGGGCTGAGCCTGGCTGCTGGCAAGGTGTGATGAGGCCAGACAGAGGAAAGGGGTGGTCAGAGGGCAGCACGAAGCCCAGCAGCAGTCAGTGTCTGGTCATCAGTCCCTCAGGCAGCAGTTACTCACTTTTGAAGCTGCAAAATGGGGTACTCTGGTGTGCCTGTTGGGAATTTCTCCTCTAAGCTGGGCCCCAGATCCCAGCCACAGAGTCTTATCAACCACTTCAAATTTAGGACTTCTTAATTTAAGAAAACTACCCCAGCACCCCTTATGTTTACTACAGACAAAATGTGTAACACCACCAAAGCAGAGAGTGTACAAGGCTTCCTCCCCAGTTGAACTTTGGGAACATGTACAGGATGTCCAAATATCCTCAGGAGGGAGGGCACAGAGAGCTGGGTCAGACCAGGATCTGAATGAGTCTCTTTTCACCTTGGGGGTCTCCACATGCCACTTCTTACCCACAAGGACTACTGTGGCCTCTGCATCTTCAGGGATCTTCTCCATCAGCTTCAGGTATTTACGGTGGCCCTCAGAGTTATGGAGATGCAGGTTTTTCTGCTGGGGAAGAATACAAACAAGTAAGGACGGAATTCCCATGCCCTTGGTCTCCCTACACAGCCTTACACCCCACTGGCATATGTCCTGGTTTCAGCTGTGATAGAGCTAATTTTCCTTCTCACAGGTGATGTGTTTTGGGTTTAGTATAAAAAGAATGTTGAACACGTATTGTTTCAGTTGTTGCTAAGTAATGTTTATATTAGTCAAGGGCTTTTTCAGCTTCCCATAGAAGCTGAGAGGGAGCATAGACAGGACAAGCTGGCCAAATTCCATACCACAGATGTCATGCTCACTATATAAGTAGGGGTTGGTCAGAGGTCGGGGATCTGTGATTGCTGCCTGGGAGGGGCTGGGTGACCAATCATCAGATGGTGAGAGTGACTTGTTTTATCACTTCATTTTGTATATTCTTTTACTACTATTATTTTTTCCCCCTTCCATTACTGTTCTATTAAATTGTCTTTATCACAACCCATGAAGATTTTTCCTTTTCCCTCCTTTTCTGCCATAGGAGGAGTGAGTGAGCAGTTGCATGGTCCTAGCTGCTGGGTGGGCTTAAACTATGACAGCACAGCCACAGCTGGGCTTTCCTCGGTTGCATGCCTCACACCCTGCTCCACAGGCAGGACACCCTCACAGCAAACATCTACCCTGCAAGTGCCAGGGCTGTTGCTGCCATTGCGTGCTGAAGCAGACATTTGAACACAATGTGAGGCTAAAACTGGGTCCTGAAATCATAACGCAGCCACCTGATTTCCAGCTTTCCAGGTGATCCAGGGGACCTCAGCCCTTGCAAGTAAAAGGTTCCCCCCACCTCCCAGAAAGGGATCCAGAGGTGGGTGCCAACAGAGGTGGCTGCTGGCCAACAGTTGTTCCCAGAGTGTGGAAAAAGAAGCAGTCACACTCCACCCCGCCATGTCACCCTCACCTCCTTGCATTCGGTCTCATTGGCCTTGGGGTCAGCCATCTCAATACGCTCTTCCCCCATGAGGGGCACACAGGTGTCGGTGGTGTGGTTGTGGTGGTGGTTCCCCACGATGGAGTTCATGCTGGAGGTGGAGTGGTTCCTCGGGAAGAAACCCTCTTTCTCATCATTGGGGTGGCTGAGGGGGAGAGTAGTGGCCATGAGGAGACCCACCTCCCTTGCTACCTGGTGCTCATGGACAATCCCTGAGCCCTGGCAGCCCTCAGCCATGTGCCACCCACCTGTGCTTGAGCAGCAGGGCACGAAGCACATTGGCTCGGTCTTCTGCTCTAATCTGGTCAGAGATGATCATGGTCTCCACCATGAGGTGAGCGATGCCAGGCAGCGTGGTCTGCTCCAGGTCAAGGAGGACGGCACCTGCCAGCAGGAGAGGAAGAGCCCTGCTTCTAGTGTGCAGCGCTCCCCACCACACACACACTCTGGGGACACGGAGCCATCCCATCAGGAGCAAGGCTTTGGTTGGGGTACAGATCCTCTCAGTTAAGAAATGTGCCAAGTCCAGGTGTTCTACATCCTCTGTGTAAACCCTTGTCCCAAGAGAACTTAAAAGCTCCAAGACGCACTAGTAGCTCTGGTACCTCCCTCTCATTTTAGTCTCCCACTCTGACTGAAATTGCCTTTTCACATCAAAGCTGGGTCAAAGACCTGCTGGCCCAGGCACAGCTGGGTGTCACAGCTGCCACGTACGTGAGAGCAGTAAAGCAGAGCAAGGAGCCAACATGGGCGTCCTTCAGCTAATGCAAACCCTGACAAATGGGCTGCAGGATGGTCTGTCTCTGCAGACCCTACATGAATCATGGGCACAACCACTGTTGGAGTGCCTCCACTGGGGGGCCAAACAGTGACAGAAGATGTCCTGCAAAACCTGTCTCAGAGCAAGATGCAAACCCTGGCCCACAGTTCCTGACTCACCATGGGCAATCGTCTTCCTGAGCTCCAACAGGCTGCGGAAGGACAGTGAAGCCACGTGGGGTTTCCCCCACCTTGCTGTATCCTCCTCCACATCCTCCTCAAACTTGATCCAGCGGGCTGTCTCCCTCCAGTGCATCTCCTGGTTCTTATCCACCACCAGCTCGTTCAGCTCCACGAACACCTAGTGTGAATTACAGTGAGGAAATGAGACTTCCCTTGGTGTATACAGCTCTACCAACAATACAATCAGGTTTGTTCTCATGGCACTACTTGATCTCAAGCACTGCCTGAGCAAACCTGCCTTAGTTAACCAGAGGTATGGTGAACAGAAGCAGCCAGGACAAATATGCTGATGGACGACAAATCGTCCATCAGCACATGAGGCACCAGAAAGCTCTAAGTCAAATGGTGTGGGCAGAGGAGAGGGAATGATCCAATGCTGCATCCCTCTACCAAACTGTGACATTTTTGTCCCCTGCCTGCTTCCTGGTTTTCCCCTAAATTCCCCACACTTACCAGACATAGTGATGTTAACTGTGCTGCCAATTTCTACAACAGCACTACCGTTTCTGTGACTGTTTTACATCTTATCTAAGGTTGAAGCTTCATGATTTCAGAGAAATCTTTGCTTTTATTGAAAAAAAAAATATTTTCAGCCCTCATGATAATGGATAAGAGCTTGAAATGTCACCCCCAAGGTCATGTAAAAAATTAGTTCTACTGAAAGCACATATATCACTTTATAAAGTGCCTGTTTCTAGTCCTGATTTATGGCTTCTGAACAAGTGTGGGAGGAAGCACATGAATACCTCATGGGGCTTTCTATCCAACTTCTTCTTCTTCTTCTTTTTCTTCACAGATGGAGTTGACACTAATTTTTTGCTTGTCCTGGTGATCTGACTACGAGAGGGTTTTTTCATCAGATGCCTCCTCACACCAGGATTATCTTCAAAACGGTGGCCTGAAAACACGGGAAAGGAAAAAAAAACACCAGTTTGCCTAGTGGGAACACACTGTCTGGCAGGGGAACACATCCACGCCTCCCATTCTCTCATTAACTTACACTAGCACAGCCCTGGCATCTGGAGCACTCACCAGCACCATGCAGACCTCTGAAGATCCTGCCTATCTCATCTGCCCACTTTCAGCTCTTCCAGACACCTGTAAGCTAATTCCTTCAAGAAGGCGGCTTCCTCCCAGGCTGTGCATACACACCAGAGCATCACTGCAAAACCTTTTATTCATGGTACCCAAAAGAGTGATGTATGAACCCTCCTCATACTCCCTCAACAAAAAGTAACCTGAAGCCATGTCAGCACAACTTTGCACCCAGACAGCACAGGCAGGCACCTGGCTGGGGCTCATTTCTCCAACTGGAGGAAAGAAGGTCTGGTGATCAGCAAGTATAAAGGACAGTGAAGGGAAAGGATACTTAGCTGCTGGTCTGGGAGAGACGTGGAAATATCAATGACTGCTTTATTCAATTGTGTGATGCGACTGTAGGATAAGAGCGCAGACTGGGGCTGGCATGGAGGCTGGGCAATTAAATCCAGGTATCGCTGTTTCTAGATGGTCCACAGTGCCACTGTACTGCCCTCTGAAACATCTGTGTTAAAGAGTTGCCTCCTGAAGCCTCCAGAAAGGCTGTTGAGGCTGCATTACAGACCCACCACCAAGCTACCAGTGCTGTTGGCTAGCCAGTGCCCACCAAAAACTTTTGCAATGCCAGAGAAAAAACAATTGGGCAGCAGCCTGCCATGGAGAGTAGTTTCCCTGGACACTACCCAGAGACAGCAAGTGTATCTTCCTCAGCACAGACAGTCCATGGGGATGGGGAAAGCCTCTGGGCTCAGCTCTAGCATGGGCAGGCTCCCCCAGGCAGATCACGGAGTCAGGGGTTTTGCTCAGCTTCAGTCCATTGAGGTTTGCTGGCCCTGCTTGTAAGGCAAAGCCAAGGTCTTCTCCCTGGGGACCAAGGGCAGCTCTCTGTTGGCTGGGATGAATGTTCAGGCTCCACATATCTTTCTGCACTTGTCTTCAAGACCTGCAGCTCTCAGGGCACGAGAGGTAGTGAAAAGCACTGGGCTTAAAGGTCAAGTGGTCCCTTTGATGTTGCAGGAAAATATCCGTGCATCTCTGGCATGGAAAGACCCAGCCTAGCATCAGGCAAAGCATACCATGGCCTTGCTCCTTGGAAATCTGGGTCGCTAGATTAAATATAAAATGAATCAATACTGAGCCTCAGGGTATTTTCCCCCATTGGCTGCCCTGCTGATGCACGTCCCACCAACGGCTGGACTCCTCCCTGCTCCACTTACTGCACTGCAATGTCAATAAGAGCCAATAATTGGCCACTGCTATAAACGTTTCTGGGAGCCCTGCACGTGTGGGGCTTCCTTCCTTGGACTTTTGCATGGATTTCTCAATTCCTGTGTACTCAGCAGCCTTGCACTTGGTTGCACTTGGTGTGGATTCCTGCATAAACAAACAGGTCACCAGGCAGACGGTCTTGGTATCTGGCACTTTTGTTCCAATCCTTGTAGCTTCTGCTTCTCCCATGCACCCTGGGACTCATTCTCATCATGTCCATTGAAGAACAGGGCCAGAGTACACTCTGCCCAGAATGACAGGAGCACAGCAAGCCTCCTTCATGGTGATGCCAACCCACCATGCAGTGCTCTTCAACAACAGCCCTTGAAAGCACACACAGGCCTTCAGCCACAGCTACCAAATGGCTGGAGGACAGATAAAACAGAAGGAGCCAAGTTTCCTGCCAGCATCTGCCGTGACTCCCACACTTCCTGACAACAAGTTGACAACCTGACAACCTCCAGAGCCCTACAGAAAGAAGAAGTGAGCCACTTGCTGCTCTCCCTTGGCAGTGCTTGTGGTCACTGAGATGCCAGCTGGGGAGGGCAACCCATAGTAGCAGGGTGGACACCTGGGCTTAATTTTGAAAGAGGCCACTGGCTTTGGGAGTCCCATGTGGAGCCCAGCTCAAGTGCTCTAGACTACTCTTCAGAGAGCTTTTCTGTATCCTGTCATATTTGTGCTTCTCTCAAATAAAAGTCAAGCTCAAGTGAGCATCTGAAGTCTGAGGTCCTTACTCGGGACAGAATCCTGGACTGAGACCAAAGGGTGGTGTCCCCCGGGCACAGCTCTGCTCTCTTTGCTGAAAGCCAAACTCTCCAGAGTGCGTTAAGTAGCCAAGGACAGCACTTGCTGTACCTCCTCTCCAATGCTCTCCCCCCAGCAGCAGAGCATGGGACACTGACAATGCCTGAGGCCAGAGCATGACTCCTGTGGTGGCCCCACTACAACAAACTGGTATGTGACCTCCCACACAGCACCTCCTACAGTCTCCTTCTGAACATCGTCTTGCCACGTGGGCTTCAGATTTGTTGGGATGACCAAGTTCCTTTCCCACCACCTTAAATTTGAAGATGACAAATACAACTTTGCACTGGTTAAAGTACTCCCTCAGAGTGCCTGTGCTAGTCAGTCCAACTCAGCAGGCAATTGCTTTCAATTCCAGTGTTAGCTCCTGCATCCCTCCTTCCACTATCCTCTGTCCTCAAACAGGAAGCCCAGAAAGAGGCATCACAGTAGTTGCACCAATACCAGAGAGCAACTTGCTAGCCTGGCACCACAGGGATGGTGCACATTTCCCACGCACTCCAGTTCTTAAGTTACAGCAAGGAAAAAAGAGACTGAAACCGCCTCTCTTGAACATTCCAAATTAGACTAAACAAAATCCTAATTAACATACAAGTCACAACCCTATGCTGGCTTCTGGAAAAAGACACTGCCCTGCCCTTCACAGGGCCCAAGTCTCTCTGGGCTGATGCTCAGCTTAATGTGATAGGGACAGCTGGACCCCAGCTCACCCCTGTTGCTGCCCAGGTGTCCCTCTACAGCACTCCCCATGTTCTGAACACTGAAAGGAATGCAAGGACACCAGCTCAGGTCTGACAAGGATTCTACTTTGGTCAAAAGCTACTGAATTCCGCCTGGATGGCAGCTAGTCCAGGAAGAGGTACTGCCATGGAGTGAGTACCCAAGTAAGTGGCACAGACTGGACATGAGCTGGCTCTGCACAGAACTGACTCTGGTGTCTCTGGCATATCCCTCAGAATTAATCCACGGTGTCGATTCATTGTGTGGAAATAATTAAGAGTTGACTGCACAGCACATCCTATTTCAAGCACCTGCAGTATTAGCTGTAGCAATCAATGAATGTGTTAACTGCTAGGAATCCAAATTTCCTCACTTTAAAAGTGAGGAATCACACCTTGCAGAAGCAATCTGCCCCTTTTACCTTCCCAAGGATAGCCATCCTTTCCCAGGGTACTTGGGACAATTTCTCAAACTTTTAGTGTAGAGCTTGCTCAACTCAGGACAGCTGATGGAACCAATTTGCTCCAGGCTTCTACTGTGAACTTTGCTGTCTATCAATTTACAGTAACAAGTGGAGAGCCGGCCAGAAGCAAATTCCCACTAGCTGGTTCTTGCAGAAGGACCTAGGCAGACATTTCTTCTTGCACAGATGAGCCAGCTGAGAAAGAGAATGTGATGCTGGGACTGAGAGGCAGGGGAAGTTACGCGTTGAGATCACACAGAGGCTGTGGCAGATCCAGAAGCTGACCCAAGGCATCCTGAGTCCCTGTTGCAAGCACTTTGCTTCCTCAATCTGGCATGCAAAGGTGGTAAATAGGCTAGTTTTGGGACTCTCCTGCGTGTGCTCCTAAAATCCCTTGAAAAACTAACACATGATCCAGACAAGGACCACAGCTGCCACAGAGCTATGACTATGAACAGTGTCACTCCCAAGGTGACACACAAAGCCACCTTTTAACTGTGAGCTACCACCATCTGCTGAGGAAAGACCACCTGCATGAGGTGGGAGCAAGGTTCCAGTTTCTGTGCAGTCCCTGGGAGGGCTCAGAGCTCCAGCTCTCCACAAGGGATGCGTGGGTACAGAAACAGATGTGAAGAACAGAAAGACACTCTCTGCTCTCACGATTCCTACTCGCTCCGTCCCTGCTTTTCCCACTCTTGCTTTCTTTCTCTTTTCCTCCTTCCAGGCTACCTGGCCAGTCTGCTATTAGCTAGTTTCACAGCCACACTCAAGTCTGCAGACATAAGGACTAGGTTATTTTTTTTTCCTAGGGGCATTAGGCTACAGTGCAGAGTCAAGAACCTGATACCCACTGCTGCTGTCGGATCCACAGCTCAGCCTGAATTCCAGCAAACAGAGAGCAGTGATACACTGTCACCTTGAGCCACAGATGGAAGGGAAAATGTCTCCGTCCTTATACACACCCTGGAACAGCTGCTATTTTCCCTGGCCATAGCACGGGCCACATCCTGATAAGCATAAACAGCAAGATGCAGCTGCCTCTGGAGCTGCTCAAACAAGACACACACAGGGAAGCACTTCAGCACTATGACACAGATCTGTACAAGGACCTTGGACAGACACACGGACGCCAGGGAGCTCCTCTGGTGTTACCAGTTTCCTCCTCTAACCTAGCAGACCAAGCTGACACAGAGAGGGTGCAGACAGCAAACACAGGGTGGGGGATACGCACTTTAACTGGGGGCTCTGATCTACAGCTGCAACCACGGGGTCACTGCTCTGGTACTTACAGGTGGGCTCCCCGCCTGGGTAGCCCAGATGGTTTCTGATGGCTTCCCATAAATCATAGTCTTCAAAATTGAAGGCAAATTCATCAAAGTCTTCATAGCCGAGCGAGTTGCGAATGCAGGTGCTTATTGCTATCTCCGGGCTGCTGCCCCCTTCCGATGCCTTTGCTGCCTCCTCTCTCCCTTGAAGGGTTGTCATTTTGTCCTGGTGAAGTTCAGGGATCAAGTGCCATGAGCCACCCACCTTCCCAGGAGGGGCTGGGGTAGCCAGGCTGACGTGTGGAAATCAAGCTGCCCCGGGGCAGGGTGCTTCACCACAGCCCTGGGGCCAGCCCCGGTGCCTGCCTCCCGTCCTCAAGGGGCACGAAGGTGCCGGCTGCTGCAGCCCCTGGGGACTGATGAGGTCTCGGGAAGGTTGGTTCCACCTGGGATGATTCCGTAGGGGGCTGCCCCACTGGCTTCTCAGGAGCAGGATCCTCGCTCTGCCGTGGGGTCTGGTGCCGGCTGCCCAGGGACGCAGTGCCCGTGGCCCGGGGACAGCCAGGCTGTGCGTGCAGCACTGCTTCTCTCCCTCGCTCCCCTCTGGTGTCTCCCTCCCTCTCCAGCCTGCAGAGCAACCTATTGAATTCTCCATGTCCTCAGGCCCAGAGCGTGCATTTCCATGACGTCTCTTCTGTCTGCCCTCACGCTGCGCACAGGGGCAGTCCCCCTCCGAGGCACTCCGGAGGGGGCAGCTGCCTCTCCCTCCACCAGGAAAGCAGAGGAGAGGGGAGGCTCCTCACCTCAGGTTTTCTGCGATGCCAGAGCTGGCGTGTCGCACAGAGGGCTGGTCGCTGGGAAAGTGTGTCAGGAGAGGAGAGAGCTGGGTCTCAGGGAAACACAGGGAGCCCTGAACTGGAGAGGGTAGTGGGGTGGGTGAAGAAGCAAGCAGTCGTGGGGTGGGTGCAAGCAGAAGTGCTGAAAACACAGGGACCAGCACTGTGGACATTGCAAAGCTGACAGAGAGCAACCAGGGTTGGAAGAGCAGAGGATGGGGAACAGGGAGGTGAAGACCACATCCTGTAGGAGGCCAAAGACCATGCTTGGAAATGCCAGGGAGGAGAGCAAAGCAGGGAGAAGCAAGGGACATGTGCAGTAGTATTGTAGGTAATGTTGCAAAGCCTCACTTTTCATGCCGTCCAAGTCAGCAGACGCCAGCATCTGGGCCTCGGCCTCATCCGTGGGGACGCGCTGGTATGCTGCGCTCTCCAGTGTGGTCATGCTGCCGATGCACATCCTCTCCTTCAAGTCATAGGTGACCCGCTGTCCACTTGCCACCTGGCCCCAGGGCTTGCGCTTCTCCCACCCGCGAGACAGACGTTCCCGAGGTCCAGGAAGACTGTAAGAACCAAAGAGACTGATGGTTGCAAACGGGGTGAGGGAGGCTTGGGCACTAGCCCCTCTCAGGGCTGAGGTCCCTCAACCCAGTCCTCACCAACAAGTCCCTGAGAGGGAGCACAATCAGGAGTCACTTGCCCCAGCACCTAAGGATTGTTCCTTCCCCACCACAAAACACTTGTGGTCCGTGTTGGAGACCCACCTCTGAGTCAACAGCCTCACGGTCCCCTGACTCGGCCAAGCCTCCTGGGGCTTCCCAGCCTGCAGTTCAGCATGACAATGCAAGTTAACTGGGAGGAAGGGTAGCCCATGTGTGCAGCCCAGTGCCCCCAGACCTGCACTGAAGAGATTCCACAGACCAAAGGAGGTCACAGGAGTCCCCAGGGAGTGACCCTCCCACTGGAGAGCAGCTGTGATGCTCACCTCCACTCTCCCTCTGAGCCCCATGTCCCCTCTGGCTCAGCAGGCAAGTTCAGGCTGGGCATAGCTGCATGCCCTGGGGACAGGGTCTGTGTGGTGACCCCGAGCCAAGGAGAGGGGCAGGCTGCTCAGCACACATTTCTCTACCTGCGAAGGGAGGGAGGGCCCTTCTCCTGCAGCAGGTCGGTGAAGCGTGGCACAGGGGACAGGATGCCACACTCCTCCTCCACGTGGAACTGCGCAGGGGCCAGAGCGTTGCCAGACTCCTCCTCATCACTGCCGATGGTGAACTAGAGAGACAACAGTCCTGATAGCGAGAGCTGGGACGGCCTTCTCCCCAGACCCTGACATGCAGGTCCTCCCCACTTCCCCATGGCCTAGGAAGGGCCACACTGACTTTCCCCATGTGCCTCATACCCTGGAACTGGCCATATTGAGCCCCTCTCTATATCTTATACACCTTAACACCACCAGTCACATTGATCTTCCCCCGTGGGTTGTACATCCCCAAAACAGTCATGCACACCTTCCCCAGCACTGACCCCAAGCAATGGCTTATCTGTCACTGTCCTCCAGTCCCATCTCTGCTATGCAGGGACAAAACTACTCTTCGTACAATATTGCACAGATACAACCTCTTCCCCATGAACAGCACAATCCCATGACCATACAGACTGGCACCCTCCCGGCGTCAACCTTCCCTTCCACCTTCCCCCCAGCCTCCAAGCCCCATCCAGGTAGGGATGCCCTAGCCTTGCCTTTGGTTTGCTTGGGGGCTCCAGCTTAGGGGATGTGTCCTTCCCACGAGCTTCGCCCTCAGACTCTGCAGAGATCTCTTTCACCTGGGCCTCCTCTGGCTCAGACTCTCCTTCTTCCTCTTCTTCTTCTTCCTCTTCTTCCTCCTCTTCTCCCCCCTCCTCGTCTTCTTCCTGGATGGTGGGGGTCACCTCCGAGGGGGGTAATGAAGTTTTCTTCTTTTTCCTCCTCCTTTTTTTCCTCCTGCTGGTGCGGGGAGGCCTCTTTTGGAACTTGAGGGCAGAAGGGAGGTGAGTGGAAAGGGGATGATGGATGTGGTGCGAGGTTTGGCGGTGGACTGAGAGAGAAAAAGAGAGTCAGGGGCAGGAAGAGGCTGGGAGGAACCTGCCAGGCGCCCCTCCAGGAAACAGCATGGTCTGGAGATCAAGGGCCAGGAAGGGCAAGGAGAGCTACCAGCCCACAGGGACACAGCAAAGCTCTTTCAGTGATGCAGCAGGCTGTGTCCAGTCTGGGGTGGCTGGGGAAACAGCCCCAATGCAGTGCCAAACCACCCCAAGGCAGCTTCACTGCCCTGGGGAAAGCAGGACTCCTCTCCCAGTGCTGCCAAAAGCCATTCACATGGCTACACAGAGCCACAGTGGCCTGTCAGAGGCACCATCCCCTTTCTAAACATGGGGAAACACTTCTCACATTCTCAAACAAGCACAATTTGGGCCCTTTACAAACATTTATTTCCTGCCTAGTGTTCTTTCAGTTAAATAGATGTGTCTTATTTATTCCCCAAGCTTTGACAGAAAGTTCCTCCTGCATACCCACAGGAACCGCAGACCAGTCCTTTTAGTACAGATGCAATCTAAGTCCACATCTCAGGTACTGTGAGGGCTTGTGCCTACCAGCCTCTGAAATGCAGGTTCCATTAGGAGGCTGTCTTTTAAAAAGCAGGGTAAGAAACAGGGCAGAATGACTTTTCTTTTAAACTAATCTACAAAGAGAAATTCATACAGGCTTGACCTAGGTGTCGTGGGAATTACAGAGTGAGAAGAAATTAATGGCATTTCTGAGCCTTCACTCAAAACCAACGATAAGGCACCACGCAGGGAACAGGGCAAGCTCAGCATCTCCCTGCAAGACAGAAGAAAGCCATTCCTGCAAGGTCTGTCTGCAGGCACAAAGCGTCCTATAGACAGTCTGCAGGATGCACAAATCCTGGGGTTGCACCCGGAGCAGCAAAATCATGGGGGCACCAGCCACTTCGCAAGGGGGTTTTGCTCAGCAGTTCTTCCTGAGGAATTGTTTTCAGTCTGTTTTGATTTGGTTCCTTCCCAGCTTTCCTGTGACATGGCAGCAAAATCTGTTTATAGTGAAAACTACCTTCAAAGGACATTTTCAATGGAAGCTGTAACCTTCTCCCTGGGAGAGCCAGGCAGGTTCATTGTTCTGCTGTCATGTTTCCTTTCCTTTGGTTTCTCAAGTCTTTTCTCCCTTGTTTCCCCCCTTGGGAACAGCAGGGATATTTCACACACTCCCCTGGTTCAGCAGGAGAGGCTTGTGGCAAGATTAGAGGAGATTAGGAATGGTCAGACATGTGCAAACTGGAAAGAGTTTGGGCTCTGTTTATAAACACTTTTCCCTCCAAAGTGTTCTCTAGTTCTTTGACTTAACATACCATGTTTTCCTCACAGGGTTTGGCAGAAAGGCCCTGATGTCCCACTGCTGCACCCCTGCAGCTCTGCTCTGCATGACACAGACAGGCCAGCTGTGAATTTCTTGTGTAAGAAGAAGGAATGAAGGCTTCAACTTGCTGCTCCTTCTACAGCACAAAGCTGCTGGTGAGGAGGACATGCCTCATGTTTCCCTTCTGGCTTGTTCACAATCTGACCAAGACAGACACATTCACATTTTGGATCAGAAGGAAACTGAAGCCTTGGGCTGCAGGGAAGGGTAAGTGGCTCATCTGGTGCAGAAAAGGGTGGCCCTGCTCTTCACCTCTACTCAGCACTCGTGTCAACTGATCATGTCTCCACAAAGGTGGCCTGGAGGTAGGAAAAACATAGCTCTCCCAAACACAAAAGCCTTTGTGCCTCCCTCTTCTTCCTCCCTGTCCTCTTGCAACTCCTGTGTGGCCAGCCCCTGCCCTCCTTCCCTGCTCTCTTCCTTGCACTGCCTGCCTGTACAGATGATTATTGCCAATCCAGTGTCCTAGATGTTTGATTTCCCTTCTCAATGAACTCGATAGAAGAGAGATGAAAAAGCAATTTGGATAGGGAGCCCAGAAGGAAAAGCCTACATATTAGGAATTCCTGGCTTTGACTAGGGCAGGAAACATTTCTAAACCCAGAGAGCATTCACCTCCATGGGCTCATACGTTATCTTTCAAAGACTAATGATCTAACCAGACCTTCCAGCCTTATGAATACAAACTGCATAAAACTTCTGATAACCAGGGTTGATGTCCTTCTAGACAACTAGTCCTAGGTGACACCTTCCAGTACCTGAAGGGGGTCTACAAAAGAGATGGGGAGGGACTCTCTATCAGGGAGCATAGTGATAGGACAAGGGGTAATAGTTTCAAATTGAGAGTGTAGATTTAGATTAGATCTCAGGAAGAAATTCTTTACTGTGAGGGTGGTGAGACACTGGAACCAGTTACCCAGGGAAGTTGTGGCTGCCCCATCCCTGGAATTGTTTAAGGCCAGGCTGGATGGGGCTTTGAGCAATCTGATCTAGTGGGAGGTGTCTCTGCCCGTGGCAGGGGGGTTGGAACTCGATGATCTTTAAGGTCCCTTCCAACTCTACCCACTCTATAATTCTATAACAGGGATACATCAGGAGCTCAGAGGAAAACAGGCCTAATTCTGACAAAGAAAAAAAAAAGACTCTCCTTTTAAGGAAAAAAAAACACAACAAAAAACCATAACAAACCCCAAACAGTACAAATCTCTAGTCAAATTTTCAAAAAAGCTTCTGCCATGCATGCTCAAGCAGATTGTCCACGTTCTCCAAGCCAGCCCGCACACCTGTGTGCACAGGCAGTGCTTCTGAGCAGGTAAGTCCTACCAGCACAGAACAGGTACCCAACCCACAGCAAAGCTATTAGCACCTTGCAGCCATGTTGCATGAGTGACTGTGTGCTCAGGTGGAAAGTGCTACTTGAATGGAGCCTCTGTAGAGAAATGACACAAGCAGAAAGTAGCAGCTGGGGTGCACTACAGTAATAGACTTTTACCAGCAAACTTTTACAACAGCCATTGGAAGTGAATGGCCAAGCAGAAAACAGCCTGGTGATATACCCCATCCCTGGAAGGATGGGGCTTGGAGCAACTTGATCTAGCGGGGGTGTCCCTGATGGTCCCTTCTAACTCTAACCATTCTATGATACTATGATAACTTGGAACACAATGCTCCTGAAGTTGTATCCCATGAAAGCTAAGCTGGAAAATAAGCAGTATCTGACCGTGGAGAGCCAGAGAATAGAAAACTCTCCCAATCATTGCTACTCTTCCACAACACAAGCAGGATGCTGGCTGGGGGACTTTTCTTCCTGTCTTTGCTATTACTACAAGCTAATGAGACCCACCTACACCAGGCAACAGCTCATGGCCACTCTTGCAGGCACACTCATTCTGCAGCCAAAGTGAGTTTGGGAAGACTGGTTGCCTTCATGATGGAAGAGCAGTGAGAGGTATAAATATGCCGGTCAGAGGAGTTCAAGTGAGATAGCTAGAACATTTTAAATTCACACCCCATTTTTATTTTGCAGTCCTTTCTTTGAGCAGATAAGCTTAATGGTTTCATGGTTACTATTTAGAAATACAAAGGCATGTCTGACTGGAGCCATCTGCTTTCAGACTGGGAGGACAGCCTGGCTTCTGGCCATATTTGGATGTTTCTTTGCAGCCATATGGAAGAAAAATAGTTTCAAACTGCAAATTTCAATGTGGAGGAAGTGGCCACAGAGATCCCCAACACTGGGCAGGGAGGCGAGCAAAGACCCTGGGCTGGGGAGCAGCTATGCCACTGGGGATGGGGAAAACAGTGAACAGACTGGGAAAAGGACCCTGGGCACTGGTGCTAAACTGGGTGTATGTAGCACTTTGGGAATGCTCTGAAGGGAGGAAGTGAATAACCGACTAGTAAGATCTGCAGGGACCCGGCATGATGCTGAGGAGCGTGTGGGGCTGAGCAAGGGTTGGCGGCAAGGGTGGAAGTGGGTAGAACTGTTCAAACCTACATACATTCAAAATCTCTCTCACTGTAGCTGCGTCTTTGCTTCTCCAGATTGCTTGATGCTGACTTGCTTATCAGGTCCCCAAATCTCTCGATTGACAAAGTCTTATCCAAGTCCTCATCGTCCTCGGCACCAGGAGAGGCTTTCTCTGCACGATCTCTGCCCTGCACAGAAATCGCCAGAGAAGAATCAAACACCGCAGGCCCCTACAGCCTTCTGGATCTTCATGCCCTGCAAACGGTGCTGGGCTTGCTAAGGAGCAGCAGCCCACATGACAGGGCTGAGGCCCAGTTTCTCCCTTAGAGGCACAGCTCCATTCAAAACCAAAAGCCAAAACAGACCAGCAAGCCTCCAAGCCACACTCCGCTGAGACATCTTAGCGGTCCTCCACACCTCCCTTGAGTGGCGGGTATCAAGGGACTATGTCAGTGTCTGGTCTTTCCTCCCAGCGGAGATGTGTAGCTTGTGTTTAGCTGGGATTTCTCTCTCCTCACATCTAAATGCTACCCTCTACCCTTCCCTTTGCCCACTCTGCCATCCCTCTCTTTTTTAGACCTCCTCCATACTTCCCCCTGGGAAACAGCATCCCTGCTCTGGTGAACTGCCCTTGGCTCAGTGATCACCCTGTGCCTTCCCACCCCGGCTCCGCACTCCTAATGCCCCCCATTCCTCTGTGGCATGCCTTCTTCAGGCTTTTCTGCCTGTTTTCCTCCTGTTTCAGGCCATGGACACTTCTCTGCATTTTTGCTGGTGGAGACGCTTCGAGAAGAGCATCGCCAGGTGACTCCTGTCCTTTCTGCCTCCCAAGCAGCTGCAGCTGGTAAAATTTTCCGTCAATATAGCCGAAATGCCAGCGCGGAGCTGTTGTGGACTCCCGTGTTTCCATGGAAACAGGAGGAGGCCCAACTGTGACAAATCTGTCTGTGCTGGGCGGAAAGAGGGAGCAAGGCGGCTTTAGCCAAGTTGCGCCTCTCCTAGGATCCCCCAGCTGTTCCCAGCTGTGCGCCAGGAGTGGCTTTGTGTCTCTGGATGAGATTGCTTCTCCTCTCACCTTAGCTTCTTACCTCTCACCAAGTCCAGCCTAAATGGGGAGATCCTAATTGCAAGATGCCCAGCTTCTCCTGCCATTTGCCTACCCCACCCCATGGCATGCAAAGGCACAGGGACCCCACAGAGCAACCTCTGGCCTTTTCTGAACCACAGTTTGTTGTCTGCATGGGGAGTGGGTGTGGGCTCGTGGGAAGTCGGTGTGGGCTCATGGGCGCCTTGGGGAACCCTTCATGCAGACCTCTCCCCGGTGAATGGAGGCTGTGTCTCCTGCTGGCTGCCAGGACATGAGTCCCGCACTCAGCCTGGCAGGAGCACCATCCCCGGGGAAGAGACAGCCCCGCTGCTGCTGGATTCCCACCTCACCTGCTGCAGGTCGATGAAGACATCTCCTATGGGAGGGGACTCTCCAGCTGCCATTTTGGTTCAGGACCTAAGGGCCTGGGCAAAATATCAACCCTTCTCTTTCACCGGCAGGCACCCAGCAAACCTGGAGAGTGGCATAACCTGTGGAGAGAGGGCAGGACAAGGGAATGCGGTAGGAGACTGTTGGCCACTGCCCTCAACCCCCCTGGCTCCTAACATGAAGAGATCACCTCACCGGCCCTTGGAGAACCTCTCCAGCATCCTAGGACATGCCTGTCCTGTGGCACACTGCAGCCAAGCGGCAAGAATGGCCCGGCCCGCACTGCTTTGTGCACCATCTCCAACAGTTCAAGGGCAGGTGGGACCCTGTCCTCCTCCAAAGGACCCGCTGCCTGGAGGGTGCAGGGGCCAACCAAGAGAGCAGGTACGTGTGGCTCCTGCACGGGCTGTGCAAGAGAAGTAAAGGGTTACTACTCAGCCACCTCCACATCAGCACATCCGTGCACAGCTGGGGCATGACTGATGAAGGGAAGGATAAAGTTGTAGAGGTCGGGTGCTGAGTGGGCATGCCAGAAGCATGCAGCAGAGTGGTCCTGTGCCTCCTAGCTTTAGAAGGGCAGGTTCCAAAATGGCCAGAAGGTACATCAGAGGGATTTGTGCAGTCCAGAGAGATGGCACAAGGACAAACAACAGTTCAGCACTCGAAACACCAAACACAAACCAACATGTTAGAAAGAAAGAGGCTGCAGATCTGGGCCCTGTCTGCACCAATGTGGCTGAAGGACACAGAAGACCCTGTGGGCAGCCCCAGGGAGTGCTCTGTTCAAAAGGCAAGTGAAGAAGGCAACGAGGTGCTATGGTTGACAAGGAGTGGGATGGAGACCAACACAGGAACAGCTGAAGTCCTATCATGTACAGCAACAGCACAGGCTGAGCTCAGCATGGGCTACACCCCAGGAAGAACTGGAGAAGGCACTGAGACTGGCATTGGGAAGATACTGACCTCTAAAACCTCATCTGAACTCATACAGAGAAGGAGAGAAGATGTAAGCACAGCGCTTTGGACACAGGGATAAACAAAGTGTTCTCATCTCAGCACAAGAAAAGAGACATTTGTTAAAACTGCAAGAGAGGAATACAAATGAATTCAAAACTGGCAAAAGAAAACAATTTTTTTCAGTGATGTCATCAAGGAGGAAAAAACTGCAGTCAGAGGACAGCTTGGCCATCTCTCAGGGTAACAAGATGGCATATTTATGACAAAGGAAATTAAGATAAGTTAAACCCATCTTTCAGAACAAGCTATTCTCCAGCTATGAAAGCTTTGGAAGAAGTATTATAGGTTATATCCCAGTGATCTGCTGAGGGACTTCTTATTATCTAAACTGAAGTATCTAGTACAGGCCACTTCATCATCCCTCCTTTTACCTTTGAAGATCTCCAGAAGGTGCTAGTAGAGTCTTTACTTACTCTGCCCACCTGAAAAGCTTATTCAAACCAAAAAAATTACCATATTCAAACCAAGAAACCCAGGGCCATCTCCAAAACAAGTTTTTGAGGAGCTAATCTGACCACTGATGAAGCATGGTTCCTAATGAGGAAGGTCCACCTTCCTCATTACCAGGAACAAGGCAAAACTTAATGGAAGAAACATCTCAAACACACCTCATTGGACTCCTCAGTAACTGAGTTCCTAAGGAGACCTGAACAGCTCAAGAGAAATACGCTGCCAAGACAGATGTCTAAAAGGCAAATGCAGAGTCCAGGCCACAAGAAACAGGACAGAAAAGAATGAAAATATCCAATCCACTCTGCAGATCCTAAACTGTAATCTTTATACCTTGTTTTCTGAAAAAGGTAAAGCAAAAATGTTCCCAGAAAGAAAGCCAAAAAAAAGAAAAAGGTCTGGAAATCATCTGTAAGCAGAGACGGAGCTGCTTTTAGTAGGAGACACGGTAGAGAAAAGGGTAATTCATGGCTTCTATTTCCTTTCACATTTAACTCAAGAAGAGGGTATCATTCCATGAAAGCAAAGAGTAGCACATTTGAAACGGAAGGCAGGGAACTCTATTCCAGTGGGAAGAGTTGGTGAGGAATGTGGCTCTGCAGTCCTGCAGGGCCATGGCACCATGGCTGTTAAAGAAAGAACTGAGTATGTGTCAGGGACATAACATCCACAGCCACAGACCGCCTACAAAAATGTGTTGCAAGCATTACTACTTTGTAATAAATCATATCCGATATATAATAAAATGACAACAGGATTTGGCTGGCAGCTCCTGTAGTGGCAGAATCCCTAAAAACTAGAAAAACAGTAAAGGTAATTTAATAATAAAAAAAAAGAAAGCTAATGTTCAGCTCCAACTCGGTGCCACCGATGTGCCTTGTGGGGCCTCCAAAGGAAACTGCAAACTATCAGCAATATTGTGAATCAAAAACAATGTGCTTTGTTTGAGGTCAAGCCCAGGTTTGTCTGGAGCAAGGCAGAGGCTTGCTCACAGGGGCATTCCTGCTCCGGGCAGGAGGAAACCCACGGCCAGCAGAACTACTGGATGCAACAAACTCTGCTGCCTCCAGCTTTGCGGGGTGTTACACTGAGTTTAAAACTACAGCCCAACTGACTACCTAACCCAAGTTAAAAGGGAAGGAAAATTCAGCACTTAATCTTTCTTTACCCACTGAAGCAGCATATTCTGAAATATGATGAAAATATGTCACTCTAATGACACTGCTGAACAGCTAAAAGCAAGACAGTTGTACTATCAGTAAAATAAGAGAGCCCTTGGGACTTGCGTTGAAATTTCAGAGGGACCGTGAGGTACCCACAGGGTTTTCATCAATCCCCCACCCGTCATCCTGTGCAATTGGGTTGTGATGCCTGGGCACCCTGAGCCAGCGAGGCTTGGGGACCGAGCTGCTGGAGGGGTCTCCATCGCTGGGTGCAAGAAGGAGTGTGAGGATGGGAGGTGTGTTCTCCATTCTCCGATCCTAACCCTACAGCTCTCCTGCCCTCTCGAGAAGGAAGAGCCCATGGGAGCGCTGGTGCTCTCTTTCTGTGCATTAATTGATGGCTGGCCGCTAGAGGCCACTTGCCCCTTACTCTGTGCAACCTCATGGAGAAAGGCTGGTTGGACACATACGTGGATCTGGCCTGGATTTCCTATTACCCGTAACAGACGGAGTTCAGAGAAGAGCCACAAAAAATTGCCAGTAGGCCAGAGGGATTGATTTATAAGGAAAGGTTAGGAGCTAAATTTGTCTAGCGCAACATGAGATGACTAAGATGGGGAGGGGACAAGCCAGCAGTCTGGAAAGATCTCAAGGGTGTAGAACACGACTAAAGATTATTGTATTGTTTCTGGTGCCCCTGCACAAAGAGACTTAGAAATGGGTTAAAATTTAAAAGAGAAACTTAAAACGAATATCAAGGAGAATTCTGCTAACGAGCGTCATGCTGAAGCGCCCAGACTGCTGGCATCACTGCCTGGGCTGCCATAAGAAGAACACAAGACAAAAGGAGAAAGGAAAAAAAAAAGAAAAAACAACCAACAGTAAAGAAAACTGAATGAATGATACCTTCATCCCACTGTATCTCCTGGTTGTTGGGAGTACGTGATTCAGCATTCTCGCTAGAAGTAATTTTCAGTAATAGAAGCGTCATGCCAGCAGGCCAGATTCAAAGGGAGGCCAGAAAAACCCACAGCCTGCCAACCTGCGCACACTCACACCTCCCTGCTCTCTCCACAGGCACATCAGTAAACAGAACCGGCTCACCTAAATCAACACGCCTCATACCGACCACATAGCCTAAAGGAGCGCTGAAGGAAAGCGAGCAGGCATGTCCCTGCCATGTTGGCAGCTACGGCATCTCCCACATGTTGCCAACAGGGACTCCAGCGGGGCTTCCCCCAACCCCAAAGGCTGCTTCAAGGTGCCAGGGCAGGAGCTTTCCCATTTTGCTGAGAAAAACACATCAGCCAGCAGGTCTTTGAGGGGCAGAGGCAAGCAGTTCACACTGCACTGGTCCAATAAAGATGAGCCACGAGGGCTCCAGCAGGTTGTCCCAGCTCCATGGGCAAGGACCTGTGCAGAGACAGCCATCAGGCCCCAGGTCCATCTCCTCAGCTCTTCCCTAATCCCCTGGCCATCGGGCTAAGAATAATTCAGCTGTAGAGTGTCTAGACAAGGAGTAGATATTAAGATAGGGATAAAGCCAGAGGGACAAAGCTGGTTTGGGGATACAGGAGGAGAAGAGACTGGCTGACAGATACAGACGGGAAGAGCTCAAAAAAGAGAAGGATTAGAGGCCTGGGAAGATTTTCCTGGGAAGACATACTGAGTGTCCAAGGAGGAGAGGAGCCCGAGGGGTGCTGCTGTGTACAATGAAACATTTGGGTGCTGCTGTGACAGTCAAAGCCTCAAAGCTGAACGAAAGGGGAACGGGCTGTGCAGCTCCTACTTCTCCCCTGCCACGGTGGAGGAACGGAGAGACACACACCACCAGAACGAAAAGACAACATGTAAGACAGTAAACACACAAAGTTTTTAGGCATGAAGGGTTTAACCTGTGGATCTCTGCCACATGGCTACACTGAAACTAAGAATACAGAAGCGTTTATAAGGCTTAAACATTTCAGTGAATCCTATACCCTATTGAACTGGTCTGGATAAGTCAACACAGCCCCGCACTTCTCAAGCGTCTGCTCTGCTCCCTGGCTCTCCCTTTACAGGCCCTTCACAGAGGTACTGGACAGGACAGAGCTCACACGGCCGACAGACAGACGAACACACGGGAACAAATCCCACTCTGGGACAGAGTACCAGCACCTGACAGTGACAAGGAGACACCCCTCTACTGCACACACGGATGGCTCTGACAGACACACGTACAGCCGGGGGGAGCGAAGGGGACGTAGGCAAGCACTGGGGGGGATGCACTGCACCACGCACCGCGCTGTGCAGCCCCGACGGTGCGGTGCCTGGGACCACGACGCGCCCTGCAGCATCCA
>VZRU01009151.1:32755-56914 GCA_013398155.1 Pedionomus torquatus | reverse complement strand
GTTGCAGATGGCGGCGGCGGAGACGCTGGTGCGCGGCCTGGCGCGGCTGCTGCAGGATGCGGGTGAGTGAGGCGCCCCACCGGTGCCGAGTGAAGGCGGCGGTGGCGGCGGGGGACAGCGGCAGCGCTCACGTTCCGGCCTGTCCTTCCCCTTCCCTGCAGGGGACCTGGTCCTGGACGGCTCCAGCACGCTGACGCTGCTCACCCCCACCCTGCAGCTCCTCACGCGGATCTTCGAGCAGCACCTGGGCTCCCGCAACCAGAACCGGGGCTTCGTGGCTCTGCCCTCGCACCCCGCCGAGACCGCCGCCATCCTCCAGGCGCAGTTCCTCTTCGACGTCCTGCAGAAGACGCGCTCCCTGAAGGTCCGTACCTGCCGTGGCTGGCCAGGGGAGCGAGGGGCCAAGGAGGGCTACTTCAGAGTAGCCTCCTTTGGTGCCCGTTGACCTCTTATGTACACACTACATCTCTCAGAGGGCTGTCACATGGAGTTTATAGTTCATCATGGTAGTATGGAGCTCCCGCATCTAGGAACAGCCATGCAACTCAGCAGAAGTTTTTTTTCAGAATTAAAAACAGGGGCAGCAGGGGTTAATTGTGTCCTGACCTTGGTAAGGTGTTGACAGTGTTGGGAAAAATTATTATTTCCTGAAATGCTTGACAATTCAGGCAGTATCTGGCAGCTGAGCACAGCTGAGTGCTCCCTGAGTGATGATTGACCTGCACGAGGCAGCAGAGCCAGGGTATTTGAGCAGAGCAGGTCAATGTTGTGTACATCCACTACCCTGAGACCTTCTGCTGCTTATTTCTAAGTTTTACGCGCTCCTGCCTGGGCAGTGGTTCTAGTTGATTTGTTTCACAGCATGGGATGTTGCTAGTAATGTGTTCTTGTTAATTTTTAAGACTGCAGTGATAAAGTGTGGAGCTAGGGTTTTTTTAGAGGGCTTTTTGAAAGGCGGCATGTGTTATGAGTCTGCATGTGACTATACTTGGCACTGGGAGGGTAGTAGAGAGGTGAAATGGGCCTGAAAGGGCAAGGGGAGTTAGCGACTGTGCTTAGGTTCCACAGTGATGGTCAGAAGGTGCTGTGGTTGAGCACTGCAGCCTGTGATGTCTTTAGAAGTGTTTGCCATATGAGACAGATAGGAGAGACTATCTAAATGTTGTTGGGAGGGTTTTGTAGCAGTGTGCTCAGGGTGGAGACGAGTGGGGTGCAGAGCCTCTGGAGAAACATGGGTCCCCTGGCAGGAGGAGGAAGGGAAGGACACGGCAGTCAGGGGGAGGTTGTGGTGAGTGCTGGTGTTAACCAAAACATGAGCTTTTTCTGTAACAAGCCTGTAAAGAAGGGGAAGCTACCTGTTGAGGTGTGGTAGCTTAGTGAAACTGATAATATATATCATCCTGATCAGTTTCTTAAGGCAGTGGAGGTAGAGGAGGTCATCAGGATACAGAGTGAGGATCACATATGAAATAAACTTTGCTAAAACTGATCATCAGAACGTCCCAGTGCAAGCTTCCCCTACAAATGATTCTGTTCGGCATGCTGCATTAGTGCTGTCAGGCAGTGGGCAGTGATTCATCACCACCAGGGCTGTATCTGTGGAAGTAGTAGTGGTGATGAGGCTTCGAGATGTCTGTTCTGCACCTGATGAGTCACTTCTGCGTGAATGTGGATGTAACTGGCAGGGACGGTCTCTCCAGTTGTACGTTTGTGTCTGCAGTGGAAGTGTTAACTACTTCATTACCTGCTTTGTCTGAAATACTGTTTATGCACGTAGAAAGCATAAAAAGCTGAGTTTCATAAGCTGCTTTTATGGTACATGAGCACAGCCTAAGTACCCTGTAGTGAAACAGCTTGTGCCTGCACTACAGAATGCAGAGAGGAAGTTTGCAGGTACCTCAGCCTAATGCTAACAGTGTCTTGGAGACCAACTCTGTTTTCTGTTGTACCGGCTTGTGATTTGCCTTATTTGGCCTGTTCTAGTGAAATGCACATGCACATCTCCCACCAGTTGGTGTGAGGTCAGCTCAGTTGCTCAATAAGCATAGCTCCAGCAGTTAGAATTGTCTTTATTTAGCAGATTTGTTAGTGGTGGCTGATGAGGAATCCAGCTGTCAGACCTTCTTGTGGTTCTGGAAGTGGTTAAGCCACATGGGCAGGGGAGAAAAAAAGGAGCTCTATGGTCTGGCAGACCGTGGTCTTGTGCAAGTTAATATGCTTTTTCTCTCTTTTTCTGCTTTTTCCCGTATTGAAATATGAGGGCAGGAGAAACTGCTGATACCGCCATCAGGGGAGAGCTTGTTAGTGAACACTTAAGCTGGCAGGGGGGCTGTGTTCAAGATATTGTAGTTGGTGCACCAGGAGGGTGGTATTGCAGCACAAATAAAGCTTGACATGAGACTTCTTTTCTGATTTCTCTAGCTTGTTCATGTTCCAAACTGTGTTTTGCAATCTGCTGTGAAGATCTTCCCTTTCAAGTCCCTCCGGCATCTGGAAGTAAGTATAGGAGGCAGAACTGGCTTTGAGTCTTGTGGATTAGATTTTCTTGACTTAGTTTTGGGGTTGCAGAATGCCTCTACCCTTAAAAACTGGGTAGACTTTTGTGGCTTTCCTAGAAGGCTAAGTCTAAACTCCTGCAACAGTTGCTTGGGGTGAAGCTTGGATATGAGCAAAGGCAGGAGTGTTAGGGAGGGAGCCTCCGGCAGGGAAACGGGAGATCCCTTGCAGAGATGGGCCTGGGATGGCAGCTGCTCTTACACTGTAATATTTTGATGTATGTTGTCCTTACTTTCTCATCACTGCTGCAGTTGAGGTCTGTCCCTCCACACTGCCTCCGGGGACTGCGATTTGTCTATTCTCAGCTGGAATCTCTAACCTGTTGCAAATGTATCAGTACGCTGGAGGTGAGTACACCGCTTGTAGGGGAAATTGCAGGAGAAAGGCTGTCTTGATCCTGCAGCCCTTCATGCAGGGAAGATGTAGGAGATGGTGTTAACCATCTATCAATCCATGTTGTATGTGGCTTTTTGTCCCTTCCCAATTCTGGGGTCCAACTCCTGACTCAAGGAGTGTTAAGTATTCCCTGGTTGGATACACATGCTCTGTAGTTTCCTTTTTAGCTGCTTGAGGAGTTCTGGCTCCAGCCAATATTTGTATCAGTGAGGTCTGACTGTTCTGTGTCTCTGGCTGTTTCCACATTCGAAGGTCTGCAGCTGGTCAAGGTTATTTCATACGTGTACCTCAGCATTCTTAAATTAGAGCTGATTGTCAGAGGGAATGCTGTGCCCCAGTGCCTTGTCTGCACTGGTGCCCAACAGGCTTCTGAGACGTGATGGCAAGCTCCAGCAGCGGTAAACTGAGTAGCGTGGGCTATGCTAGCCGTGGGGCTCTGGGCTTCTGTCTGTGGCATAGAAGCAGCTGCCTGCTGTGGAACAGGGGCTGCTGGCAGGGTGTGCTTTGAAACCTTCTTTTGTCTACCAGAGCACAGGCTGTTTGCCCAGGGTGTGTGTATCTTCTGCTTTTATGCAGGTCTGAAAAAGGTTTTGTTAGCATGAGTCTTTATGCTTAGTGTTCAGAGCCTACGAACTGTAATGTTAGGTTGACTATTGCCACTAGTTTGTAGGAAGAAAAAGCATCTTGCCTTCTTTCTAAATATCTAGCCATTGAATTCCCACCACCTTCGAATACTTGAATCAGTGATGTGAGAATCATTGCCACTCTAGGCAAGACAGGGTCTGTAAAGCACAATATGCCAGCCTTGTTCTAGACTAGCTGTTCTCCTTTGTCCATCTGCTGTTACTGTAACAGCTAGTACTCACCAAGGAATGGCTTCTCACTTCTTCCTAGGAAATCATTTCAGCATGTGGTGGTGATCTGAGCTGTGCTCTCCCGTGGTTGGAATTGCAGATGGTGAACTTCAGCTATAACTCGATCACCGCCTTGGATGATTCACTGGTGAGTGGGGCATCCTTCCTGCATGACTTGAGGGGAAGAGAGGAGATGATTGTGGCTAGGAACCAGGCACTCCTTTACTGACGCTGCTAGGTCTGGGTGGGAGGGAGTGGTCACTGTTAATTTTGCGGGCCTTTCCCAGCAGGACAGAGTTTCTGTGCTGCAGTAAAGAGGTTTGTGGGATCTGATCTAGTATCTTTTTTTCCTTCAGCAATTACTGAATGCTCTGAGAATCTTGGATTTGAGTCACAACAAGATCCAGGATTGTGAGCACTATTTAACGGTGAGTATCTTAGGCTAAGCAATGGAGTTTCATCGTATGGAGAGGATGCTGCTAAAGCGCTGTAATTGTTGACCATGTATCTGCTACATGAAGTATAACAAAAGACATTGGAGGTGTCTAGCAGGTGGGAACTGTATAGGCAGGCATGGGGCTGTGGAGATTTGCTGTTCGGTTTGTTCAGACTGCCAGTAGCATTTCCTTCTTGCTCCAAGGAATCTCCAGACAGTTACTTTAGAAATGTGGTAGTCTGTCACAGTGGCACGTGCGTCTCTGGGGAATGGCACTGAAATCCATGCTAGATCTGCTTCTTTTTAAGTGAAGCATGAAACAGCTTTTTGTGGAGTTGGTGGTGTTCACAATATTTCATTCACTATGGTGTCTGGAAAGGTGAAAAAGGGCTCCTTTTGGTAGTTCAGACCTTTTGCTAAGGGGTGTGTGTGTTCAGTTTCTTTCTGTGCCCCACTGAAGCTGATGAAGAAGGAGACAGCTGCTCCTAGCAAATTTTGTAAAGCAGTTAGATCATACTGACTGCCTCCAGACAAACTGCCTCAAATGAGAATGTCAAAGTCTTACTGCAGAAATAGCCTTGAGAAGCCCACTTGTTAGGTGATGTTGGTGGGATGGAGAGAATGGTAGGGGCTCGTGTCCTGTTTTGAGTCCAGTGTCAGGCTTCAAGCTAAGGTCTCAATTGATCCGCTGCCACTTTTCTCTCTGAACAGACCCTTACAGAACTAGAGTACCTCAATCTGGCTTATAACTTCCTGTCTAAGGTGCCAAACCTTGGCATCTTCAGTCGATCCAAGCTGGTGACTCTGATCCTGCGCAACAATGAACTTGATAGCATTAATGGTGAGCCCACAAGGGGGGAGCATTTCTGAGTTTGAGGCCATTCTCTCTTCCTCAAGGAACAGAACTTGAATATTGGGATATTTTTACTAGGGTTCAATTTTGAGGGAGAGGGGTAGGTGGGAGGTTCCTAAGTGATATCTTTTAGCATGCTGATGGCTTCTTGCTGTGTTTGCAGGGGTTGAACAGCTAGTGAATCTGCAGCACCTGGATGTGGCCTATAACCTGCTGCTGGAACATGCCCAGTTGGCACCATTGTCCACTCTGCACTATGTAAAAAAAGTAAGCATGAAGCTTGATGGATCGGTAGATTAGAGGTGTCACGGTCAGGAGGTGCAAGGTGGAGACTACGTGGTAAGAAGAGAGTTTTGAAAGATAATTCAAGTCTTGAGTACTGAGTTTTAACGCATGAAGCTGTTGGAGGAGCCTTGGAGAGACATCTGTATTTCAGCCTTCAGTTTTGGTGACCCCTACTCAAGATAAACGTTTTTCCATATATTAATCCCCATCTCCTTGCTCCCTCTTCCCGATTTGAACACCATCGAGTTCAGTAAAGATCCTCCCCTAATCCTGTTACGGATTTGTGAGTTCAGAGAAGTCTGAAGGATGACAACAGTGTCACTATAGTGCTTACAAAGGAAGAGCCTGCAAAGGACTCTTCTCTCAACATTTCTCAGAGAGAAAGCCTAAAGTCTGCAGCTTAGTTCATGATATAGAATATTGTTTCTAATAACAATTTCTGTATTTCTCCCACCCAGTTGCATTTAGAAGGAAACCCATTATGGTTCCATCAAAACCACCGACCTGCAACCCTTGCACATGTCTCTCCCAGGGCAGCCTCCTCCAATGTGAGTATTAGCCACATGCCTTCTGCCCCTGCTGTTGAAGACATGGGATGTTCTAATGCTCAGGGGCAAAAAAGGGGAAAGAACTTAATACATCTGAAAATTTATTCCAGTGGTATAACAGTGGTGATTGTTTTATGGTGGTATTTTTTCCAGATAGAGTAGTTTATCCTTAAGTTTTGATGTGGCGTACTGTCCAGTGCAGACAAAATTGAATGCTGATCTCAGGTTTGCAAGACCTCAGATCTCAATTCATCTTCACTGTCTACTTCATCAGTTTTGCTCACTGATGGTCCCAAAACTTTACCCTGTTCCTCCTAGATAGTGACTGTGTAGCTGGACTTTGCAAAGAAAGAAGTCACTGTCTTTGCTCCCCTTGCCTAATTAAATAGTCCTTTGGCAGCTGTGGCCACCTCTTTCTTTCTCCCCATCACTCTGCTCTCAGCTGGGTGTCCATCAACATTTCCGTCGCACTCCAGTGCTTAGGTCAGTTCTAGGTAATGTGATTTTAAATAAAGAAGCCAGTGAAGACAGTGTTCTGGCAATTTAGCAAAGTAAACTTGCTTGCTAAGGTTCAGAGGCGTTCCAGAGCTGCTCTGCCCTTCAGGTTAGTGGCAAATGGCTGGATTTGTTGTCTTCAAACTGCATCTTGGAGCAAGGTTTCATTGAGTTCAAGTTACTGGAGGGAAGGGAGACTCGGGCTAGAACTAGGCTACAGGCATTTAGTTGAAAGTGAATACCTTTCAAAAGAATTCATGTGGTGCAGAGTAATCTATTGTATCTCTTCCGCAAACTGTCTCGGATATTTTTCTGGGAGTCATAAAGTCTGTAAACAGGAAAACCACAATGGTCCCTTCTGGCCTTATGTGCTCTTTGGTCAGGTAGCTGCAGCTGAAGGAGTGATGATGGATAGGCAGGAACAGGGTTGTTTCTGGTAATCTTTGTAGTTTTGTGCCAGGGATCCCCACCCTAGGGTGGCCTGAAGGGGAATAGGAGTCAGCAGATGTTGTCCCGAGTATGTGCCAGACAAGTGGAATCTGACTGCAAATGGGTCTCTAATTACAGTTCCTCTTGGATGGGGAGCCACTCTCTTCCTCGGACCTAATGGTAAGTACAATTGCTGTAAACTCATCTCACTGGCTTTAGGAGAGGGAGCTCTGATGGGTTTTTGTATTGTTGTGTGTCCGATTAAGTCTGTGTGGGCTGGCTTGACTCTTTAACACAGTTTGTTTTGGCTCCATCCATGCTGATTCCTAGTAATTGTTGGGACTGGCCAGTGTAACTTATTCTGTCCTGTGTAGCTCTGCAGAACTTGGAGCATTGCCTGTTTCCTTTTCAGGTACTATCTGGCACTCCACACTTGGATTAGGTGTCAGCAAAACAAACGGTCATCAGTTTCCCAACTGCCGCTTTTAAGAAAGGCGGAGATTGAGTTAAATTGTAGTGGTCATGACAAACAATTCAGTCAACCAGGCAGGACCTGTTGTCACCACTTTAACTGAGGTGGAAAAAGTTTAGGGTGAGGGGTAGGGACATTGTCAGCCTAGGTGGCGGCTTGGTTACCTTGTCTGTGCTATGCACTCAGCAGGCAGCCTTCTCTTCTTTTTGCTTTAGCACCTTCCAAGACTTGTGCAAAGCGTGTCACAGTCCATCCACACTTCTACCTCTGAGAAGACCGCACTGGACCGCAGTGCTCTGGACAGTTCTTGTGCTGCAGACTTCAGCGATAGTCAGTCACCAGCAGAGAATGTGGCTGTCAGGCTTCCTCGGAAGAAAAGCAAGGTCTGAGACAGCTTCTTAAGCATGTAACTGGCATGTTGGGTGAAGGGGCTGCCTCGGTGTGAAAGCTTCCTGTTGTGGGATGTTCTCTTGTACTGGCTGTGTGGTGCTGAGTCTCTACGCTGCTGTGTGTTAGGAAGGGGCTGGGCTTAACGTCAGTTTTGATATACTGTGACAAATGTTTGACGGTGTGCTTCTGCGCTGTAACAGCTATGAACCCTTCAGCTTGGCAGAGCCCCTCATCAGATGCTGTTTTGGTTGTTCTGGTGCTTTCCAACTATTCTTACCCTGTTTGTTTCAGGGAAAAGTCAAAGTGCGCAGAGCAAGCATTTCAGAGCCCAGTGACACAGAACATGAGACGCAGGCTTTACCTCTCTCTGCTGGTGAGGCTTGTCATCTTCCTCAATAACACAACTCCTGAATTGCCTAGTCAGAGAAGTGCTCTGACCTGGTGACTATTTTCATATTTCCCAAGTTTTCTCTCTGTAGACCTGGTCCTACAGCATCAGAAGGAGATGGAGCGCTTGGACAGCTTCAGAGATCGCTTTGGTGTTGACTGGTTGCAGTACAAGAGACAGCTGGAGGAGCATAACCAAGTACCTGTCATCTGCCGTAGCCGTTCGGTAGATGAGATCGCAGGCAGACCTGCTGCAAGGGACTTGCAGAGTGAGAGCTCTGACCCAGAGCAAGGAGAACCCCAAGTATCCCAGAGGGAATCTTCTCCTCCTTTGGATGATACTGAGAAGGAAGAAGAGCCTGAAGTACGGCTGGATGAGCCTGTGGAAGGAGAACACATCGGAGAAGAGGAGGCAGATGAGCTAATGCTGGGGGAGGAAGAAGAGGAGAAGCCAGAAGGTAAACAGGTCCTTTCACTGTTCTGTTTAAGGGCTTGGGTGAGAATAAAATAAATGGATCAAATGTGATATCCCTGAAGCTTTATTGTGCTTCCCAGCATTGTGGGAATTCAAAGGACTTGGGCCAAGCAGGCCTTGAGACCTGCTGTGTGTACTAACCTGTGCTGTGTCTTGTTTGGCAGTGGACCTTTGCCAGCCGGTGCTGGTGAGCCAAATAGAAGGTGAAGGGGACCCAGAGCCAGACTGGATCTTCCTGCGAGTTACAGCTAAGCATGTGATTGAAGTGGAACTGAAGGCTGCCACTGTCCTCCACAAGCTGGAGCTGAAATGCCTGCAGAAGGTGGAGACATCAGAGATGAACTGGAAGAGGATGGTGAGTTACGCCTCTCTGAGCCTTTGGCATCTTATTCCCTGTGTGGGGCAGCATTCTGCATATGGACTTCTGTCAGAGTACCCTGTAGATCTTCCCAGCTACTGCAAAACCTGATTGATTGGGCGTCTCTTCCACCCAATGCGTGTGTATCTAACAGCATCTCTGTTGCTCAGAGTAGCTGTGATAATGCAGCAGAAGCCAGCACCGATTCTGTTCCAAATCTGGAATTAAAAAGACAATGGCTGGACTTGTTCCAGTGTGTAGGAATGAAAGACTTCTTGAGAAGAGCCTAGGTGAAATGGAAACCTCCTTCCCACCCTTTCCTCACTGGGATATCACCCTGGCCTTGAAGGACTGTTTATGGATTGCACTCTTTCTTAGACTGTAGTAGTCTGTATACTGGATGCTGCACCCTCTTTCTAGAGCTGGTGTTTTCTGTCTTCTACAGGACCTGGAGCGAGTTTTCCCTGTCCTCACATTGCACTTCAGCTACATCCGCAAGGACCGGCAAAAGCGCAAATATGTGGTGCTGGATGACTGTCCGGAGCAGTGTCTACAGGTAGGGGAGGCTGTGAGGGGGAAGCCTGGGGCCCGGGGACAGTGTTACTGGGAGATGCTGAATTCTTCCAGCCAGCACAGGGCCCCAGTTCTCTGAGCGCATGCACATCTGCTGCCCTGTGGCAGCTCATGTCTGCCTTGTAACCTCAGGATTTCTCCAGCGGCACAAATGACCTGTGGAGGGCCCTGTGAGCATGGCCACAGGCAGTGGAGCTCCTGGAGCATAAAGGATGCTCTCAAGGAGAAAGCCTTGCAGCTTTTCTCTTGGGGAGAAAAATTAGTTATCAAGTTAGTGATCCTTACTTGTTATTCATGGGCAATGTAGTGGTGCCAAGTGATGCCGTGGCCTGTGCTTAGCCCTCTGGGCAGTGGGAGTGTCAGTGCTATGGCAGCTCTGGTCTGCACAGCTACTGTAAGGACTCTGGTCTCAAATCCAAGTATTTTTCTCAGGGTGCTGTTGTCTAACTACATTTTAAAAAGTCGTTACAGAGAAGGCATTGAGGACTTTTGAGACCAGAGTTCCAGGGAGAGCCTGTCAATATGTGGATACAAGGCACAGACCTGCAAAACCAGGTTCTCCTGGTCTTCTGCACTGAAACTCTGTGTCCTTGGCAAGTCTTGCACAGACTGGCTGTTGTACTCTGTTAGCTGGGAAATGGCCCTGCACCCCTTACGCTCTGAAGTGCTCTAATGAGCCATGTGAGGAGGCTTGCTGATGTCAGAGGCTAGCTTTTATCAGGATGGTTATAGCTGCCTGCTGGCATTCTTTTCCCTGTGCTCCTACTTTTAGTGTGTCCTTGAAGTGTTGTCCCCAGCTGTTGAGGAGAACCGGCAAAATCAGGACCAGGAGAAGGGATCCACGAAGCTTCAGTGCCTGAAATGCAAGCAGGAGTTTTCACAGTCCCTGGGTCCCTGGCGTCAAGGTCCCTATCCTTCAGAGGTTGGAGATGTCAAAATGCTGGAGACCCTAGTTGCCTCGGATCAAGGTAGGATGTAGTGCCCAGATAAAGGATGCTTCCTAACACCCAGGTCAACTGCCAAAACGGCAGCTATGGTGCAGAACATGGAGTGCATAGGAGAAGGTGATGTCTTAGCTGTACTGGAATTAAAATCTCTTTCATCATTGTGGGATGTACTCACACTTGGCCCACTTGGACTGGGAAGAGCCTGCCTTGTTCCCTAGCAGGAATTAGCTACTCTTTTAAGGTTAAGCAAGCAGCATCCCTATTGTGGGTGGCCTGGGATCTGGGAGAATGTAGAGATGTTGGAAATTGCAGATGGTTCACAGAAATCTGAAGTGTGGGAGAGGCCTTCAAGGTCATATAGTCTCTCATCCTGTTGAAACCGTGATCAGTTCTGTCACAGAGGTTAATTTGTTCTAAAGGGCTTTTGCTAATGGAGGCTGCTGGGGAATCTGCTTCAGTATTTTAGGTAAAGCTTTGGCTGTTAGATATCAGAAAAACAAGCGGAACCTTAATCTAAGTCTCCATGACTGTGATCTTTTGCCCATTCTTGCTTCCCTTATGGGGAATGATTTATGCCTTTCTTTGTATTTGAGAGCCGTTGTTCTTGCCCTCCCCCCTGTGACTATCCTGTCTTCTGTTCTCTAGAGTACATAAGCTCAACTCCCTAGATAATTTGCTTGTCAGTCATATCTGATACAATGCAGTTATTCTTGCTGGTCTCCTTTGCACTTTTTCCCATTTGTCCACATTTTTCTTTGGGTGTCTGAAACTAGATGCGGTATTTTGACTGAGGCATGGCTAGTGCTGAATAGGCAACTAGGCAACTTCTGATTGCTAAGGTTTTTTTTAAAGCTCAGTTTATATTTGAAGTGGAAAGTACTTATCTCTGAAGATGCTGCTTGTTTGATGAAGTATCCTCGGATTGAAGTACTGCAGTGAGGGCAGAGGTGGTGTCCGGCCTGCAGCACTTTTCTTCCACCCTGGGACACTTTCTCTCCCCCTGGCAAGGGTGTCCCAAGATCCAGCTGGGAGTCTGCAGTGGTGTGGGTGAAGGGAATATCAGGAATTGGAGTCGGCAGGGATGAGGATAGTGGGAGAATGGACACGGTATGCTTGTGGTTTGGCTGGCTAGAGGATGAACCGAGTTGGGAATGGATGTGTCTGTGGAAGGTTGGATTGACTTTGAAGCTTGGGCTTTAAGGGCTGTGTGAGCACTTGTGGACATGGAGGAAAGTCATGAGCTAAAGCACTGATGTAGTTTCGATTGCAACTACAGCACATGCTGGTCACCCTAAGTCTGAGCAGAGCTAATTCAGGTGGATGTTGGCACTGATCCAGAATTTCTCGGTGATTTGTGTAGGTCATGATTCTGAACAGAGTTGCTCAACAAGCTGCTCAAGTTGGAATAAAACTATTGTCTACTTTGCAAGGGATGGTTTGCGGTTTGCAGAGAGAGGAAAAAAAAAATCATGTTATGGGAGGCTGTTCTGTTATTTTGTTATTTCTCTGTTCCTGACAAAATCTTCCACAGATGCTGCAGCAGCTGGTGAGCCCATAGTCTGTCCCAGTTGTTCCAGTGACCATGTGGTCATCCTGCCTTCAGAGGTGGGCTCCAGCACACCTTTGCCACCTGGCCCTGATAGTACGAGTGAAGACCTGTCGGACTCTATCCTGGAGGGAGGCAGCCAGCAGGAGGGCCCAGAGGAAGCACCTGCCCTGGCTATTGAGAGGGGGAAGTTCTACATTGGTGAGGACAGCTCGGAGGTGGATACCAGCAACAGCACCAGGACCCCAGAGCTGAGTGGCGAGCATGACGGCACTCTCCATTCCAGCTCTCACAGCTCAGATGGGGGCTGTGGGAAGAAGAAGCTGAGCATGAAGAGCCAGTACTTGTCTCTCAGCCACACAGATACCAATGGGGACAGCTTGATGGGGAGCTACCGTTATGGTGTTTCTCGTGGGCCCACTCCTTCCCAGCTCTCTTTGAACTCTGAGTCTGAGGAAACATGGAATCTCAGTCCCTGTGAGTATATAGGAGCTGTGCAGGGTTTTGGGGTGTGCACAGCTTGCCTTTGGGATTTATCACTGGTATTTGCAGGATGTGCNGTTTCTCGTGGGCCCACTCCTTCCCAGCTCTCTTTGAACTCTGAGTCTGAGGAAACATGGAATCTCAGTCCCTGTGAGTATATAGGAGCTGTGTAGGGTTTCGGGGTGTGCACAGCTTGCCGTTGGGATTTATCACTGGTGTTTGCAGGATGTGCCTCCTGTTTAATGAGGGTGGGGGAGGTCATCAAGCATAAGCAGCAGTGACCGTAGTTCTTGTGAGCAGAGTTTTTCATTCCCCTCTCAGGCAGTTCAATCTTCCTGCCTGAAGGTAGGAAAACTGAGTCAGCTCCTAATCCCTAGGTATTGCTNATCTCAGTCCCTGTGAGTATATAGGAGCTGTGTAGGGTTTCGGGGTGTGCACAGCTTGCCGTTGGGATTTATCACTGGTGTTTGCAGGATGTGCCTCCTGTTTAATGAGGGTGGGGGAGGTCATCAAGCATAAGCAGCAGTGACCGTAGTTCTTGTGAGCAGAGTTTTTCATTCCCCTCTCAGGCAGTTCAATCTTCCTGCCTGAAGGTAGGAAAACTGAGTCAGCTCCTAATCCCTAGGTATTGCTCAGACTCTGAGTTAATAGGATTTTTGTCTGGGAGTTGCACTGCTCCATTACAGATGCTGGGTTCCTGTAGTACCAGTGAGCTGCCAGCTGGATCATTACCTTTGGGGTCAAATCGCAAGGTCCCAATTTAAAACTGAGCCTATTAAATAGCTCCTGCTGAGGAGAAGTTGATTAGTGTAGTGTTTCTGGTAGAGGACTGTCTCAGTTGGGAAGTGTGTAGTTGGGAAGTGTGTACTCTTGGGCAGTATTGTGGCTTGACAAGCCTAATTATGTTCTAAGCAGTTCTGTTGGTGTCTTCCTCAGCCCACTTTAACCTTACCACAGTCAAAGTCAAGAGTTTAAAAAGTTGGCCTGAGCTGACACCAACTGAAATGAGAAATACCTTTTTGCCTTTGTGATAAAGAATTGCTATCCTCCCAAAGCTGTCAGCAGAGCAGTGTCCTCCTGTGTCTGAACAGCTGAGCAGAGGTTGAAGATGTGTTAGACCAAAGCTTTGTATATCTGGAAAAACAAGTGTTAGAGTAATGGAGTCCCCTTATGTCTCCACATTGAGACCTGGGGTCTGGAAAGCCCAAAATAGCTCTTTGCCTTGAGGATACAGTTGATGGAAGCAGGTGTGCAGAGGGGGTGACACTGCTGCCCTGGTGCCAGTCTGTGTGACTGGGCAGCACATGGTTGGTGGGCAGTGTGAATCCTACCCTTCGCTCTCCTCAGCTGTAAGCGGCATCCTGAATACTAGGGACTTCCGTTCTGTGGATCATCGCTTGAAGCTCTACCTGGACATGGAGGTTTTTGAGGAGAATGCTGAAGAGTTCCAATGCTTCCTCAAGGTAAGTTCCTGCAGCACCGCTACTACAGCTGTCCTTTTTGCCACCCTGCGAGTTCTGCTCTGGGGTGGCAACCCAGAGATCGTGGGGTGTGAAGGGAACTGAGGTGTGTTTGAGTTGTCCCTTTCCATAGGTGGGCTGGCAAGGGGCAGGCCAGTGCTATGACCTACCCTCTCTGTGCTCTAGGTGGTCATGGTGAAGTTTGGCCGACAAGGAGAGTTCCTCTCAATCCTGGTTGCTTCTGATCTCAAGATTTATGTGCTGGAAGTCACTGGGGCTATCAGGTGAGGAGAACGGTGGCAAGTGAGATGTTGCAGCAAGTCTGTGAGTGCTGGGTAGTGCCAGTCTGTGCTAACCTTACCCTGAAGGTGTGACATGCAAAGGCTCTTCTGCCAAACCCCCCTGCTGCAATCTGATGTGGGAGAAGAGATGGGGCAGCCTGCTGCAGCTGAGGGCTGTGCTCTGTGATTAGGGGACAACCTGCAGATTGGCTGAAGAAGAATGATTCTCACTACCTGTCTGATATTTCCCATCTGGAAGTGGGACTCTGCCATCAGAGCTTGCGAATGGAGTTTGAGAACCCAAAAGCCTCCTACAATCTGCTTATCCGGAACCAAAGCTGCTGTGACCAGTTCCTGCAGACCTTGACATGTAAGAGTAGAGCTGTAGTTGGGGCTGGGGGTGGAACGGGGAAGAGGATTTGGAAGATTTGCTCTTGGAGAGCGACCAGGAGAGTTTTAGTTGCATGTATGTTGGAAATTCACTTCTTGCCAGCTCAGAAAAAAAGTTGGGGGAGAGCCCCACTGGCATCATAACTTCCACTGCCTCTCTGTAGATTGTAGAACCACCCTGAGCTGTTATGTACTGCCCCCGCAATAAAAGACATCTGCCTTCTCCCCCTCTTTAGGTCTCTTGAAAGAGCTGCCTGCTAAGCACAGGAGCAAGGTGAAGGAAATCCCCACTGTGGAAATGAATCCACAGCATTGGTTATGGTAAGAACAGCCTCTGGGTGGACAGGGTTTTGGATAGAAGAGAATGTTTGCTTGCCCAGCAGTGCCTGGGAAATACACTGCTCAAAACATGGTGGCACCGGAGGAGGCACCGCTGGAGTGGCAGCCAGGCCTGTGTGATAGGTTTAAGGCAGCTGGCTCAGGTGCCTGCTGTACAACAGGTGAGTAGGCAAAGGATGTCACAGCAGAGTAACTCCAGACCTTCTGGATAAGCCTAAGCAAAATATATTGGAAAGGGCAAAAGGGGGAGATGTAGGGCAGCTTCTTCCCCTGCAAGAAACATTTGGTCCCTAGGTTGTGGGCAGAGTAATAGGAGAGAAAGGAATTTCTCAACATCTGGAAGCGGTGGGTCAGTCCCTCCCTTGCCCAAGAGGACAGTGAATAATACCTGGCTCACTGCAAACCTAGACTGGAAAGAGAGTCCTTCCTTGATGAGCCTGCTGTTGTATCTCCTCCAGGCCTCTGCTGGACTCCAAGACCACGGATTCTGCAACTGTAGATGACACTTGTTTCTTCTACCTGCTGGGCTACCTGATCCAAGGTACAGGAGATCTCACGGGCCAGGTGTCTCACACCTACCTGGTGCTGTCTGCTTGCAAGCTTGTGTTTTCAGTGTACAATCTGTGGGAAAGAGCTGGGCCGCTGGTCCAGCAGCAAGATGGGGTGGGGGACATGGGTTATTTTTCATGAAATAACAGAATTATCAGAGTTGGAAGAGACCTCTAGAGATCATCTAGTCCAACTCCCCTGCTAAAGCAGGATTGCCCAGAGCACGTTATTTAGGATGGCATCCAGACAGGTCTTGAAGGTGTCTAGGGAAGGGGATTCCACAACCTCCCTGGGCAGCCTGTTCCAGTGCTCTGTCACCCTCAACATAGTTTTTCCTCCTATTCGAATGGAACTTCCTGTGTTCCAGCTTGTGCCCATTGCCCCTGGGCACAATTGCACACAATTCCAATGTCTTCTCAGCTTGGGGCAGTAGAAAAAGCAACCTAGCTGTTAATGACGTGCTGACCAACTTGTTACTGTTCTGGCACCCTTGTTCACCATTGGCCGTTGGGAAGGTAAGAGAGAACAGGAATCAATAGGAATCTGTGGGAAGTATGTTTATTGGTCTCCTTAAGCTAAACAAACAGCCCATGAGAGGCAGAACTTCAAGTGTGGTTCTCTTACTCTATAGTTTTCTCCTTTTTTAGAGTATGGAGCCCAAAACTGGACATGGTTCCAGCTGAGGCCTCATTGCCAAGTAGATAGGACTAATTAAACATCCCATTTCTGATATTCCTACTAATTCCCAAGAGTGAGATGTAATGAGAAAAGCAACATGTTGCTGTAGCAGCTTGTAATCCCCTGTGACCTCAGACAGTTCTGCTAAAGCTTGCCTATTTCTGTGCCTCTGACTTACTCCCAAGTGCTTTTAATTTGCATCCACTGAAATCAGCTGGATGATATTTATGCTCCCTACAGTTTATCAGAACTACTTCGCTTCCTGCCATACTTAAGATGCGTCCCAACTTAGTACTGAACTTTGTATTTGTTCTCTGTTCCAACCATCAGGTATTTGCAGCCAGATGAAATTAAGCCAAAAAAGGCTGTGGTCAGGAAGCTGCTGGCTTTTAGCTAAGGAGCAGGAAAGTATTGTGTGAGAAGTCAGAAGACTCGAGTGTCTTTTCCTTCCTCACCTGAGGCCATCAGCTGGACAAGGCTTGCTGGGCAGTGGTCTTTCATATACATGCTCTTGCAATGAGCTTGGATAAGCTGGTCAAGCCCAGTCACGTTTAGTTACCCTGCTTTCCCTCTTCAGTCAGGAAGCTGGATAAGGCTGTTCACCCAGATACTGTTGCTGGAAAGGATTTCCCTAGGGGAGGAACGGAAAGCAAAGCTGGTTCTGTGGTGACTCAGGCTCTCAGCAAAGCCTCTCCTATTGCCTCATATCCTTTTAGGGGCATCTGCTTTCCCTGTGACCCTGCTGAGCACCCGAAGCACGCTGTTTCTGCTGGAGGAGAATCACCAGTGGCAGGTGCAGCCCTCCTTGGATGAAGACCATGAGGCAGAGACGCCTCCTAGGAGCAACATCCAGTTGAAGGAGAAGCAGCCGATCAGCAGTATTAGCAATGTCATAACCTATCGCCTCTGTCCTCGTGACATCAAGCTGATGCTTTATGATGAGGTAACCAGGAGATGGTCATGGGGCACATAAGATGCTGGGGGCTGGACTATGCTCAGATCCTGTTCCTGCCAAGAGTGTCTTGGGGCTGTCATGTCCCATCCTAACCTAGGGCCTGACACTGCAGAGGCGGAGGGGCAGAACAAACTGCTGCTGTAGAAGAGTCACTTGGGGACACTTCCATGGCTGGCAGTGGAGCAGGAGGAGGATGTCTCTTAGGAACTGGGAGGAGCTGGCAGCTTTGCTGGGGAATAATGGCTCAGGGCTGATCAATGCCTTTGAGGCTAGGCCCTGCTCATCCACCTCCCTCTCTTTCCTCCCTCCCAGGTGCTGAAGGTGGAGAGCACTTGGCACATCCGCACAGAGTGCCCTGAGCTCCTGATAGAGCTGGTGGAGTGGATCCGTGGGCCCTGGGAGGAGATGTTCTCCATCGAGCTACGGAAGGTCATGTATGAGGGACTGGAGTGAGCTTGCTGGCTTGAAGGCAGGCAGGACTGGGAGTCAAGAGTGGTGCTGCACTGGCAATGGTGCAGAAGTGTATCTCACTCCCATTTGACCTTTGCTGTCCTGTGGCCTCTGTTTTCTACTTGACTCTTGCCCCTGACCGTTTTTGGTGAAGAGGAGGGGAGCACATGATAGTCCAGACTGCACAGTCACTCACTCGCACTGGGCTGGCCACGGAAGGAGGAGGTGGAGGGTGTTCCTTGTAATACTTCATAAGCTACATGGAGTTTTAAGTTGGCAGTGTCTGCTATTCTTCTTCAGGGTCGTACGGAGTGTCACTGAAGGAAGAGAGGAGCCAGGCCAGAGCATGTTCAGTGGGACATGCAGTGGTACTAGGCAAACAGCAGGACAGAGGCAGTTGGGTGCTGTGTTTTTTCGAAGCAGGTGTACTTGCTGCCTTCCTAGCTGTCTTGGGACAGCTGCCATTATCTGCTGTTGTTGTTATTATTTGTTCTTTTCCTTCCCCTCCCTTAAGTCCATGGCTTCCCTAAAGCTTTAGCCTGTTTCCAGCAGGAGCCTGATTGCACAAAGGGGAGGAGGCATGTATTGATAACTCCACAGAGAGCCCTGACCTGCTTGCCTGGCGGGGCAGGGCTCAGTCCGCTGCTGTAGTCTTTCACTGTCACGGGGGAGGGAGGAGCTGTGAGGCTCTTAGCACAGAAGTGTGTCGCTCATCACTTAGGGGTCAGGACCCTGGTGGGCACTGGCAGGTAAAGGTGAGGCTTAGGCTTTTCTGAGCAGTCCAAAAGCAAGAGTCTATTTTAACAGGAGTTTTACTA
Organism: Pedionomus torquatus; assembly: GCA_013398155.1. Taxonomy (NCBI): domain Eukaryota; kingdom Metazoa; phylum Chordata; class Aves; order Charadriiformes; family Pedionomidae; genus Pedionomus; species Pedionomus torquatus. The sequence goes on along the minus strand of VZRU01009151.1, from coordinate 38,511 downwards.
TTTTCTATTGTAATAAAAGCTTATATTTATTGAATTGTCACACTTTCCTTGTTGCGTCGTCTTGCACTATTGTAATGTCTCTGTAAGGTCTTGTGTATTAGTTCTGCAGCAGCAGAGTTCCCTGACATCTCATGGTGTTTGAGCCATTCTCCCTGTCTTGTTCTTCCTGGGTGCTGATGGACTGCTTAGACTAATCTTCTCCACCTACCTGCTCCCAAGCAGCAGCAAAGGACTAGTCTGACAGAGGTACTGGTTGTAGTGTTCTCTTGTGACAGTTGCCTTCAGGTGAGCATCCTGTGGGCTTCCAGCCCCAGCAAGTTGCTTACTGGCTCTGCAGGCAGGCCCTCAGAGGATGCCTCTCACAGGAGCTGTTGCTGATGTGGCTGGAGGTGGGACTGCCTGCCCCTAGGTTCTTCCCTGTACCAGGCTTTACCTTGTCTCCACCCCTCCTGCACAGTTACATGCATCTCAAAAAATGCTACTGCCTGGCTTGGGCTTGCTGTGGCACAGAGTCTCTGTACCCTGCTCAGTGAAGAGCAAGTAGAGATGCCTCGTGTAGTGTTTTGATGCATCTGAAGCTCCCTGTGGGGGTGAGCAGAAACTAACCTGTTATGTGGAGGTGCAGCCAGGTGGGACCTTTACTGAAGATTGCTTTTCCCAGAGGGGTGTCTCTATCTTGCTATGAGTGTTCAACCCACAGTTCTCAGGGCCAGTTTTCCTGCTGCTAAGTCCTTGGTGACAAAACCTCTGCTTTACACTGAGGTGATCTTGATTTCTTATGTTGAGGTGATCTTGATTTCTTTAAAGACATGTATTTGTTATTCAGTGACCTGATGCCTGTTTTCTTTGGGTTCTTTGTGGCGGCTCTTTGCAGCAATCTCTACGACAGCCAAACCTTCCACATACCCAAAGCTGGTGTCTGTGGCTTCAGCTTCTGTCATCTAGCATTCCATCCTGCAGCATCCCCCTGTTCCAGTCTCACCTGAGCAAGTGAGATGAAGCTTCCCTCCCTGCTCAAACCAATCCCTACCATAGTCCCAGCCTTAAGAGAATGTGAAGTTCAGTTTCTCTACCGAAGGCCACCTCGCAGCGTGCTGCTGGGCACTTTCTTGGAATCGCTGCATGATTAGACTTTGTCCTGTCATGTCCAGAAGCAGCTGAGATGCTGAAGGCCTGCAGTGTCTGATATTTTTATCTAGCCTTCTATAGACTTGATTGACAAGATCTATACTGTCTTGAGGCAGATGTCACAATGCATTCCACTTTCTCCCCTCTTCCTAAATGGGCATATGGCTGCTGCTCTCTGCTCCTTTGGAGCGATCTCAGACCGCAAGCGGGAGTGAGCTCAGTGGAAGCGCTGCCAGCACCTAGCACTTTGTACAGGAGAAGAAATCTGAGAGAACTGAGCTGGTAAAGACCAGTAAGGGTTTTCTGTTTTCATCTTGCCATTTAAGGAGCTTAAGTGTTGTCCTCATCTCCTACATCTGTGTTTTTCACAAAGGGCAGGAGTCAAAACTGGAGCTGTTGAACCAGCTCACTGATGTCCCTGTCTGCTGATCCCCTGAGAAAACCCATCCCCAGAACTTGGTTTTTGCATTTTAGCTTCACCTTTGCTCTGCCATGCCCATGTCTGGGGGCGTCAAGGGGCCTGACAGTGTGGACTGCCAGAACCAAAGGTTTCAGCAATGTGCCTGGCTGTAGCTCTTCTCGAGCTATTCCAGGATTTTACTGCAAAAGGGACTACTTCAGTTGCTCCTGCTCCTTGCCATGTCTGCAGGTCTGGGCCCTCAGCTCAGCACTAGCCTCTTGGTCCCATTAACAGCACCCTGCTTGTCTGCATTCCTCCAGCCACTGACAGGGAAGCTCACATGCAGCCTGTCTCCTGCCTCTTCCTGAAACACTTGCTTTGTTTTCCCTCAGGGTTTTCTCCTGGCTGTTACCAGATTAACCCTTTGTGGTTTTTTTCGTGGTGGTGAAGGCTTTGCTGTGGGGCTCCTCGCGCCAGGCATAGTGATGGCATTAACTGCTCTCATTGCATCAGCTGGGTGTGGGTAAGGGCTTCCCCCACATGCTCCTTCACTCCCTCGTTGCAGCCAGCCCTGAGTGAGGGCTGTGCAGGAACAGAGGTTGTGTAGGAGAGCTGGGGTTTGCAGAAAGTTGTGATATCTGTTGAACCAGCTGCAGAGGTCTTCTGCCTGTCATAACCCTGAACGTGCAGTTCCCTGGTTGTGCTCTTAGATACTCTTAATTTTTCCCCTTCTTTCCTGGATGGACTTGGCTTCAGTGCTCAGTTGCCAGCACAGAGCAAAGCTGGTCTCTATCCCAACATTTCCCTGCTGCATCTGTCTGGGGCAGGCTCTTCTGGAGGTGTGTGTGGCTTGGAGGAATGCCTAGGCCTGGAGTACAGCTGCAGGGCTCTGGAGACAGGCTCCAGGCAGCTGTGGGCCTCAGGTTTTGGGCTGGCTGTTGCCACGAGCCTGGAGCTTTTCCACAGGCACAGACCAGCTCTGTCTTTCTTTGCTGTTCAACTCATCAATGAAAATGATGGCTGAGCCTGGGTTTAGCTATTTCAGTGCTCCTCTGCCCTCTAAAGGAGTATCGCCAATGGGTTAGCTGTCAGCCCCCTTGCACTACGTCTAACAAAGTCTTGTTTCTAATCAAACTGGGAGATGAGAGGGACTGGTCATTTACTTCTAGCAGAATATCCCTGCTGGCCTTACCTCCAGGGAACTGGAGATGTAGCAGTGAAGGGCAAATGTTCCCTGCAGCTCATGAACCTGTTTGGTCAGCTTCATCTTGCCTTACCCAACTTGCAGAGCGATGTCCCAGGGCTGTGTAAACCCCTTCCCTTTGGGCTGCCCTCCAGCCTGGCTGGCAAGGGAAAAGCAGCGAGCTCAGGCTGGGCTTGAGTGCCACGTGTGGGACCAGGGTGCTGGCAGAAGTCAGTACCAGGAACTGCGAGAAAAACCCTGGCAGGAGGGAGGTGGGCAGGGGCTGTGCCATGTGTCCCCCGCTGTGCTGCCTGATCAAAGGGGGGGGGGGAAGGGAAGGGGTCTTTATTTTTGGAGCCATCCCAGCCTTCTCTTGGCTTCTGTTACATGGGGTGGCTATTGCCCTTTGCGCTCCTGCATTGCAGTGTGCCTCAGACTGTTATCAGGATGTTACTAAGCTGGTTGTGGATGTGACCTGTATCAGGACAAACAGTCCCTAATGGAGCCGTCTGCTCCCTGTCCCAGTGCCACACGAGTTGTTTAATTTGGGAAGAGCATGTTTGCTGCTGAGGACTCACGCAGCCTACCCGCAGCCCTGCCCGACCACAGCCCCGCTTGGGGAGGGTGGAGGCAGCTCACCCCTTCCTTGCCCCTTCCCCATCCTGTTGCCAAGCCCCAGCCGGGCAGGGTCCATGCAGACACACCTGGGGTACCCAGCTCTGCCATCTGCCATGCTGCCACTGTTCCTGGAAGCAGAGGCAGTCATGGTGGGGCCGAGGCAGTCACAGCAGGGCCCAGCCCGTCCTGTTCTATTGATTAGAGCAGGAACTGAGGCTGCTGCTGAGAGCCAGACTGGTCCCAGCACCCTCCCTGGCACCCCATGTCTGGCAGCTGAAGCGAAGTCTGGTGGTGGAGTCCCTGCTGCTTCCACTGCAGCGCTGTGGCTGTAGGCTTTGTTCCAGAAGTGGGTATTCTCTACTTCTGTCCCTGGACTTATACTCCTCCTCAGCCATATCTCCTCGATTACTGGCTCCCCTCTGTCGCCAGGCTGTGCAGCCGCCCTGCTGTGGTCCACGCACTTGTTTTAGCTCTGGCCTCTGCCCCACAGCCTTAGTGGTTTGGGTGGTAACGGTGCTCCTGTTTCCTCTGCGAAGCTCGTCTCTGAGGCAGACCCCACAAGGCGGCTGGTCTTGCACATCCTTCCTGCCCATGCTGGGCCTGGGTTCCGTCAGCCTCAGCTGATGAGGGAAAGGGTGAGGGTGGGCAGCACCCTTCATCTCACCACCTTCCTTTCCTGGCTGTTGTGGGTTTTTCCCTCTGCCCCAGCCCAAAGGGTGATGTTTCCGCAGGCGCTTGGGTGTTGCAGGCTCAACATGAGGGTAGAGCCCAGGGATGCACAGGGTACCGTGGCGGGGGGAATGGCGCAGGGGCTCTGCCACCCATGGCCAGATGCTAGCAAGTGCAATAATGCCTGTCCACCGGGTCATCCGACACCAGGCTCTGGGCCTGGCCTGCCGAGACCAGTTCTGTCCCCCAGCTCAGGCGTGGGCTGGGTTGTGCTGCACAAAATTGCTGCCGCAGCTGTACCTGGCCCTGGCCCAACAAGCGGCTTCCCTCTGGGTGCAACGGCCTCGGTTTGCAGTTGCCCCAAGTGTGTCACGCTCTCCAGTTTAATGAGAGGCTGCTGCGGGGGCTTGTTCTTCATGCGCCCAGCACCAGAGTCAAAGGGTCATGTCGGTCCCTGACAAACTGCCTGGGGATGAAGCCTGGCTGGAGGCAAGAGCTGGGAGCACTTGAAAACTGCTGGTGACTGTGGGGAAAGAAAACCCCAAGCTGCTTTAACCACTTGGCAAGAGTAGGAGGTTCAACATAGGCTGTGTGCCACTCCTCAGCCTGCCAGGATGTGGCTCTCATGCCAGCAGCCCCCTGCTTTGCTCCTGCCTCTCTGTGGCACGCTGTGGGTGTCACCTGGCTGCAGCCCCAGGCTCCTTCCCTGCCCTGGGTGCTTCCCTGAAGCCTTCCAAAACCTTGAGTTTCTGTGCTCAGCTTGCTGTCTCCCTGCATCTGCCTTCACCTCTTGCTCCTTGCCTGGAAAGGAGATGGTGCCCAGGGCTTGCTCCCAGAGCATCCGTTGCTGGATCTGCTGCACCCATGTCCCCTTCCAGAAATGTTCGTGCTGCAGTTGAGTGGGTGGGGGTGAGATTGAGCGGAACGTATTTCTCCATAGCCAGGTCAAATCCCTTTTCTTCTGCTGTAGCTCTCTCCATATGGCTGAAGCTGTCACCTGGGAAGGACCCATCCATGGTGGCAGGTAGGGATGGGGCAAGAGAGCCTGAAGCGGGGCCCTTTCACCCTTCTGCTTCCCCACACGCGTGCACCCATGTTGGGGTGCAGCATCCTGCTCGGGGGTCTCCAGTTGCCCTCTGGTGACTGGGCTGTGCAGACACTGTGGAAGAGCCACGGTGGCTCTTGCTGACTTAGGGAAGCGTCAGGGGAAATGTTGGGGTTGCTGTTACTCAGTGGGCCCAGAATAACCAAAAACCCACACCGGATGTGGTGGCTGTGCTTCCCACCCCGCTCCTTGCCCCCAGCGCTTCTCATGGGGGGTGGGCAGGGGTGCTGCACCCACCAGCACTAGCTGATGGAAATACTTCTGCAACGGGGAGCACGTGTTTCAGGGAGGAGAAGCAGCGTTTCACCAGCTTACGCAGACACCAGCTTCCCCCTGGATATTTGGGTTGCACAAGGGAGCCCAGCATCCCTCTGTCCCACGCAATGGCACAAGGACAGGGTGCTCTGCCCAGGGTGTCACAGGCGTGGTTGGCCTGGTGAGGGAACTCAGCCCTGACGAAACCCCTCCGAGCCAATTTTAGCAGTGCAGAAAGCGAGTGGCCAGGGTTCTCTCAGTCCACAGCTCCAGAGTGGTGACTCAAAGCTGTGCTATTGCCCAGGAAGAGCAGTGGTGACTCTCCAGGGGCACATCTGGAGGTGCTGCGTGCTCAGCCCCGGCCCCGCTGCAGAGACCTGGCCTGGGGCAGGAGAAGC
>VZRU01009151.1:2750-27856 GCA_013398155.1 Pedionomus torquatus | reverse complement strand
GGTTTATTTTGCTCATACCATTAAGCTTTCCAACGGGCTGTGCTGCCGGGAGAGGGCTCGCTTGCAGCACTGTGTGTGCCACCAGCCTTGCCACCAGGTTCTGGCATGGGCTCACCGGGGCACATCCCAGTCCCTGCTGCGGCAGCCTGGCCCTGCCCAGAAGCATGGGGAGGCTGTTGCACTCTGCAGCAGAAGTGGGACCCCAGTCCTTTTGTTGGGGGGGGAATTGCTGGGCGGGGAGCAGGTGGGGAGAAATGGGGGCTGAGCTGCTTGCAGAGAGCAGATGGGCTTCAGCTGGGCATTGATGCCTCTACTCAAGGCTGTGCCTTTCCCAGACCTGCCGTACCTCAGCTTGCTCCAGGCTGGAGACAGCAGTGGGGCAGGTCTGGCAGCATAACTGTGTACCAGGGGTGGCCCCAAACTCTGGCTTGCGCAGAGCAGGGTGACACAGCCCAAACCCCCCTGTTGGGTCCCTCTGGTTCTTGTGACGCAGGGCTGGTGGCCCCTGGGCAAGTAGCTCCCAGTTGGGATCACTGTCTGGGGATGGGCTGCGGGATGCCCTAGACACAGGTGCAGTCCTGGGCCAGGATGTTGGGCACCGTCTCGTACTTGAAAGAGTACCCGCCGTCGGAGGTGGTGCGGACGCGCAGGGAGCGCATGGTGCCGGGCAGGGCAGCGCAGCAGAGCTGCACGCCCAGGCGGTGGCTCAGCCCATGGCCCTCGGCACAGCTCCCGTGGCAGTAGTGGAAAACAAAGCTGCTGGGATGCACAATCCACTTGTCCCAGCCCAGCTCCTCAAAGGAGATGTTGAGGGAAGCCCGGCGGCAGTTAGTGTGGGCGGCCAGGTCCTCAGACGGGCGCTGCAGCAGACTCAGGGCGGCTGGGGACCAGGGCACGGCGGAGCGGCGAGCCCTCTCGCTGCCCTTTGCCTGGGTGGTGGCCACCAAGAAAGGCATCTTGTCCCCCTCGGCCAGGCAGGGGCAGCCGGGGCAGTGCACCAGGAGGACGAAGAGCGGCTGTGAGAGCTGGGGCAGCACCGCGGGGGTGAAGTGAAACACTGTCCAGTGCTCGGGTGTCCGCACCACCGTGGCTGTCACCGGCATACGGCCCTGTGGTGACAAGGTCAGCACGTTGGGGGTCGAGTGGTTGGGGGCAGCCGAGGGGCCGGTGTAAAACCAGAGCTGGGCAGAGATGACTGCGCGGCTGAGGGTGTGTGCCGAGGGCTGGAAGAGGTAGGTGAAGATCCCTTCTTCCTCCAGCAGCTTGTCTGGCTGCATGGGCTCGCAGGGCATGTCTGCGGGGGTGGGGGAGAAAGATGCTAAGGGTGCGCACCCAAACCCAGGGAGGGGTCCCAATCCTATGTGGGAGGTGGGGTGTTGCAGGGGCTCCCCAGAGTGCCGGCAGGATTCCCAGCTGCCTGCACAGGCTGCAGCAGGGTGTGGGGGAGCTGGTGTCTAGTGCTGTGCAGGAGCTACTTCGCTGCGACCCACAGATGAGTCCTGTCCTGCCCCATAGCTGGGCATCCTGTCCTGTTTCTTAGAATCACATCCCATTTCCCAGCATCTGCCCCATTCCTGTGCATCCCACCCTATCCCACCCACCCTGCCTTCTCCTCAGTGCTCCTCATCTCCCTGCATCCCACCTGGCCCAGCCATTCCCCAGCCTCTCGGCCCCCTCCTGGCCATCTGTCCCTCTCCCTGCCTGTCTCCCGGGCTGCTCTGCCTCTCCCTGTCTGCCACCCTTTTCCACCCCCTGGTTCACCACACCTCACCCATGCCTCAGCCTGGTGTATCCTCTTTCTCTTCTCCCACAGCCCCTCCTTCCTGCTGCATCCCCACTGTCCAAAGCCTCAACCCTGCTTTGCTCCTCCACCCTCCCCATCCCACCAGGACACTCTCACCTGTGGAAGGGAAGATGATCACCTGAGAAGTGTCCTCCAGCTCTATGGGCTCGACTTTGACATTTTCAAGGACGTCTCTCCGGTGCACCCTCCTCGCCTCCTTCTGGGGCTCCTCCTGGAGAAGCGGGGGGCTCAGATGCTCCAGCACCCGAGCCCGTACCTTGGCCAGGATGAGCTGCCGGTCGGCACCAGCCCCAGTGCAGCTGGCCAGGACGGCGGTGGGCAGCATGGCAGGCAGCAGGTGCAGGAGGAGCAGCATGACCATGGGGTGTGCAGCAGGCTGGTGGCTCAGGGGGCTCTGCTGCGGGCTCCTGCCTGCAGGCCCAGCCCATCTGCCCGCTGCGCTCCCCCCGGGACAGGGTGGCATTGAGACCTATCTGACACTGACGCAAACGTCTGCTCACTGTGAATATTATCTCTGGGCAGCGAAAGCACTGAGACGTCTGGAATGCGAGGACTGCAAGGACAGTGTGGTTTGGGGGGGATGGAGCTTGCCGGGGAGGGGATGCTGCTGGAGGCAGTGGGTGCGTGGGGCTGAGGAGCCTGGGCTGCAAGCAGGGTGCTACCAGGAATGTTTTCCTATACCAGCAGAGGTGGAGGGGCACTCGGTGAGATTTGCTGCTGCCAATGCTGGGTGCCCCCAGCATGGAGGAGTTGCAAAACTGGGGCTTTTGGAGGGACAGTGTGAGATGGCAGTGGCTGTACACAGCAGGGACATCTGGACAGGGACCTTCTGCAAGGCTCCAGTGTGGGGGGGCTTGTTGGGGGTTGGTAGGCAGGGCACCCTTGTGCCAGGGATGGCTGGGACACATCATGGTCATGGGGCAGCGGGATGTGAGGATAGGGACCTGGGGAGGGCAGTCTGGAGGAGGGGGGGCTGTGGCATCTCCAGGGCACCCTGGGGGCTGGTGCGGTCGTGGGGACAGAAAGCAGGAGAGATGGGAAGAGGTCCCTTCGCTGCCTGGGGCTGGGGAAGGCTGGACAAGCTTCAGGAGAAGAGGAGGAGAAGGAAGAGATGAGACAGAGCCTGGCCAGCTTGAGACCCTACAGTGGTGCCTGGAGAAGGATGCCATGGTGGTGTTCACGCTGGCTGGCCAAAGGCTGGCTTCTGGGGCCGGAGGCAAACAGGCTGTGAGGGGACCCAGTGTGTCTTGCCCTTCCTACCTCTGCTGCCTGTGGGGACACTGCCAGGCGTCCCCATGCCTCCATATGGGTATGCAGCCTCCATACCACTCTGCTCCTCATCCCACATATCATGGCCTGTTTGGCACATCCTATCCCCTGCAGCCTGGCATCTCGTGCAGCTCCTGGTGAGGCACATCCCACCCTGTGTACCACGTCCTGTCCTACTGCAGCCTGGTGTCCCATGCCATGCACCCCGTGCCATGCGTCGCGTTGCCTCCTGCTGCAGGCTGACCCAGCACGGAGCCGTGTCCGGGTTTGCAGCACAGCAGGACCCTGGAGATGGAGTGCTGCCTGCCCACTCCGGGCCGGGTGGCTCCCACTGGGCTGCTATACATAGTCCAGCCCTGCCCCGGCGAGGCGCTGAATGGAGCAGGCTCAGTCTTATCAGCCCAGCGTGTCATCAGAGTGTATTTTTGGGGACAGCAGCTGCAGGCGCTTGTAACGGTTGGTCCCTGCATGCTGACACCCAGGAGCGGAGCTGGGGGAAGTGGGCAGGGGCTGGTGCCGGCACTGGGAGACACCGGGGAAAGGCAACGGAGCAAGGTGCGTGCGTGGGGCAGAGGAGTGGGCTGTGGGGCTGCAAGGGGCAGGGTGAGGGGGGTCGGGGGTAGTTGAAGGGGGCAGCGGGATGGTCAAGCCGTCAGGGCTGTGTGTGGGTGCTGCTGTGGGGTGGCCCGTGTGTCTGGGAACATGGTCGGGGAGGTGGCTCTGAATGGATGCACCTTCCCCAGGGCAGGGATGTGGTAGGAAAAGCTGATCCTTGTCTATGCCACTCTTCAGGGGCTGGCCCTCTCCTGTTGACCCCTCTGGCTCATTCAGGGTGTATTTTGGTTTCTCTTCCCCCTGCCCTGCCTGAGGGAGGCCAGAACCTCTGCACCAGACTCAGCCATGGTGCAGGCAGAAGCTGGGGTGTGCTCACCCAAGGGAGGCACGGAGCACCTAGCCGTACTCCTGCCCATGGCCGTGGGCACAGTTACCCACAGCGCTGGTGACAGAGGCAGTAACCCCAAAGAGCAGGACCCCTCTCCCCAACCTTCCCTCTGCCCCTGGGGCTGATTATTTCCAGCTGTGGCTCTCAACACCCAAAGGCTGGATCCTGCCTGTGGGACTATCCCTCTGGAGAGGGACCTGTTCCTGGGGGAGCCCTACCTTTCCCTATGGCAGGGTCCTGGATGGTGACCACCGGGTACAAGGGGGTCCATATATCCTTGGAATCCAGGACTAACTGCCTGGATCCAGCTGGGTGCCTCCTGCCTGCGACAGCCCCGTATCAGCACCTGCCCTCTGAGCCAGCCCAGATGCTGCAGGAATGCAGCTCTGCCACCACCCGATACTGCAGGAATGCCTGGCGGGTGGGGAAGGGGCGAGCTGGGATCGTCCTTCCTCCACCATCCCAGTCCCCAGCACCCAGCCAGCAGCTGCCTCTTCTCCCCATCTAGGCAGAGGTCCCCCACCCCCAAGAGCTGGTGTCCTCCCTGTGATCCTTAGGCAGCCAGCCTGGGCTCTGGGTGCTTCAGCCCCTCAGCATGCAAAGAGTTGCCTTTTGTAACCTCTTTTGCTGCTGTTGGGCTGGGAAATGTGTGTTCTGGGCTGAGACAAGAACGTATCCAGTGGGACAGGAGTGCTCAGAGCGAGGGTGGTGCTCCTGCAGCTTGGGTGCAGTGCTGGGGGCTTTGCTTTGGGAAGGAGGGTCCCTCCCTGCAGTACTCCATGTCAGTCCCTTTGCCGAAGCCTAAGCCTTCACCCCGTTGGTTTATGCATCCCCCAGGCTGATGGTCCCCATTGCTGCCCTGGACAGCCTCCTGCTGTGACCTCGGGAAGGCAGCGATGGAGGGGTTCGGGGGAGCCCCCAGGTTCCTGGCCTATCCTCGTGCCTTCACGGTACAAAGTGGCTCCGATGCGGTCCTGAGCTGCCAGATCACGGGCAACCCCCGGCCGAGCATCCTCTGGGAGAAAGACAAGACCCCGATCGAGCCCTCTGGCCGCTTTCATGTAGAGGTCAAGGGGGACCTGTACAGCCTACTGGTGTCCCGTGCCACCCCCCAAGACAGTGGGCTCTACATCTGCAAAGCCAAGAACAGTGTTGGCGAGACCTATGCTGCTGCTACACTCAAAGTGGAGGAGGGGGAGCCCCTGCAGGAGGACGGATGCTCGGGTGGTGAGGCACCCACCTTCCTTGTGGCCCCCTTATCCACACGGGTGTGCCAGGGGGAGGATGTGATGTTCACCTGCAGGGTGTCTGGCCAGCCCTGCCTGGTGCTGGAGTGGGAGAAGGATGGGCGCAAGCTCTCTGACCTCTTTGAGAGCAGCCACTTTGCAGTGGGGAAGGAGCCCGAGGACTGGCACTTTCTGAAGCTGTTCAGCACCCGGATCCCAGACGGAGGGGTGTACGTGTGCCGGGCACGCAGCGGCTCCCAGGAAGCCCTGGCTGCTGCTGTGCTCCTGGTCGAACCCCTGGCACCGCTGGAGGGGCTCCCCAACGGCTCCCCTGGTGATGAGCCCCAGCTGCTGGCAGAGCGGCAGAAGCGGCGGCAGCGGCATGTGGCAGGACAGCACATAGGACCGGGAAACCGGGCACCCAACGGGGTGCCAGGGGCCAAGGCATTCACTGTGAGCGCAGGGAAGCACGCCAAATTTCGTTGCTATGTCACGGGCAAGCCCAAGCCAGAGATCATCTGGCAGAAGGATGGTGAGCCCCTCGTCCCCAGCCGCAGGCACCTTGTCTATGAGGACCGTGAGGGCTACTTCATCCTCAAGGTGCTGTACTGCAAACCCCAGGACCAGGGGCTGTACATCTGCACGGCGTCCAACACTGCTGGGCAGACCCTCAGCGCAGTGCAGCTCCAGGTGAAAGGTAGGTGCGTGTCCAGGTGCTGCCAGGTGCCACCGGACACTGGGGTTTTCATCTGGCAGGGATGTGTCTGTGTGTGAGCCCAGCATCCCTGGGCTCCCTCCTGCCCCATGCATCTGGGGTCACTCCAGACTCTTCTGGACAGAGCTAGAGGATGGAAGCAGTGTATGCTGGGCTCCCCAGGGGAGCTTTGTCCCCATTTGTGCCACTCTCTCCTCACAAGGAGGGAGGGGGTGTCTTTGGAGGGCTATGGGTGTCCAGCCACGAGTGGGGAGGGGGCACAGTGCCTTGGTGACAAATTCCTCTGGAGTGCTGCATGATTTTGGCAGGCAGCCCTGCAGGGCATGGCTCTAAGTCTCTGCACTGGTGGCAGCCCCGTCCCCCAGAGACGCCTTGCCAGCTAGGGATGGCTTATGGCTGGGGTGACACAGCACCCAGTCCATCCCCTGCCTGCACCCTGCCGCTCCCCTCCACTGGGACGCCTGTCACAGGGTGCTGGTGTGCATGTTCCTGTGTCCCCCAAAACTCCCTGCTGAGATGCTGGGGGCATTGCTGGATGGCCCCAGCCTGTGCCCTGGTTCCCCCCACTTTGGAGGGTGTGCTTCCCAGGGGCAGTTCCCGTCCCACATGGGCTGAAGAGGAAAGGGACAGAGAAGGGTCAAAGGCTTGGCACTTTTCATGAGCTGGGAGAGCCCTGATTGAAGGGATGCCAGTGGGTGCCATGCCCTGCACACCCTCCCAGTGCACATCTCTTCCCGTGGCAGAGCACCGGCTGCGGTTCCAGGTGCAGCTGGTGGATGTGGAGGTGGCAGAGCGGGAGGATGCTGTGCTGGAGTGCCAGGTGCCCCTGGAGACCATCCCCACTGCCTGGTACCTGGAAGACAGGGAGCTGCAGCCCAGCCACAAGTATGTGATGGAGCAGCGAGGTGTGGTGCGGCGCCTGACCATCCGTGACGCCCGCACGGATGATGACGGCATCTACCTCTGCCAGATGAAGGACAAGGGGCGCAGCATTGCCGAGGTCTCCGTCCGAGGTGGGAAGCAGGTCTCCAGCAGTATGACTTTTCCTTCCTGCCCTCCTCCGTGCTTCCCAGCACCTACCCTCCCACTGTTTGGCTGTGATGCCTGCTGCTCTCCCTCCTCAACCTCCTCCTTTCTCCCATCTTGGGGAGCCTAGCCCACACCCCAGCACCTCCTCCAGCCCTCATCTCTTCTCATAGGGGTGATCACGAAGCGGTTGCCACGGAAGCTGGATGTGATGGAAGGGGAGAATGCAGTTTTCTGTGTGGAGACTCGGGAGACGTTGGAAGGGATCTGCTGGAACCGGGATGGGGTGCAGCTGCGAGAGTCACCCCGCACTGTGCTGAAGAGCTTCGGCAGGACACACCTTCTGGTGCTGGTGCACGTCACCCGCCAGGACGCAGGCATCATCTCCTTCACTATTGGGGAATCGCAGACATCCTCCCAGCTCCGGGTCAAGTGTAAGCCCTAGGCTCAGGGGAGCCCCACGTCCTCTGTCCTGCCCTTTCATGGGGGACTGACATGGGCAAAGAACCAGGATGGGCACCCAGTATGCTGGGGACATGATGCTGCAATGGCTTTTTGGGGGAGGTGGGTTTTTAGCAGGGCTCTTGGGCCTCAGGCTTGCTGGCACTCACAGACCCCGGTCACCAGCATCATGCTTAACAGGAGCATCATGCTTCACGGGAGCAAGATCATACTCACCATCAGAGGGAGCCCGTTTCTCTGCTTCCCCAGAGAAACAGGCTGTGTAGCCCCTCTCAGCCCTAATGCCAGCCTGCCAGGCACCCCTTTGCTGTCCCGGAGGAGGCAACCCAGGCTGTGACTTGCAGGTGTGAAGCGTGACCCCCCAAGCGCGCCGGTGGCAGCCGAGATGAGCCTGGTGGAGAGCAACGCAGCCCTGCTGACCTGGTGCCCCGCTCCCGATGCCCACCTCCGCCCCCCCGGCCGCTACCTGCTGGAGCGGCGGGAAGCGGCCGGGGGCGAGTGGGTGCAGTGCCTCGCCACCGACTTGCCCGGCCGTGTGCGGGTGCTGGGTGACAGCGTGCCACGCGAGGCCAGCTACTGCTTTCGCATCTGCGCCGCCAACGAGCATGGCCGGAGCAGCCCTGTGGAGTTCCCTGGCTCTGTGCATCTCGGTGAGGGTGCCAACCTGGGGACTGCCCCCCACCCCCAGGACCTGACTCTCCCCATCGTGCCGCAGCACGCTGCTGGCCGCTGCCACCGGGGCTGAGTATGGCCGTGCTCCAGCCCCAGCAGCTCGCCTGGAGAGAGCTCTGCAGGACGTGCGGGTGCGGGATGGCGAGGACGCGCGGTTCTCCCTGGAGCTGTCGGCCACAGTGCAGGGTGCCTGGTTCCTCAATGGTGCCAGGCTGGGCAAGGAGGAGGAGGATGCTGTGGGTGGCCGGTGCAGCATGCAGCGCCGCGGAACTGAGCACTCGCTGCTGATCCAGGGGGTGCAGCTGGCTGAGAACGGGGCCCAGGTCACCTTCGTGTCTGGCAGCGTGCGGGACTCAGCCACGCTGCATGTGCAAGGTGAGCAGCATCCTGCCAGGAGAAGAGCAGCAGGGAGTCTCATGCTGGAGGATGCTCCTCACCCCTTCGCGATGCCTCTCAGCCCCACAGGTCCGCATCACCCCAGTGCCTGAGGCTGAGCAGCTCCAGAAGGTGTCGACAGGGTTGCCTGTGCTGCTGGAGTGCCAGGTGTTCCCCCCAGATGCTCCCGTCCACTGGCTGAAGGACGGTGAGGCTGTGCCCCTGGATGACATTATTGCAGTGCAGGCGGAGGGCTGTGTGCGGAGGCTGCTCCTCCGCTCAGCGGGTCCCTCGGACACCGGTGTGTACACCTGTGACGGCGGGGATGATGCTGTGAGCTTCGTGGTGACCGTGACTGGTGAGCTGGGGACCGCATGTGAGACCCCCACCTCCTGACAGCAGTGGCCCTACCCCTCTTTTGCCCATATAAAGGGGCAGAAAGCTGCCCTCAGTCAAGTGCCATGCTGATCTCCTCCATGTGCCCCTGGTAGAGGCACCGGTGAGGATCATTGGCTCCAACGAGGAGGCCCCCCACGCCTACACAACCGGGCAACGTGTGGAGCTGTGGTGCCAGCTGTCCCGTCCAGAGGCCCCAGTGCACTGGTACAAGGACGGGGAGGAGGTGGAGGAGGGTGAGAACCTGGTGCTGGAGCAGGAGGGTCCGCGGTGCCGGCTGGTGCTGCCCTGTGCCCGGCTGCAGGATGCGGGGGAGTTTGTCTGCGATGCTGGCGGGGACTCTGTCTTCTACACCATCACCGTGGCAGGTAGGTACGATGCAGGTGGATTTGTGGGATCACCTCCTGGGGGGCTTTCTTCCATGGTAAGGGGTGCTGCTGCACAGAACACTGTTGGTATCACTGCTTTGGGGTTGGAATGCTTGTCAGAGATGCTCTTGCTGGGACCTCACCTGCAGGTCAGTTGGTTGGGGTCTTTGGGGCATCCCTGGTGCACAAAACCACCCAGACTGACTGGCAAACGGGACTGCTTGCTTTGCCAGTCCAAAAGAGCTCAGGCACCCAAGGGCGCCCAACACCTCCATGCCGGGGTGTTTGCCAGACCTCTGCCATGTCTAGTAAACAAGCCCTCCTCTGAGGTCCTAAAAATAATGTTCCCAGCACCTGGCGTGGGGTCACTTGCAGTCAGACATCGTTCTGATGGACAGTGTTAATTACTGACCTGAAAATTAGCAGTTGCCTGGATACCAATGATTGGGCAGTGTTTGCTGGGTGCGAGGGGGAGGACAGCGTCCCGCAGTGGCTGCCCTGGCTGTGGAGTGGCCGCTGGTGTCACCGGCTGGCAGCGGGTAATGAAAGCTGAAAAGCGAGTGAAAGACTTCCCCTTGCTGGCCCCAAAACCCACAATCCCACAACCACAGGAAGGCGACCAAGGGCAGAGGTAAAGCCCGGTTAAAAGGCTGCGTGACCACAGCGGTAAAGCCTCTCCACGGTGTTAAGACATGGCAAAGAGCCAAAGTTGATGGCAGACGATGTAGGAGCAAAGATGAATGAGTGGTAAGAGGTACTTGAAGAGTCAGTGAAGCGGTGACTCGAGCAGGTGAAGAAAAGAGGGTTTTAGTGTGATGAAGGCAAAATAGGCAGGGGGAAGGGTATGCTCTGGGCAGAGGCAGAAGGCACCATCCACCCCATGGGGGGTGTGGGGCACGGGGAGCTGGGTTTCTCTGCGGTGGGAGGGGGAAACGCCATCTGCTGAAGCTCAGGCTTTCAGCTGAGCAGCTTTGCATAACTTAGATGGATGGGTCTTAGAGAGGCTGGCTCGGTTTAGTCAGGACTCAGCCATCGGTGTCACCGGTGGGACTCGGTGCAAGTGCCAGGAGGCTCAGGCTGGCACCCCTCTGGCAGGAACTCCGGGCTGGCTGTTGCAGTCAGCACTGCTGTGGCATGCTTGGGTTTCCCTGAGGCATCCCAGCTATCCCCCAGCTATCCCCAGGGGTGGCTGCAGCGTGGAGCCTGTCTGCCTCTGGGTTTTCCAGCAGCTGCTGAGTGCCAGGGCTCCCTCAGAGCCAGTGATGAGGCTGGGGCCAGTGTGCCTCTGCCTGCTGAGGGCTGGCACATAGCCCCCTCCTCGCTTTGGTCCCGTTCAACATCTCCAGCCTTACTTCAGCGATGTGATTGCTTTTAGCAGGTCCAAGGAGACAGGTGGCCGCTGAGCGTTTGATCAGGGATCTGGGCGGACGCAGACTCAGCGTGGTGTGGGTGGAACGCTGCAAAGTGGCGCCGCACTGCTCTGGCATGCTGCGGGGCTGTGGCGTGCTGCTGAGCCCAGGCATCGTGGCTGCAGGCTGTCTGGGAAGTTTGCAGCCCAGCATGGACACCCAGCGTGGGGCAGCTGGGGGCCGTGAGAAGGGCAGGTCGCTGCTCGGCCACCAGCGTGCTCTGTTGCCGGCTGTGCCTCATGCCCACCAGGAACCTTGGGCTGACTGACCACCACAGCACAGTCTGGGCCAGCTACAGCTCGCTCCAATGCGTGTGGCTGGGCAGGCGGTATTGGCTGCTACAGGCAGGGGACACATCCTGACCTTTCCTTAGGGAAGAGCAGGGCTGGTGACTTCATGCTTGTACTGGGAGCCCCTCTGGCTTTAGGGTCCAGATTCAAGTCAGAGGGAGATGTGAGCAGTGACGCACATTTTGTGTGTAACCCATTAATGGTGGCATTCAGCAAGCACTGTGATCCCACATGGTGTCCCAGGTCCTGGTGAGCCGGAGGGATGGGGATGCTGGCTGCCGTGAGCCACATGCCTGTGCTGCAGTGTCAGCAAGTTCCAAGGTCTGAGCCGAGACAGAAGCACCAGGCAGGGCCCCAGTGACCTCCAAAACAGGGACACGGGTGAAGGGATGGTCACCCCTGGCAGGGTAGCCCCTGGGGAAGCCAGGGAAGTGCTGGCATCACAAATGGCAATTAACAGTGCTGGGGCTCTCTAATGAGGCACTTGCTTACCTGTGTGCCCCATCTGTGTCCTTTAGCTCTGTCTTGGGGCAGAGCAGGGCAGGCACCATGGGAGCTGGGGCACAGCAGTGATTTATGGCCAGGCAGGAAGCTCCTGCTGGGTGTGAGGGGTGAGGAGCAGAAGGAGCCCTGGGCAGGGCAGCCCAGACACTTGTGCTATGTGGGATGTGGAAGAGGTGGTTCTATCCAGCCTTAAACGCAAGGAAACGGTGAAACCATCACTCCATGCAGGTCTGTGACTCCCACCATCACCTGCTTGTTTTTTACATCCTGGCTAAGCCCCATGTCTCTCCTTGGCAGAGGCACCGGTGAGGATTGTTGCCTCCAACGAGGAGGCCCCCCACGCCTACACGATCGGGCAACGTGTGGAGCTGTGGTGCCAGCTGTCCCGTCCAGAGGCCCCAGTGCACTGGTACAAGGACGGGGAGGAGGTGGAGGAGGGTGAGAACCTGGTGCTGGAGCAGGAGGGTCCGCGGTGCCGGCTGGTGCTGCCCTGTGCCCGGCTGCAGGATGCGGGGGAGTTTGTTTGTGATGCTGGGGGAGACTCTGTCTTCTACACCGTCATTGTGGCAGGTGGGTGCAGTACACAGCTATAGCCCTCTCCCCCTTCTCCCTCTGCCCTGTCTTCCTACTTGTGCTGCCGTCCCACCAGCAGTTGCAGCTTCTCAGCTGCCCCTGGCCTCCTTGCAAGCAGCTCCTTGCCCTTGTTCCTGGGCTGGAGGTGGATGAGGGCAGGGGCAGGAGGCCTCTGCCTCTGGTAGTTCTGCCTCCTGCCAGACCCCTGTGCCACTCTGTCCCTCCATACTCCAGGGCACAGCCACGCTGCCTGTCTGTGGGTTATTCCACCTCACACCCCAGCCCTGGTGCTCCCTCACCTTTCAGCCACCAGTGTTGGAGGGCTGGGATGACCCTGGCCACTGGCCCCAGAACAGGTAAGATGGAGGCTGAGCGACATAGGGTCTTGGTCCTTTCAGCCCCACAGGTCCACATCACACCAGTGCCTGAGGCACAGCAGCTCCAGGAGGTGCTGGCAGGGCTGCCTGTGCTGCTGGAGTGCCAGGTGTCCCCCCCAGATGCTCCTGTCCACTGGCTGAAGGACGGTGAGGCTGTGGTCCCCACCAAGGTTCTGGCCATTTGCTCAGAGGGATGCTCGCGGCGGCTGCACATCCCTGCAGCTGCACCATCTGACTCGGGGACATACACCTGCGATGCCGGAGATGACGCTGCCAGCTTTAGAGTAACTGTGAATGGTGAGTTGCTTATGGGGTGCCCATCCTACTGTGGGGCTCAGCCAGCACCATGACTGAACCTTGCCACGTGTTCCCCGCCAGAGGCACCAGTGAGGATTGTCAGCTCCAACAAAGAGGCACCTCATGCCTACATGGTCGGGCAGCGTGTGGAGCTGTGGTGCCAGCTGTCCCATCTGGTGGCCCCGGTGCACTGGTACAAGGATGGGAAGGAAGTGGAGGACAGTGAGAGCCTGGTGCTGGAGCAGGAGGGTCCACGGTGCCGGCTGGTGCTGCCCTGTGCCCGGCTGCAGGACACAGGGGAGTTCATCTGCGATGCCAAGGATGCGTCTGTCTCTTACCATATCTTGGTGGCAGGTTGGTGGCATAGAAGGGAAGTCCTGCCAGGAAGGACAACACTGTCCCGGCTCTGTGCCATAGGGTAATAAAGTGCTGCTCCCTGGCCAGCACATCACAGAGGAAGGGATGTGGGTGCATGACCCAGGGGATAGTGGGTGCCTCCTCCAGCTGTGCTGGGCTGGTACTGCGTGACCACTGTCCCTGACCTCGAGCAGGTCCTGTCCCTTTCAATGGGGTGAGAGGCTGTAGCATCTTCACAGCCCCACAGGGACAGGGATTTGGGTGACAGGAAGAGGGGACAGCAGAGTCAGGAACAATGCAGAAAGCAGGTCTCACACCCTTCCTCCACGTGCCTGACAGAGCCACCGGTGAGGATCCTGCACCCTCCACAACGCTCACTAGAGCTGCTGGTGCAGGCACCAGAACGCGTGGAGCTGCGGTGCCAGCTCTCCATGCCGGACGCTCCTGTGAGCTGGTTCAAGGATGGGTTGGAGGTGGATGAGACTGACAACCTACTGCTGCTGGTGGAGGGGGCCTGGCGCTGCCTCCTCATCCCCAGGAGCAGCGCGGAGGATACGGGCGAGTACATCTGTGAGACCAAGGATGAGGCCATCTCCTTTGATGTCAAGGTGTCAGGTCAGTGGGGACCCAGGAGACACTGGCAGGGCTCTGGCCATGGGGTCTTTACCAGTCTGGGTGAAGGGGGACCAACTCCTCTGTAGTGATAGAGCCGGTGAGTGCCTACCTCCTGGGTGCTGGAGAAACCAGCACGGGTGCTGACCTTGGGCTGGCAGTAAAGGTGTCCTCAGGGCCATGTTGTCTCCATGTTGCTCTGTATCACGGCCATGCTGTCCTTGCAGAGCTGCCAGTAAGGATCCTGCAGCCCCTTAGACCTCCTCCTGTTGTGACCGTGTTCGTGGGGGAGACAGTGATGCTGGGCTGTGAACTTTCCCGTGCGGATGCACCCGTGTGCTGGGCCAAGGAGGGTGTGAAGCTGGAGGCTGGGGGCAGTCTGGTCTTGGAGGAGGAGGGTGCCCACCGCCGCCTGCTCATCCCTGCCGCTCAAGCTGAGCACTCTGGAAAATACATCTGTGCTGCTGCTGACGACACAGTGACCTTCACTGTGCAAGTGCTGGGTGAGCAAGAGGCCGGGGGAGAGCCTAGTAAGGGGTGCTGGGTGCACAAACCGTGGAGACCCCATCTCTGTTGGTGTTGGGTGCTGCAGACCCGCTGGTCAGGATCCTGGAGAGGGATGTCCTGCCTACCCGCCGGCATTGCCAGGCCATGGAGGACCTGATGCTGGAGGGGTACCTATCACATGCCCACGGGGAGGTGAAGTGGTACAAGGATGGGGAGAAGCTGCAAGACACAGGGCGTGTGCGGCTGGAGGAGGATGGGGCACGGCGGTCTCTTGTTGTTCTGAGTACCACGGGCAGGGACGCAGGGGAGTATCTCTGTGACACTGGTGATGACAGCATCATCTTCTTCGTCACCGTGGAAGGTGAGTGAGAGGTCCCGGGGGATGGCCAATGAAATGAGGAATGAAGTGAGTCCCTGGCTGCTGCCAGGTTGGGTGGCAGTGAGCACTGGGACACAGGGATCCAGCTGCACCCATGCAGGGGCTCTGTGGAAACCCCTGAGCCACCCAGCTGCAGCCAGAGGAGGTCTGGACACGATCCAGCCATTGTAGCACCCAGCACAGGCTGCTGTTCTTGTGGTGACAGCCCATCTCTTCAGTCCCAGAGCCACCTGTGACCATTGTGGGCAACACAGACACCGTGGAGCATCGCTGCCTGGTGGCCGGGGAGGACCTGGTGCTGGCTTGTGAGCTCTCCCGTCCTGATGCCACCGTGCACTGGCTCAGGGATGGCCAGGAGGTGCAACCGGGTGAACGGGTAAAGATCAAGGCCCGTGGGGTGCTGCGGCAGCTCACCATCCGTGGGGCACAGCCCAGTGACTCGGGGTGCTATGTCTGCGATGCCACCAGTGACCGTGTGGTAACAAGCGTGGAGGTGTCGGGTGAGCCGGCAGGAACTCAGCACTCTGGGGACCCCCAGCATGGTTGGGATGGTGCCACAGCCCTGGGTGAGGGGAGGGAATGCCTCTGTGACCCCACTGATGGCAGGTTGGGAGTCCTGTCCCCAGCCCCACAGGAGCTGTTGGTCAGAAAAGGATATGTCAGGGTTGTGGTGAGACACGTCCTTCCCACCCCCCCCAGCCAGGAGCTGGTTAAATTTAGCCTTGGCCAGCTCCCAGGCACCGGTCCTCCTGCTTCAGATGCCAAGGGTTGACCCAGCCCAACCCTTATCAGCTGGAGATGGAGGACTGGGCAGTGTGGGAGAGGGCCTGGCACAGGTAGGTGTCCTGGCTCCCCAGGAAGCTGCTGCTCGGGATGGGAAACACAGCAGAATTAATGGCTCCAGCCCAGCAGCTGGGCTGACTGTGCAGGGAGGGATGCAGGAACAATGCTGCCATCCCTGCTTGGGGGCCCTTCCCCAAAGGGACACTGAGCTGCCAAACACCACCAGCCTGCACCACCAGGACCCCAGACTGGGGCCACTGGGACCCATAGACAGTCCCACACACAGCATCCCGCAGCTGGCTGCACCTCCGTCAGCCCCACAGCCCTTGGGCCCTACAATGATCTACTGCGGGCACTGCCACCTTTCCACTCACAGTGGTTCTGTCCCTGCATTGCCTCACACCATGGGGACACCCCTAAGCCCTGCCATGTCTCCTCATGCCCCTCAGCCCAGCCGGTGCGCATTGTCAACAAGGAGGAGGCTCAGAGCCCGCTGGAGGTACTGGAGGGGGAGAGTGTGACGCTGGTGGCCCGGCTGTCCCCGGAGACGGCAGTGGTGCATTGGCAGAAGGATGGACAGACACTGTGTTCGGGCGGGCGACTGCTGGTTTGTAGCGAGGGTCCTGCACGCAGCCTTACCATCAAGCAAGCGGAGCTGGGTGATGGCGGCATCTTCCTCTGCGATGCTGGTGATGACGAAGTGTATTTCAGCCTGCGTGTGAAAGGTGAGCCTGGAGGTGTTCCTCACCCATGCCAGAAACGGTTCCCTGCCCCATGCTGTGATGCTTCATGCCCCCATCCCACACTGGTGCCACCAGCCAGGTCATGGCTGAGCCTGGTGCTCCCCTGGCACAGAGGCGCCTGTGCTGTTCGTGAACAAACGGGAAGAGCGGGAGAAGCTGCTGGTGCTGGAGGGCGGCAGTGCTGTCCTCTCTGCTGTCCTCTCCTCGGAGAGAGCAGATGTCACCTGGCTGGGCCCACAGCAGGCAGCGGTGGCCAGTGAGCGCTGCGAGCTGCGGCAGGATGGCCGCGTACACAGCCTCGTCCTCTGCAACGTAGCGAAGGAGGACGCTGGCATCTACCCCTGCCTCTCCCCCCATGACCAGATGCAGTTCGACGTGAGCGTCCGAGGTGGGTGGCCGGGGGCGGGGGGAACAGTGGGGGAGCCTGGGGACCCCCTACGTGGTGGCAGCTGGTGCCGACACAGGGGGTTTGGCTGTGAAGAGCTGCAGGTGAAGTTCCTGCGTGGGCTGTCGGACGTGCGAGCGCGGCAGGGTGAGCGGGCAGTGCTGTGGTGTGAGCTCTGCAAGGCACGGGGCGACGTGGTGTGGAGGAAGGATGGGCGGGTGCTGGCGCCCGGCCCCCGCTGGCAGATGATGGCAGAAGGACGAGAGCGCTCACTGGTGCTGAGCCACGTGGAGCCTGAGGATGCCGGGGAGTACTGCTGCGAGTCCAACGACGACCGGACACTGGCGATGCTGACGGTGCAGGGTGAGCTGTGCCTGAGGCTTGGCCACCACCACAGGGACCCCTGTGCCATGGAGGTGGTGGGACACAGCCATGGCAGGGGTTGCAGGGATGCTCAGCAGCTCTGCAGGATGAGGGGTCCCAAGCGCTGTGCCCCAACACCCTGTCTGTAGTCCCCAGGGTGGTGGAGATCATCACAGAGCTGCAGAACCTGACGGTGCTGGAAGGGGAGGATGCCACTTTCAAGTGCCTGGTGTCCCCTGAGGATGTGGCTGTGACCTGGCAGCTGAATGGCCAGCCTGTGGTCCCCAGCGAGCGGCTGCTGGTGACAAGGAGCGGGCTGTGCCCCAGCCTCATCCTCCGGCAATGCCAGCCAGGTGACGCGAGCACTGTGATGGCCAATGCTGAGGGGCTGGTGACCACAGCTCGGCTGAGCGTGCAAGGTGAGGAGGGAGGAGCCGGCGGGGGCACAGCCTGGGGCACAGCCCCGGGGCCGGCTGCTGACCTGGCACAC
Source organism: Pedionomus torquatus (assembly GCA_013398155.1). Lineage (NCBI taxonomy): Eukaryota > Metazoa > Chordata > Aves > Charadriiformes > Pedionomidae > Pedionomus > Pedionomus torquatus. The sequence continues at coordinate 10,531 of VZRU01009151.1, read as the reverse complement.
GGGCCATGCAGAGGCGCAGGTGCTGTTCGTGCGGAAGCTGCAGGACTTGGTGGTGGCGGAGGAGCAGGGGGATGCGTGCCTGGAGGTGGAGGTGAGCCACGAGGCTGCCGAAGTGCAGTGGCTGAAGCAGGGCGTCCTCCTCCAGCCGGGCAGCAAGTACCAGCTGGAGGAGTCGGGGTGCCGGCGCACCCTCACCATCCGCTGCCTCGGACCCGCCGACCGCGGTACCTACCGCTGCGAGAGCCTGCATGACCGCACGCAGGCCAAGCTCTGCGTGGAGCGTGAGTACTGTGCTGGGGACGGGGTCGGGGAGGGCACCTGTCTGCGGGCAGAGCTGGAAGGGGTGGTGGAGCACGGAGTTGAGTGTGGCGGTCAGGAACGGGCAAGATTGGGAGCTTGGTAAAACAGGCTGGATTTAGGGAATCACTCCAACAAGCACAGCCCAGGGAGCTCTGAGGTGGAGCAGGCACCTGCTCGTGGACACGTGTCTCTTGCAGCCCGGAAGGTGTCAATCCAGACGCCATTGGTAGACGTGGAGACCTTTGAGAAGGAGACAGCCACCTTCCACCTGGAGCTGTCTCACCCTGGTGTGCCTGGGGTCTGGACGCGGGATGGCATCCGGGTGAAGCCCAGTGGCACGTGCCGGATCAGTGCCACGGGCTGCGGGCACAGCCTGACGCTGGAGCGGCTGGCACTGGAGGACTCAGGCACCATCACCTTCACTGCTGACACCCTGCGCTGCAGTGCCCGGCTGCTTGTGCGGGGTACGGTCACCGGGGCAGGCTCAGGGGGGCATATGGCACTGGCACTGCCCATCCTGTGCCCATTCGGTCCCAGAGGCTGAGCTGGGCCACTCCGGGCACGTGCTGTCCGGTCTCTCCCTGTCCCCTGAGAGGAGATGTGAGCCTAGCAGTGGGGACCCCTTGGCCAGAGTCTGGGTCTAGAGCCAACTGGGACACCATTGGCAAGTGTTTGCCCATGGTGGTGCCCTGGAAAGTGCCTCATCGCATGCTAAGATGCCTCTGGCACATCTCCCCATCCCTGCAGCGCCAAGCCCATGTTTTTCCCCTACCAAACCTTCCTGCCCTGTGTCCTCCCCCCTCAGAGCCTCCAGTCATGATGGTGAGGGTCCCGCGGGACCTGGGGGTCCCAGAGACCGGGGTTGCAAGCTTTGAGTGTGAGCTGTCTCGCCCCAGCGTGGAGGTGAAGTGGTTCAAGGTGAGAGTTTGCCCAAATTTCCTCCAGCAGCACCCAGCCATGTCCTCCCCCCTGCTTCCACCCCGGCCCCGGCCACTGCCCTCCCTGTCGGGGCTGCAGGCAAAGGATGGGGGGCAAAGCAGCAGGGTGCCACCCATTTGGACCCCTGAACATGCTCTCCCTGGGCAGGATGGGCAGGAGCTGCGGCCGGGGCCCCGCTGCCGCATCTACTCAGCGGGTCGGCGCCGCGTCCTGCAGCTGAGCCGCTGTGAGCTGGCCGATGCTGGCACCTACACCTGCGACACGGGCGACTGCCAGGCCTCTGCCACACTGCACGTCCAGGGTACAGCCACCCAGCTGCTGGGGGCATGCACAGCCCCCTCAAACCCTGCAACCCCCCACCTCCTCACCCTCAGCCGCCCTGGCATCCTGCCCCTCATCCACAGAGCGCCAGATCAGCATCGTGCAGGACCTGCAGGACACCAAGGTGCGGGAGGGTGACAACGCCATCTTCACCTGCGAGGCATCGCACGGGGACGTGAAGGGGGAGTGGTTCCGGGATGGAGAGAAAATTAAGGTCTCCAGCACAGTGAAGATACGGCAAGAAGGTGGGGGTGCAGATGGCCCCACAAACTGGCTTGGGGCTGGGAAGGGGCGAATTCAAGCAAGGGGAGTTTCTGTGGACACCAGTGGGCACCCATCACCATCTCCTTGAGCCAGCATCTCTCTGCCCAGGTACCCGGCATTTCCTGCTGTTCTGTGGCGTGCGCCCTGAGGATGCAGGACTCATTCACTTCTCGGCCGGGATGGCCACCTCGGAGGCCACTCTGGAGGTGGAAGGTACCAGTGTGGGGTGCAAGGGCTGGCCAGGCTCTGGCTGCAGGGCTGGGGTCAGCTCGAGGGGTCTCCTTGGGAGCCTGCTCACCCCACGATGCCAAGGGTTCCCCCCTGCCCGCCAGCACTGCCCATCCGCATCGTGAAGCCCCTGCGGGACAAGACAGTGCTGGCGCGGCACAAGGCAACACTGGAGTGCACCGTGTCCCATGCCCGCGGGCGGGTGCGCTGGCTCCGTGGGGACACCGAGATCTTTGCCGGTGACAAGTACGAGATCTGTAACCTGGACTGCTACCGCACGCTCATCATCCACCGCGTGGGCCCCGAGGATGAGGACTCGTACACCTGCGATGCTTTCGATGACCGCTCCACTGCTCGGCTCCTTGTGGAAGGTGACGGGGGGCCTGGGGGGGCACCCCTGGGGGCTGCTGCTAGGCCTCACAGTGGAGGGACATTGGGGGCCCTCTCCCCACACCTCACTGCTTGCAAGGGTCTGAGTGCTGGGGTGGGGGGAGCAGGCTGGATATGGGACCAGGGGTAAGTGCCCCCCTTAGTTGGGACAGCCCCTTTTGGGTGCCCCACCAGCTCTAGGGATGCTGCAGCTCCCCCTGACTCCTGCTACACCCACAGGGAGGTAGGAGCCAGGATGCAGTGTCCGGGGGCTGCACACAGATGGATGCTGCTGCTGCTGAGAGATGGGGCCATGCTTCCCCAAGGATGCACAGACACATGGACACCATCCCCAGCCTGCTCTGGCCTCAGGGCTCTGCATTAAACAGCATTTTTTTCTGACATGGCTTCTTCCAGCCCAGTGAATGGGGGTCCTGTTGGTGAAGGAGAAGGGTTGGTGGCACCACTCTGCATCCCACCCAGCATCCCTGGGGAACCCGGCCTTCGAGACCCCCAACCCTTGTCCCTGCCCCCATCCCCACACGCAGGGCTCCGAAAGGCTCTTTACTGTGTGGCCGAGGCCTCAGCAGCGTTTGGCACATTTACAAAAGAGACTGAAAAGGGGGATGGCGGCGCGGCGCTGCGGGGACAGGGGCGCCTGGCAGAAACATGCAGTTCCCGGGGCAGCGGGGCTTGCCAGGCTGGGCTGGAGGGGGCTCCCAAAGCAAGGGGGCACCCCAGTCCAGTCTCAGCACCATCCTGCCTGCCTGGCCGTGGGGAAGTTCTGGCTCACTCCGTAATAAATTAATACAAATCACAGCAAGAGAAATATATACACGGTAGGAGTCTCTGCCCACAGCGGTGCTCTGGGCAGGGGCTCCTGCCCTGCCCTGGTCAGAGGCTCAGCTTGACCCCAGGGTCCCCCCTGGCCACTATAAAATCCAATCGCCAGCAAAACAGCGATGGCCTCTGACGCTGCAGGGGTCCCCGCATCCCTGAGGCAGCCCAGCCTCTGCCCAAAGGCTGGATCCCGTGTCCTGTCTCCCATTAAAACATGTTGGGGGGGGTGGGGAGATGCACTGGGTGTATCCAGCCAGTGCAGTTCCTGCTGGCACGGTGGGGTGCCAGCATCTCCCCAGGTCCACCTGGCCCTGGCAGCCTCTCTCCCAGGACCACCCCGGTCCAGCTCAGAAAAAGGGGGGGGAGGAGAGCCACTCTGGGGAACAGGGAGGGTGGCTAGTGTAGGGGAACCTTCTGAGGAGGCAGGTTTTGGGAAGCGCTACCTGGGAGCTGTTCTCAGAGTCAGGGTGGGACAGGGCGCACATGCTCAGAGGAGTCCCTGCGGAGGAAAAGGGCTGTGGGACCTGCTCTTTGAGGAAGGGATGTGGGGCACAGGCACTTGGGGAGTTGCTGGGAGGTGCGATGGGGTGGGAGCAGGCGCAGGGAGCTGCTTTCAGGGAAGGAGGGGGGCTCAAATATGGGGAGGACAATGTTGGGATGCAGGATGAGCGTGCCCGGGCCATGGGGAAATGCAGCAGTGGGGGTTCAGGGAAATCCCTGCCCCAGCAGAGCCGCTCGCACCACGTGTCCATGGGTGTTGGTGTCCCCAGTCCTTGGGCTGAGTCCCTGCCGGAGGGCTCCCCCCAGCACCTCTGGGGCCTGCAGGCAGCTGGGGACTGCCCAGCCAAGTCCCACGCATCCCCATGAAGGGTCTCCATCCACAGCCCCGAGGCGTGCATGGCCACCTGGGGCCAAGGGCACAGTCCCGCCTGTCCCAGGGGGTCTGTTAGAGCAGGCTGGGGTGCTGGTGTCACTCGAGGTCACTGGGTTGGCTTATACCCGCACGGCGGGGCCGGAGCCCGTGGTGAGGGGCACGGTAGAGCTGCAGTCATAGTCCAGGTCCACCACAGCGTGGGAGCTGGCGATGAGGCTGTTGAGGGATGGTCCTGTCTGCCGCTCTCGGAAACTCTGGATGTAGCTCTGCTTGAGAGAGAGGGGACAGAAAGTGAGGGGGGCTCTCCTCCTGACTCACTCCATCCCACCCCACTCTACGCTCTGCAGCAGCCACCCAAAACCAGCTGTATGCAATCCCACCAACCCTAGCTCTCTGGCACTTAGGGGCTGGCCACAGCAGGGTACACAGATGTGTCCCTTCCCTGGGCACATGCTTCACACCTCACCCAACGCAGCACTTTTGGCCACTAGCTTACATTTGCTTACAAAGGCTGAAGTGCTCCATGGTGGGCATGTCTCAGCTCAGCCCATCCTGAGCTGCCTGGTTGCAAGTATGCCCCAGCCTCATTTCCTCGAGGAGCTCGGATGGCAGCTGGCACCTGGGCACCTCTCCCCTCTCTGCACCCCAACCCCCCTACATGGAGAAGGAAGGGCCATGGAGGCCAGGGAAGATCTCTACCCTGGGTGTGGGACTCACGGGGGAGAGCACGTCCCCATCGAAGCGGCGCACGGGGTTGGGCTTGCGGCGGTAGGCAGGCTCGGGCGGGTGGGCTTTGTGCTGGTGGGGTGGTGGGTGATGGGGTCTCCGCTTCTTCTTCTTCTCCTTTCGGTCCTCCCGCTGCTTGATACGCATCAGCTGCACACGGCGCTGCTGCCGGCTGATGATCACTGTTGGGTAGAGTGGCCTGTGAGCACCGTGGAGCACCCCAAAATCCTCCCCACATCCAAATCAGCCCAGCTTTCTGTGCCCAGGCCTCCCCTTGAATGCTGTGCCCCCATAGAGTCTCAAACCCCTTATCCATGCAGGCAAACCAGGAACTGAGAACCTCTACCCCAGGCCCTCCAGCTCCTGCAGCCACCCTGTGCCACATCCAGCTCCTCCAGCCCCCACACACCTTCTGTGTGAGAGTATCCCTCAGCTGTGACCTTCCACTGGACAAGAACACCCAGCATGGTGAGGAGTGGCCAGACGCCCAGGATGACCCAGCTGTACCAGCACACGGGGCGAGCGGGGGCCACCTTGATGCGCTCGTAGATGTACTGCACCAGGAGGAAGAGCTCGATGAAGTAGTCAACGGTGACGGTCATGATGGCGCTGCCGAAGACGGCGGTGGAGAGGGTGGTGAAGAAGCGCTGCCACTGCAGGGTGAGGACAGCAAAGAGCATCCCCACGCCCAAGAGCAGTGCAATGGGGATCCACACAGTCGGCGGGTGATAGAACTGCTCCATCACCACCAGTGTGGCCACCGCCAGCAGTAGCCCCAGGAGCAGCCCCACCATGAAGAGGCCAACGCTGCGCACCAGCATGGTGACCAGCCCACACAGGACCCCGATGCCCAGCCCGATGCCCACCGAGGCCTCCACACTCAGCTGCGTGTCCAGCACCCGCTCCTTATAGCACAGCATGAAGATGATGATGGAGCCAAACATCAGCCCTGTCAGGAACATGACAGCCTTGAAGCAGCGGTAGCCTGTGAAGAGACCACCATGGTCAGGCAGTAGATGGCAAACACCCCCCTGGCTCCCCCTTGCCCTTTTCCCTGCTCGCCCCACCAGCCACCAGGCTGGCCTGGCTCACCGAAGAAGCAGTAGATGATGCCGAAGAGGCAGCACATGGCACACACCACTGAGGGCACCACCTGGTAGCGACGCTCGATTTCCTGCTGGCAGCTGTGCCCCCACTCTTGGCCAGGCTCATGTGGCAGCAGCTTGAACCGCAGCGTCTGCACAGTTGCAGTCATGGCTCTGGGGACTCCCGGGAGAGGCATCAAAATCTCCGCTCCTGCCCCATGGCTCGCTGGCAAAACTGCGCCCTGGCACCTGCCCCGCCTGGTGAGAGAGAGAAAAATGGGATAGAGGCACCACTGGTATGTGCCTGATGGTGATGACCACCATGAGGCACCCAGAGACTCAAAAACCCACTCCAGCCCCTCACTACCTGAATGGGAAGGAACAGGGGGACAGCCTCATCCGCAGGGGCTGTGGGGGCATAGACTGTCACCCAACGGGTGGCTGCAGGGATGCAGTGTCCCCACGGAGCCCACCTGCACCCCCAGGGAGCTTCACTACTGGGACACGGCACTTTATAATTTGTCTGCGGCTTCAATTTCCTGCCCCTGGCTCTCTGGCGCCCTTTCCCTGCTCGATTAAAGGGAGACTTCCACTACCTGGTATTTTCTCCCTGTGAAGTAATTATGCTTGGTAATGAAGTCACCCCTCAGTCTTCTATTTTTATAGGCTAAACAGATTGAGCTCTTAAAGCTTGTACTCCAAGGCATTTTCTCCAATCCTCTAATCATATTTCTGGCTATTTTTCGTCCCTGCTCTAGCTCCCAGTGTCCTTGTAAAAACAAAGCAGGCTCCTACACTGGATCCAGCCCTCCCACGCTGACCCACAGAATCGGAGGGGGACTGGCCCTCGCTGGTGCTGCCCCTTACCCAAGGGCTCACCCGTATTGCCGTGGCAATGCTGGGACGCCAAACAAGCGGTCGCCGGGCCCCCCGCAGTGCCTACGCAGACGGAGGGGTCATAATCCCTTGCAAAGACTGATCCAGCTCCAGCTTAAACCTAATTACAGCAGCCGTCTGCCCACTCCCACCTGGAGCCAGTTCCAGCATCCCTTTGCTCCCCCGGTCCCTTTCCGGGCTCGGCTGGTTTAGGATGGGTTTATTGTCACCACGCCAGCGCCAGGCCTTCCAAGTGCCACATTAAAAGCAGCCAGTTCAGGATGGCTAACAAAACCAGGGCACTGAGAAAGGGACGGGGAGAGGGCTGCAGTCGTGGCTCCCTGCTGCTGCCTGAGCCGGGCTCCACCGGCACCTCTTCCCCCGCCACCAGCCTCCTCCCTCTCTCCCAGTCTGGGGAATGAAACACCAGCCAGGCCAAATCCCCCTGGGAAGCTAAGAGAGGCGCCTAATCCCCGGGGAAGCAGGCGGGCAGGGAGCGGGCAGCTGAGCGCTGGGCCCCTGCCCACCCTGCCTGAGCCCCCCGGGATGGGGAGGGACGCTAAGCGGGATTGGACTTTAACCGGGGAGCCCAGGAGAGACGCGCCGGCCCAGGCTGCCCCGGCGGGGACAGGGCACGCCGTGTGGAGTGAAAGCCGGGCTCTGCCAGCTGGTTCCGCCGAGCGGGCCGGGTATGGGGCACGGCTGGGCCAGGCGGCCGGTGGTGGGCACGGCGTGGGGCGGCACGGCGAGGGGCAGCTGGCAGAGAGAGGCACTGCTCTCTGCCCCTCAACCCACACCACGCCGGTGCCAGGGCAGCGGGGAAGGGTCGCCTGGGGAAACCTGTCTCCGGCAGGGATGGGATGCAGGCAGGGATACAGGCAGGGATGCAGGCAGGGATGCAGGCAGGGATGCAGGCAGGGATGCAGGCAGGGTGGCAGGCAGGGTTGCAGGCAGGGATA
>VZRU01009150.1:314347-332701 GCA_013398155.1 Pedionomus torquatus | reverse complement strand
GTACCAGGGCGCTGGACCTGCCGGTGGGACCGGAGGAACCGCGTCGGGGAGCCCGGGAAGGGGGGGGAGTGTTGCCCTCGGCTCGGCTTCGCTCCGGGCGCCTCGGCGTGGGGACAAGGGGCTGGCCGCTGGGCGCCAGGTGTCATTAAGGGCGGCTTGAGCATCTCTTAAGTGTCATTAGCGGAAAAGTCATTCATTTGATCCCTGGTGAAAACGATCGCCTAATCCGCGGCAACGGAGAGCTCAGAGAAAGCGAGAGGGAGAGGCAGAAAGAAACTTTCAGGAGAGAACGGTCTACTTTTGCTCCTCCTCTGCTTCTTGCGTTTATTTTTGAAGTACTGTATATAGGATAATGCGTTTTTAGGAAAGTCAAGAGGGACGCCGCAGACGCTGTTTACATGTTTGTTTCTGTCCTCTTTAAACTATGCTGAGTTGGGCTATCTGCAGCTGAGCGCTTGGGAGGAGGTTTCTGCTACCCCAGCAGCATTTCCGAAGCACAGGAGCTGTGAGCTGCTCCGGGAACCGAGTCTGTGGGTGCTCCTTGGACATGGATGGTGCAGCAGCTGGACGCGTTGCGCTAAAGTACGCGTTTCAGCCGGGCAGTAACCTCAGACCTTGAAAACTTGGGGATTTCTGCGGTGGGAAGACTTTTGATGCCGTGCATCAGAGGCGTTTGTAGCCGTAGCCGGCAGCCCTTGCTCAGAGGACAAACAGGAGAAGTCCTCTAACATTTGGTATAATTTTGTCATTTACCTTCCTCATTGTAATTGCCTGGAGGAGGAGTATTGTTTAAAGTGGCGTTTGCGGTACTTCTGAATGCTTGAAAGAGATGCCAATTATAAGTTTATCCAACCACAGCAGAGTCGGTTGAAAGAATTTGACTTTCACTCAGGCCTTCAGCATGTACTTTATGATGTATTCAGCTATCTACATAAGGTCAAACCTCTAAATAAAGATATGATCTGGGATTTGTCCTTTTGGGTAAGTTGTGCAATATGCTGCAGATCATATCTTGATAGGCAATGCAGAGAGACACAAAAGTTTATGTGATAAGTGAAGATTAGAAAGGAGTATGATTAATTCTGTCTTGCAATATAGTGTCATCTCTGGGCACCAGGAAACCTGTTCTGTAGTTTCCTCTCTTTATCAATAATTTTAGCGTCAGTGGTCTTACTCTGATGGGATTCAAAAAGAAGCCGCAATGGGAGTGTCAAGAAGATAAGGGTACATTGTCTGTTAAAGTTATTTAAATTCTTTTTTCTTTGCAGAAATCCTATAGATGCTTTGTAGTAATGCCAATTTAAGGTTACCTTCCTTTGCTGTGTGAAACAGTCTCTGTCCCACCTCTTCATTGTTTTCCTAATATTTCTCTTTGAGTTAAAGCAATCACCAGTGACTCATTAATGTGTGTACCCTCAATAAAGATATCTGTCATACATGAATTAGGGACATTAGTCAGGCTTTTAGTCTGTGGATTACTGCAAGTTTCTTGAATGTGACATAGAGGATGAATTCTAAATTCCACCCTGTTTTTATATATAACTGTATTTCTCTGAGGAGTTTCACTTCAGTATGTTAACACACTACAATTTTGATGCAAGTCCTCAAAGCACTGGCCAGATGACTGCGTGTTTGGAAGTGACAGTTCTGCATAGATCCTTAGACTGAGAGAGACTTCATGGCTGGAATGATCTTTCTTGTGCTCCAGCATCATTTACTTTGCCAAAGAGAGAGGCCTTCTGCACCCAACTTCCTATTTTAAGTTTAAAAAAAAAAGGTCAATAGGTCAATGATGTGTGTATTTCACGTACTTCAGTGTAATTCAGCCTAACCTGTGCGTGCAACCCCTGGTTACAAATGCAGACAGCAGGCACAGCAGGCATCTACGTTACTCACAGTAACAAATTACTATTCCCCAACAGTTCTTTGCAGCAGTGTGTAGGAGAGAAAAAGCATGGCAATAAAATCTTTGCGTGTTTATGTAACTTTTGTTCTGTTTTTAATCACAAAACACCTTTAGTGTGCTGGAACAGGGTTAATGTTGCCATTATCATTGTTTCCGCATAATTTATCAATGATATCTCTGTAAATTAGAATAGCATGACCTTGAATGCACCATGTGACTGTAGCTGCTTCTTCAGTGCTGCCTAGGAATGAAGTCAGAGAGAGAAATGTGGAGGTAGGACACGACTATTTATAATGTGATGTTTAAGAGACTGTGAGTATTTCTCTTGTTTGGAAGTTTTGATAATTGAGCAGTGACAGTTCACTTGTAGATGAAATCAGGGAATAGCTAATTCAGTTTACAGGAATCAGCTTAGCTGTTTTGAAGTAAGGAAAATAAAGGTGCTTTCATGATTTTTCATTATGTTGTCTTTGATTAACCCCCTCTTCGAAATACTGAAATGCTTCATCTTATCACATTACAAGATGAAATACTTCTTTAAAAAAAGCCCAATGGAATATTGCTCTTTTATGTGAGCAGAACATCTTGAGCTAAAAATAATAACTTAGGAAAAAACAATCATATAATGTAGGAGTTGATGAATATAATCAGATGAATAAACTTCATGAGAAACTAATTAGCAGTTCCACAATATGATCTGACATAGTACTCTCCTAAATATGACACCAAATAAATAAGGTTTTAGTGTAGGAAATTATTGCTTGGTTTTGCACGGGGAAAAAAGATGGTAAGAACCATTATTGTTGCTATTTTTTAATCTCAATTGTAAGGGTCACAGAGAACAGTTCCTTGGAGACTATTTCCTGTTTGATTTTTTTTAGGTTTTTTTTGCAAGCTGCTTATTGTGCTAATGTTGGCAGAATCACAGGGATTCTCTTAAGATACATGGGGTGAAATCTTGGCCCAGATGAAGCCAATAGCAAAGCCGTCCTTGACATCAAATGAAGACAACAAGATTTCATCTGCAAAGTCCTATGCTTTTTTGAATATCTACCCTTTCAATGGGAGAATTTTGTACAGCAGTCAAATTAGTCGGGCATATTTTGCAAATGTTATGCATTCTGACCTTCTACTCACTCTGGTGGTGAGAAGAGCCTTACTGTTTCTGAAAGAAGTACTTCTGAATTTCAATATGATTGTTTTTACATGCTGAACGTTTTAGATTAAGTACTATCTTCTTCCCACAGATGCACAGATGCATAGTTGTAAAAGTAGCAATGTGTTAAGGAAAGGCATCCTAATTTGGATAAGCAATCACACGGGGAAGAGTCATGTGAGGAGCAATGTTGTCTCCAGTCCCACTCTCTGTTCATCACTGCTGTCTCAGATCCACAGCATCTTTCTCCAGCAGTTCCCATCAGTAGGTGACACAGGTCCATGATGTGCACAGCCTCCAATACAGCTTTGATTTTAGTTTGAAGGGTTGCGGGAACAGCCTACTCGGTTGTACTGGGTAAGCCAGGATCTTTATTTTTTTGCATAGAGTTATGAACTTCCACAGATGCACTTACCAGAGTTCCAATGAATGGTCTGAAAACATGGATTTCAGAAGTCAGGAGCATTGCAGCAAATTCTGTCCTGGAGCTGCTGCCTGATACATCTTTTCCTCAAGCAAAATGGCTTAGACAATCACATCAAGTGATCTGACTAATTGAGCAATTTAATTTTCTTTTGGAAGTATGTAGTTGTATGACCAAAAGAAAGTAGTAGTTGAACACTGGTACTTTATGTTAACACTTTCTAATGTCTGATTTAACTCAATCACCAGACTTTAGGCTTCAGCCCATAATCCTTTAGCTCCTTATGCAAAAAGGCATTTAGGACACATAATATAGGCAGGGACTTAAAACCAGTTTTGCTTTCTCAGTCTAATCATTTGCTTAACAGTAAGCATATGATGAAGTGTTTTGCTGACTACAGATGGACTTGGGCATGTTTGCAAGTGCTTTCCCAGTTAGAAGATTTGAACTTTTATCAAGGAAGTGTAGCAATAGGATGAAGGGTAGTGGTTTTAAACTGAAAGAGGGGAGGTAGAGATTAAATACCAGAAAGAAATTCTTTATTGTGAGGGTGGTAAGACACTGGAACAGGTTGCCCAGAGAAACTGTGGATGCCCCATCCCTGGAAATCTTCAAGGCCAGGCTGGATGGGGCTTTGAGCAACCTGGTCTGTTGGGAGGTGTCCCTGCCCATGGCAGGGGGGTTGGAACTGGATGATCTTTAAGGTCCCTTCAAACCTAAATAATTCTATGATTCTGTGATTCTATGGCACTCACTAGAATGGATCAGAAGTGGCTGTTTGGGCAGAGGGCAGGTCCACATCCTCCACATCCTATTTCTTGGCAACAGCAACTTCCCAGAGAAAGGAAGGACTGGGAACAGGACAGGACTGTCCCTGCACCCAGTGATTTGTGGTTCAGGGATTTAATTGCCTTGTAGTGGTTTTAGGGTTTGTTTATTTGATGTTTTGTTGTTTGTTTATTTAATGAGTTCCTCCATGAATTTTGCAATTAAAACCCGGATTGCCATAATTATTAATTTTTTCTTAAAAGACTGTGACAAGCCATTCGATGGAGAAGTATGGGAATGTTTGGTTTTCCAAAGTTTTGCCTTTCACATGTAAATACTACATCAGCTGGTTAAAATGTTACTATTTTCCTACAGACTTTTTTATACGTTTCCCTATATTTAGTTATTTTTTAAAGAAATTTCTTTGGTTATTGAAGTTCATCAATAATTCTTTTTCTATGTTCATTAAAATACTCTGTGCATACAGATTGTCTTTTTGAGTTTTTTCTTCCTGGATATTGATACATACTGTCTTCCAAGATGTGAAAATTGGATAATTTTTTCTTGATTAATATAAAGAACAATATTTTACGGTAGAGAACTGCGTGATTTTCCAAAATAAAAAACAAATTCACACATCTTGCAAAAAACGAATCCAAAGAACTATGAAAACCTGCATGGTTGCGTTTCTGATATATAATGCAAAGGTATTATTTGAAAATAAAATGTACTGCAGACCTAGTCCTTTTTCCTAACTTGTGCTTCTTAGGATTTTACTAACTCTAGAAATTAAATTCAGAGTTCTCTTTCTACCATTACTTTATGTCATTCTTATGGTTGTCCATCTTAATTTAAAGACCATTGAAGCTGACTTCTGACTCATGTAGCTGGTGATTTATTCTTCAGCTCCTCCAGAGAGATTGTGATGTTTCATGTCAGGAACTCTGTGTGTTCACTGGCAGTAGAATTATATTCATCAGTCTTCTCGTTCCTTCTCTGAGAATTACAAATGTGTCATTAAAGAATGGGGCCATGACTTTGTTAGTGCATCATTTCCTTGAAGAAATGAAATAATTGAGAGTGCTCTGCTTAGTTTTGTTGAGTCACACATGGTAAAGTTCATCTCACAGTAACACTTGTCCATGTGTTGATGCTGTTGACATCAAAGGGAAGTACTGGTATGAGGGGGTAAAATTGTGTCTGACTTATTTTATGTATCCTATAACCTCACCTGGATTAATTCAGCATTTCATGAAAGATACGGATTCTGAGCTTTAGCTTTCAGTGTTCATGATCTTCTCCTTGCTCTGTACAGATGAGGAGCTTCTTTTGTGACATGAAAGAGTTGATAAATTATTCATCTCCATTTTTGGTATACAAGAAATGGTGTATACATGGAAAAAGTGCTCCTTTGGAAGGGATTTATGCAGGGAGGTGGTCATAACTGTGATTTAGAAGGGTGGATGGAGAGGAATGCACTGCAGTAGTTGTAGAAGCAGATGTTTCTTGTTCTTTCTCACAGTGGTATAAAACATAAAAAAAAGGAAGCCTTTTCTGCTGTAGACCATCAAGGCAAGGGTTGAAGAACATAGTGCTGTTGCTTGACTGTGTTAACATACTGGAAGTAATTTTTTTTCTTCCATAGGTATAATATGTGTTTATAAATATGAGTATACATATACATCTGTATAATTTTTTTTTTGAGACTTACGGGTAGGATTTTTTATCTGTAGGTTGAGAATGTGTAATGCTTTGTGTAGTATTGCTAAACAGCAATATAATATATAATGACATTTATGGGCTACAGTACGAATCCAGAATATTTTTCATACAAGTTTTGATGCATATAGATGAGATATTTGCAATGAACCCATTCACTGTCATTCACTGCGAAGAAATGTGCAGTATGGCACAGTATTCTGCAGCAGCAAATAATATCATCATAAACTTTGTCATGAGATTGACTAGATGCCTACCCAAGCAGGTGCAGTCTGTAGTGCAGAGCTGGAAGGTATTGATTTCAGTAGCAAAGCGCCTATCGTTGTTTTTTGTTGCTGAATGTCATTGTGACGCTGGCCTTAACTGAATTTTCTAAAATCACAGGGGCTGTGATCCCAACAGTATCTCTTCAGCACACCTAATTTATTACAAATCCGCTTTCTTTCAGCTTCATGGAAATCTACCCAGTAAGAAGGTGTAATAGTTTTGCTTGTCATTTGTATGGCTTTCTCACTGTGCCCAGTGGAAACTGGAATAGAGGGCTGAGACGAGAGCAAAGGAACAGCATGAAGGCCTTTAACAAAAAGGAACATTATCTCGCATTCCTAAACTGGACAAAAATTCTCATTGGTAACGGATATTCGGTAAACAGTACCTGTGGTTTGAATGTTCTAATATTAGCCTAAAAATTCTAATTTGTTCAAACCTCTTTGACAGAAGGCTGCTGTTTGTTTATATCTGCCACGTATTTACACTTTTTACAGTGTGTAAATGAACCAGAACTGCATTCTTTCTGAACTCTCAGTCAGGACATGCAGATTGCTCGGATCCAGACAGCTTAATCAAAAGGTACGTTGCTGTCAACGCAGCACTTCCAGGTGTCTTCTCATTCATATATAGGTTATGATTAGTAATATATGAATAGCACTGTTTCACTTTGCATATCAGCTTCAGACGTTTCTCCTGAATGTCTTTGATTATTTCCACAATGCATGAAATTGAGACGAAGAAAAGTAAGACAGAGAACAAAACGTAGAAAGTAAAATGTGGGAGAGAAAGTCCTAGGAAAAAATATTCTGAGATTATTAAACTAAAATATTATTTGGTTTGGAAATAATTTGTTCTGTCTTATTCAGGAGAGGGTGTACAGCCCTGAGGAGATTCTCCAACACAGGCAAAATCAGCACAGGGAACATGCATTTCCTAGATCTGAGTTGCTCAGAATTGAAATCTTGTGCTGGGCTAAAGCTGGCCCTCTGAAATACACACAACTGGCCCAGTGAAAAAATTGTATTCCTTTCTTTAGCTGACACCGCAAGTTGTTCTTAATGCGTCTCCCAAGTCTTCTGTCCCAAGTTCTTGCCAAAGTGGGGTGAAACAATGGTGCCCCCTGAGAAACAGGAGAGAAACACATACTTGTGTTGGATGACACATATTTGTGTAGGATGACTTTTGTATGTGTGTGACTCCCACAGAAATGGAGATTTACCCAGTGGTGTTTAGTTGCCATCCCAGTATCTATCCTGTGTTTAGTTTAGTTGTGTGGGGGGTCCCTTTCTGCTGAGCGACACATCACCTCCCTGTCTCACTGGATCCTCCCCATCTCTGGTATCAAACCAGTTGTGGTGACATTGACCTTCAGAAGAAGTGCTCGCCCACAAACACTTAAGTGAATTTTGCGCCTTTCTTTTCAGACCTCTGACCCTGGGAAGCAAGGATTACAGTTCAGGTGTTGAACACCATCTGAAAATGGAATTAAAAACCAAACCAAAAATGCATGTGTTTTATGGTTTGCAGACAGAACAGAGTGTCTATTCTACCAGAAAAAAAAGCCATGGGTGAAATAATGCCTCCTTACATTTCTGTATCACATTTTTCTGAGTTCCTTGAATCATCCTTGGTTCAAATCGGTGTACTCCCCCTTACATATTTTCTTTCAAAACAAGGAACTTTAGCTGCCACCAATGTCCTGCTTTCCTGCCAGCTCCACAGCTTTTCTGCTACTCCAACATCTCTGTTCAGGGTTTGCTGTGTCCCTGGAATTCACCTTGACCCCTCCCAGCAGTACGTCTTTCAGATTTGGCTTTAGCATTAACTAGTTTAGTCTGCCAGTAAGATATTTCTACTCTCTATGCTCAAATTTACTTCAGAAAGCATGCAAAAACTTGTTTTGACCCAGAATTTTGGCATTCCATGATTCCAGATCATTCCTGTTCTGATTGGAGCAAGCCTGGTATAACAATCTCCCATTGTCCCGGGTGTGGGAGATACGTGACACAGCCTTGACAACATATGGTAGTCTCTATAGCCATCGATGGCCGTCAATTCACTAAATTATCCAGAATTACGAAATCATTTGCAGAGTTCCCAGATTATCACACTGAGGGGCAGAGTTTTCCTTTGGAAGTCTGTTGGGTCAGACACTAAGGATGAAACTGAGATCGGTCACTGTCTGCAGAGTCATAGCAAGTTCATTTGTTTTGAAAAATGCAGAGTAGGAGAAATATTGCATCCTCGGTATGCAGGGGAAAAAAACCACAAACAAACAAAAAAATAGAAATTGATTTTATAGTTATGAGTAGTGCTGATAGATTTGCTATGAAGAACAGAACAACTGGAAAATAATAGTAGGAATATAATGAGCAAAATTTTGTACACTGTATACTAGCAAGTAAATTGTGTAGCTGTGTTAATTTAACAGTGGTATTCCAGAGTGGAAGTTCTTCCCGGAAACAGGTAAAAGTCATCTTTTATTATGTACCTGTTTAATCTCAGTATCTTCATATCTTACCTTGTCCTTGCATTTGTCAAAATGTAGTGTGGAATATGATTTCTTAAATTGCACATTTTTTGTGGTGGTTTTTAAATAAAATAAAAATTATTTTGGCTTTTTTTCCTTTATGGCAATCATGAATTAATCTGCATATTTCAGACAAAATATATCAATTTCATAAAGTGACACCTAGCTCATGCTACAGAATCTGAAAGAAAGCAAAATTAGGGCATCAGTCTCATTCCAGGACATCT
This sequence comes from Pedionomus torquatus, assembly GCA_013398155.1. Classification (NCBI taxonomy): domain Eukaryota; kingdom Metazoa; phylum Chordata; class Aves; order Charadriiformes; family Pedionomidae; genus Pedionomus; species Pedionomus torquatus. The sequence goes on along the minus strand of VZRU01009150.1, from coordinate 323,701 downwards.
GTTTCACATGTAAGTTCTTAACAACACACACATTTTTCTCTTTGCTTGATTTTAAACTCAGATTAAAAACTGAGGAATGGTCCTATTTGTACCCTGTATGAGTTATACTGAATAGTTTCTAACGTGTTGCATTCACATGGCTGGTTCTTCAACTGGTATGAAACGAAGTGGCTTGTGTTAGTTTCTGTTATTTCCTTACTAAGTCCTTCTTTGTGCTAAATCTGCACTAATAAATGTCACGTAAGCCTCTCTTATGCTTCCAAAGTGGTAAGTTAGTATAAACAAGGATTAATCCCATTATATTTTAATTCTCTGTCCTTGTATAGGAACAACATTTGATATTTCAAAGTGTTTCAAACTTAATAAGCTAATAGAGGACCGAGGTGCTCCCATCATTGACGTGCAGCCCTTACGGAGCGGGGGAGGCAGCAGCTGCTGAACTTTTGTAGCAGATTGGGGCAGGAGGTGAAAAACCTTTTCAATTTAAGTTATCATGTGTTTTGGTTAGGAAAAGTGTAATTACCCCCCAAATTTCCTGCACAGTCGCTACGCTCTTCTTTTGCAATGCTCTCCTCGAAGCTGAGTGCTTTGGAGATGCTTGCTCTGCACTTGACAATGTTAGGTGCAGTGACTCCTGTTCATTATAAGAACTTTTTTTTTTTCCTGGTATTTTTCATTTCTCTTTCCTTATGGGTTTGTCACATCTGCCTGTTGTCTCACACATAAAGTCTTAAACCCTTTGGTGAGAAGAACTGCCTTTCTGTTACAGCAACTAGTATGACAGTTTCAAGTTGAGAGTCTCTAGTTTCTATGGCAATGGAAGTAAGTATTCACTTTAAATTCAGAGTTAGCCATAATGACTTTCTTGGTAATAGTTATTGGAAATATTCTGTATCATTTTAACACAGGATCTGCAGCTCAAATTGACAATATTTCAGTCTTGGTAATAGAAACTGTAAAGTGGATGAAAGTTGAACAATAGGATTTAAGAGAAAATACCCGGTTATGACTAATATGGAGAGTCTATTATTGGTAGCATTGGGCTGTCATCTCATGGTCTTTCCATTGCAGCTACTGCTAGTGAAGCCCATTCAAAAAACCTTAGCTATTCTGAATACTCAGAATATATTTGCTGAACAATTTAGTTGTTGTTTTTTTTTCTTTTTATCTGCTCCATTTACTTTTGGAAGAATGTTTTCCCCCTGTAAACTTCTAGAAGAATTACTGGAATTTCTGATAAGCCAGTAAAAAGAGCTTTTTCAACACTCACTCTGTTTGGTCACTTTCCAGTAAAAATAGCGTGAAACATTTCAGTAAAAGTATGCATCACAGCACTGGAGATTTTGGTGGGAAAATAAAGTAAAACAAGATGTTGGGTTTTCTTAATTAGAAGTCAGTAATTGAAATATTAATTAAAAGGTTGTCTGGATTCATATTTATGTTGAGTTTTTATGTTATGCCTGTGGTACTTATGTACTGAAATACCCTTCAGAACAGATGAACCCATAAAATTTAAAAATGTCTCCTTTAAATATGTGTGAAATATTGTAGGGGTTTGTGTACAGTTAATATAACTTGCAGAAGTATAACAGCTGCTTTGCCTTGATAGGGATTCTTGTTTGTGTGTGTGTTTTAAGGGTAATAAAATTAATGTTCCTTAATGTTTAAAGTTGGGGAAGCTGAAGATTTATTTTATTTTATATTTTATTTTATTTTATTTTATTTTATTTTATTTTATTTTATTTTATTTTATTTTATTTTATTTTATTTTATTTTATTTTATTTTATTTTATTTTATTTTATTTTATCTTCATACCTAAGAAAGCACCTCCTGCATCTGAACAGCAAAGTATCTGCTTCTCTTAGGAAACAGAGCAGATCCAATTGGGATCCAACAGTGTCATTTTGGGTCCATCTTAAGTAGGTTTCTAGTAAACAGTAACCAGCTTTCTCCCCAGTTGCTGCAGGATGTAGTTGCAGTGAGGTGCAGAATTCCTCTCTCCATATCTGCAGGTTGTGAGCCAGCCAGCAAGGAGGATGCTGCTGGGAAAGACATTTGCAGCTGATACATTAAAACAGAAGTCTTCGCCTGGCTCCCTCTAGACATTAATATTACTCTTCTGAATAGCTTCCAGATTCTGAAAGGCCTTTACAAAAAGAGCTTATTTAGACTCCCCCAACAGGGAGTTACCTTTGGTGTCCTCACCAACCTCACTGAATTTCAGTGCAGGGAGGGAAGCTGGGATGGCGTAAAACTTCCTCGCATCTTTGGTCTCCTGATACAGTCTTTGAGATCTTATTCTTAAAATCTCATGGGAAATTGCTGAGTTTCACTATCATAGTTATTGCATTTTCATCATGTGTGCTATCTTTTTTATAGATTGGTTTTGTTTTTTTTTTAATGTTATTTAAACTAGCTTTTTAGAAAGAAAGGGTTTATCTAAATATGTATCATTTCCCAGTAGAACTGTCACTGTATTTCTCCAGTCCAATTGTTTAGTTTTTTCTTTTTATTCTTTAAAAAATTAATCTCTTAAAACATGAACGTTATTATTAGTCTATCAGGACGACTGAAATCAGATCCCATGGAGACAGGTACTACAAGCTGGCAGTGAGAAACAGTCACTGCCCCAAAGGCTTTATAAAGGCTAATTAGACACAGGAAGAGACAGAACCGCACAGTGGTCTAATGACTTGCCAGAAATCTCAGATCAATCAATAGCAGAGCGAAGAACCCTGCAATGTAATTTAAAAGTCTATACAAGCAGTGCTGCGTCCAAGTAAAGGCACACAAACTGAAAAAAAAAAAAAGGCAAGAAAGAAACAAAAAAGCCCCCTCCTGTTCAATGAGGATTTCTATTGATTGCTTGAGTAAAATATTTTTGTGGGTATTTGTTTTAAATTCCATGACAAAACCTGTGTAAAGCTGAAGCTTTGTCAATAACAAAGAAGTACAAAAGAGGAGGAGAGAGTGTGGTGGAGTATTGCCTGTGAAAATGAAGTGCCTTTCAGAAATATTTTGGAAGTTGTCAAGTATAAGAAACCAAAGTAAATATACATTTATATATTTTAATGAGATATTTATGTTTGTTTGCAGTGCTAATTGGACATGTAGGCACATCAACCACACCACACAATATATTTTTTTTTTTCTGGCTTGTTAAAGCTGATACCTGACAAATGGCAAATTATATATAATTTGTGTGGGGTTTTTTGGGATGTGGTGGTTTTTTTCCATTTTCTTTTTGTTTTAATAAACTTCTCATTTGTCTTAGAAATACGAAGAGTCCTAAAAAATGTTAGCACAGGCAGAGTTTGGTTGGCCAGGTGAGACATACAAAGTACTAATTAGGAACCCAATGTGATTCTCTCTCTCTTCACAATCCTGGGGGGCTTCAGTTTGGCTTTGGTGGATGGCAGTGTCTTTCAGATCTTTGATCTTGCCATTTTTTGACCCCAAGTGGGTGGGTTTTTTGGCAGAATCCCAGATTTAGCCCAATTTGCAAATAAGTAAAGCTAGGGTTTGGAGTTGTCAGGTGACATCTCTCCAAATTACTGAGGAATCATAGAAAATTGAGAGTATTCTCATTTTAGGAGGACATCTGGTGATCCCAGGCAGGGCTCTGTTCAGGCCATATGAGTTCCCTGACAGGTTATACTTTACTGGTCTGTGTGTTTGTCCCTCTGCTGGTCCTTCTTTGTGCTTTCACCTCCTCTTTGGTTTAGCACTCCTCACTGGAAACTCTTTCCCCCGACTCCCCCTTGGAGAGGCTGGCACAAGGGAAAGGGTGAGGGGACTCCCTAGCATTTACCTGCTGTGATGAATGTCTGCCTGAGCTGATGGATCCTCACTTCACTGTGAAGATCCTTTTGAAGGTCTCCTCATCCTCCTCTTTCCATGCATGGGGCCTGTAGAATCAGGGACAATCAGTGATAGAGCAGAGTAGGATTTTACCTTGTACAAGCAACAGGACTTAGGTCTTGATGAATCTACTCTGCTTTTTCAGGAGAAGTTGTGTAACGTTAAAGGTGACACCCAGCTGAGGTTCTGCTATTCTTGTTTTGATCCCCTTTTATGTACCACAATAGTGCTAGGTCTTCTAAATAAAGCCAGCACAGGCCAGTGTAGCACATTAGGGACACCTGAACTGATAAAAACAGTCATGTCTTCTTTTGACAACCACACTGTTCACTACACAGCACCCTTTATTATGTCCTTACTTTGATAGGACTTTGGTCCTGAAATTCATCATGAGCACACTGTTGCCCTGCATTTTTATTATTAATTATTGAGGCTTTTTTCATCCCCTGTTCAGAAGCCTTCCTAGCAAGAGAGGACCACATCTCATCATATTTATCTTCAATGATCTGATGGATCACAGAACTAGAGTGGCGGTGCTCTGACTCAAAAGTTGATACACGTTTACCCATGTTTTGCGTGAAAACAATGTTGTGTGTCACTGCTGAGAGGCAATTTCTGATTGAATCCAGAAACAGCCTAGCCTCTGTGTCTCTATAGCCTTCTTTATAATTTTCTCCCCCTTGGGCTGGCAGCTTCACGTACTGCTGTCCTATCAAAACAGCCTGCAGTTAGGGAGGGCAGACCTGCAATGCATGGTTTACACAGGAGTTTTGCAGAGTGGCAGCAAAAAAGAGAGGGACAAATAACCCCAGCCAAGGTGATTCACCCAGGTCTGCAAGTCAAGGATCCCTCTTTATATTTAAGATTTTTTTTTAAATATATTTTTCTGTTATGAAGAGCATATCTGTTGAATTTGCAATAATTATTTTCTATATCAAATAGTTAAATTTTATTATAAAATATGAATAACTTTACAAATACCAGACTTTATTCTGCCTCTTTTTTTAACCCCTTGCTGCTCTAACCTACACACTGCAAGGGCTGTTTAACTGCTCTGAATGCTTTCAATTTTATTTTAAACATATCTGCATAAGTAAAAGGGACCTGTAGCAGAGACGCTCCATCTTTAAGTCCTTTAAGGTATTTTACAAGTTTGAGGCTTTGTATGAGAAAAAAGAAACACTTAAAATTTGGAAAATGAAATGATCAGTTTGATTAACAATATTGCAGGTCATATAACTTTAGAATTTGGCTTTGGTGGGCTAGAAACTGCATTTTTCTCAGCATAAATTGCAGGTGTTCTGTAGCTTTCAGGGTGAGATAGACATTTAGAGTGTCTGAGCCAAATGGAGCTGCCCATGCTGAGCAGCCCAGCCACTGGCCCAGCTGGAAGTGGCTGCCATCCCCAGGGATGCTTCATGAGCCTGCTGGAGCCAGCTCCTCATTCCTGTAGCAGCAGCCTGTTTCCAGTGTGATCCTGACATAATGCAATAGCTTCTGCCTGTTCCAGCCCAGGGATGGCCATAACTACTTCCACCTGGGTGTTTTTTTTTTTTATTACTCAGCTTGGAGATCTTCCTTCAGCTCATTTTCCTTTGAAAAAAAGTTGGTCTGTTAACAATCAGCTGGGCGTCATGTTTGCTTGCAAAGCACCTGCAACAACACATAATTTCTGCTTCGCTTATGTCAAACAAGACAGCCAAGAATTACATGCCCATGCTGATTTATGCCGTACTGGGTGGAATTACATTGGATATGCATGAATTTCATGTGTCTTGCTGAGCTTTGCTTTATTTTCGTGTGCCAATATCAACTACTCAGAGCGATTTCATATCAGTATTATCAAGTTCACAGTACAGTGTGAAATATTTTGCATTTCTATTGTAGGAGAATCACTAGTCAACTGTAGAACTTGCATTTCCATGTGTTAGAGCTGTGTTTTAAAGGTTTATAATTGAGTTTTGCTTACTAAAGCTGTCTGCAAGCAATATCAGTAATTTGTTTCTAAGAACTGTTTATGAGACAAGGAAATTTTGGATTGTCTTGTTTTTCAGGAAGGATTGTAAAGTATTTCTGTAACTGCTTATTATAAATATGAAGAACAATCTGGCCAGCAAAGAAAAGTGAGGAAGGAGATAAAAAAAAAGAGGTAGGAAGACAGTGCTGAGTAATTCCATCCAGAGGCTTAACAGCCTACAAAGATTTGTCAGGCTGCAGTGCTGGTGCTACTGCATGAGAATTTCCATCTCTTCAGATTGCATAGCACAGGACTCCAGTTGCTTTTTAAGGACATCCTCTAATGTAAGAGCTGTGAAGTTTCCCTGGGAAATTCCCCTGGGAAATGGAGATGTCCTCCCTTCTCAGCCCAGGCTCTGATGCAGGGGAAGGGCTGCCCTACAGCCAAACCTCGGACATGGAAAAGGCTTGGACGTGGTGTCCTAATCCCAGCTACAGGGAGGGAGAAGTGAGCGAGCTTGCACTCCCCACGGAGATGATTCCAGCCTCTTGTGCTTGAGGAAACCATGGGAGATGCAGGGGAGCTGTGCTCTTAGCCCTGGGACTGCTGCCTGCCCTCCAATCTTGCTGCCCGCCTCCAGAGGGGAATTTTGCTTCCCTCCCCTCTCCCCTTCCCTCTGGCGTCCTTTCCAGTTCAATTGGCACCTAAAGCTTTTCCTTAGCATCGTCAGCCACCTTGCTGACCCAAAGGCCTTAGCCACTGTTGAGTCCTGTGCTGTGCCACCACCTGTCCCCCAGCAAGGCTGCCTGTCCCACGGGCTTTGGAGCTGGGCAGAGGCTGGTGCTCCGGGCAGGCTCCTCCGCAGCACCTTGCCAGCCAGAACAGACGTGCGGAGATTGTTGGAAAAGGCTTATCGTAACAGCTCATTAAAACTAGTTGTTGTCCTTCATGGTACAATATAATCCAGCTCAGCAGAGGAAATAAATGTGCTTGGTCTAAAAAAAAATTACGTTCCTCCCAATTTTTATGAATCTGTCTAATGAAAATCTTTGGAGAAACTGTATGTTTAATGCATAAATGGTTAAGTTAAGGTAACGTTAAGAACAGAATCAAGGATTTCCAAATGAAAGTTAAAATCAGTCTTTTCATCCAAGTTTTGTGAAGCATGTAAAATGTCCTGAGTTTGTGACTGTTTTCTCATTTAGGACACACTTTTTTCATTTTATTAGTGGAAGAGTTTTTCTGTACTATGTCAGAAGAGATCCAGAGCAACTCCTCAATCCCTCGGGATTGGGGCCTTACTGGTATGTTGGAGTATGTTCAGCATCGATCAGATAAACCCTCTACTGTATCACAGTCTTCAGTCCTGTGACTTGAAGGGTTACCTGCATAATCTCACTGTGCTTCAAAGACGTATCTCTCAGCTCTTTTCACGCTTCTATCCAGTGTTTTACAATATGTGTTTTATTCTATAGCTGAAATGGTAGAACATTCAATACATGAAGTATTATGTTGTTTCTCTCTGTGGCACTTAATGGACAAAGGACAAAAAAACCTTTCAGTCCTGAGGAGCTCAATATTGATAAATATGCTGTCTCAAGGAGTTAAGATATAATCACCTCCCGAAAACAAACAAACAAACAAACAAACAAAACCAAAACCAAAACAAAAACAAAAAAACCCTGAGAGAAAAAAGAACAAACATTAGGGAATTCAAAGTAAAATTTTAAAGCATTCAGAGGAGGATTGGGAGGCTCCATAACTTGAAACTGATATTAATCCTTTGCAGTCGATGTGACACTTGAAAAACCCGACATCAGTGTTTTACTTGCAGCTGGTGGAGTCTGGGGATGCCTGTGCCACAGCTCATCAGCCCCATGGCCAGGGGAAGGGGCCCAGGGAAGCAGAGTGCTTCTGCTTGGGATCAGCACGGGCTTGGCAGGGGGGGCTGCTGCTGGGAGGGGAGAGCAGGGCTGGCACCATCAGGGGGCTTGGGTGGTGACACTGGGGAGGACGGCGGAAGGGCTGGAGGTAAGATGCATAACCACTCACCATACCAAGACAGACCTTTAGGTCACTTCTTGAAAGTTCACTTTTGTAGTTATTTACATGTAACTGTATATGTAAAGGGGTCTTTATACGTAGTCATGACAAAAGAACAGTGGTTTATGATAGATCTCATTTGATACAGTGCTAAGATATTATAATGTCACTATCGTGTTTGTTACCTATTTCAAATCTAGAGGCAGTTTCAGTAATTTCAGTGAGGTGTTTGAAATGTGCGGTGACATAAATTTTAAACTATTTAAGTAGATTAGGCATTGGGCAAGCAGTCAGGAGATCTGGGCTCTGTCTGATTCTCTTGAAACCTTAAATAAATTTCTTAGTCTTTCTGACTTAGTTCCCCAATGATAATGAAATCATATAGAATATTAAACTAATCATAGGTCTGTTCTTCACAAAGAGGTTCTGAGGGTAACTCAATTAATAATTGTGGTGCAATAGAAGTGAAGGTAGCATACTATTATGACCTAGAGACATGCAATTGCTAATTATTCAATATTGACCTGAGCCTTGAAAACGAAATTCTCAAAGCTAATCAAATCTTGTGTAAATAAGAGATAAATTACAATGTGGTTTTTTTTTTTTTTTTGAGTTCTGGGTTGTATTTGTATTTGTTCATTTTCACCATATATAATATACTGATTCAAGATGTTTAGCGTTACAGTTTTGAGACAATAATCAAGTAAATGATCTTTTTTATTGTGTCTGTCTGCTTTTTTTTTGCTTTTTTTTTTTTTTTTATCTGCATGGCAAATAAGGGCCTTTCCCTTGGCTGATAAGTGTGTTTTCTGTTATTACTCCTTTTCCAGAGGAATAGTTTCTCTTTGATAGCTGGGACGGGTAAGGAGGATGCTCACTGAGTGCATTACCCTTCTTTCGCCAGGGTAGCATGTGTGCTGGAGGTTTTATTTAAGCATTTATTTAATATCTATGACCAAATGTTTGGACTCTGGGGTAGTTCCAGACAATTTAATTCCTTGCTTTCCAACAGAACTGTAGTACTGGATGTTAATGTTGTTTGTGATTATTATCTTTGCACTAGATTTTTCTCCTGAGGGTATGTGAACACTTCGGAAGATATCGGGCAAAAAAATGCATTGCTTTGTTATTAATTTTTATCATTCTGTGATTTGTCTATTTTATTTCTTTATGTAAAGAATCTACTTCCTGTATTGTATTTCTTTGTTTTTCTGAGCTTTTGTACTTCATTCTCATTCAAAGTCATACTTGTGGGCATTCTTCTGTTTGTTGTAGAGGCAGCATTGAAAGCATTGAGAGTGATACAAATCCTAGTCTCAGAGTCAGTACTAAAGGTAACTGGATTTAACTCTTGATCCATGTTTGCTAGATTTTAATTGCCCAAATCCTTCAGGATGGCTGCAATATTTCAGTAAAATTTGTGAGTGCTAGATGGATACAACATAAGGCAAGAAAAATATGAGACACCACCACCGTCCCCGGTGTCCCCCCC
>VZRU01009150.1:228791-314311 GCA_013398155.1 Pedionomus torquatus | reverse complement strand
CCTTGAAATCAAGTTTCAAACTTGATTCCAAATGAAGGTGGTTCTGAAAAGAAAAAAAACCCACATTACTCCTTTAATCTTACTGGTTTATATTAAAGGTATTGAATTTCAGTATTTTTTTCTGAAGATATTGATTCTTTTGTGCACTATCAAACTGTTTGGGATTTGTTAGGTAGGTTGTTAGGTATTCTAGATTCCAGGACTTGGGTAGTTTGTTGTTCTCAGCTGTCAGGTAACATAGGGTGTCATCTTCTTTTATTTTGCCTCAAACTGATTTTACAAAACTATGATTAGTTTATTTGGATAGTATTGAAAAAAAATTATTTTAAAGGAAAAGTTTCACTTGCCTGAACAAATATGAGATGTAAACAGGCTGAACTCTATTCCTTAATAGAGTTATTTCTATTCAGAGAACTTTACCTACACTTTGGGGTCAAAACCTGCTGTCCATTAAGACATTGTAAATCCTAATAAAATCTGCTGTGGAATTTCTCTGGATTCATGGCAAAACTGAAAACACAATATACTCCACTTTGTTCTTTGTATTTTAAGGTACCAGAGGCTCTCATTACTCCATTTACAGGGGCAATATCTGAGTTTACTGAATATAAGTATTTTCTAAATATTTTTTTTTTTAAATTTGTTTATTTATCCCCCAGGGTTGAATTCCCTATATTGAGTAATAGGCTTTTATGCATTGCAAATTATTATGCACCAGGATATTTGTATGAACCTCATGAGGTTCAACAAGACCAAGTACAGGGTCCTGCGGCTGGGCTGGAGCAAACCCCTGTATTAATACAGGCTGGAGAATGAAGGAATTGAGAGCAGCCGTGCTGAGTAGGACTTGGGGGTATTGGTGGATGAAAAACTGGACATGAGCCGGGAATGTGCACTCATAGCCCAGAAAGCCAGCTGCATCCTGGGCTGCATCAAAAGAAGTTGTGCCAGCAGGTTAAGGGAGGTGATTCTGTCGCTCTGCTCTGGTGAGACCCCACTTGGAGTACTGCATCCAGCTGTGGGTCCCTCAACACAGGAAAGACATAGACCTGTTGGAGAAGGTCCAGAGAAGGGCCACAAAGATGATCAGAGGGCTGGACCACCTCTCCTGTAAGGACAGGCCGAGACAGTTGGGGTCGTTCAGCGTGGAGAATAGAAGGCTCTGAGGATACCTTATTGACGCCTTTAAATACTTAAAGGGGGCCTGCAGAAAAGATGGGGATGTTTTAGCAGGCCCTGTTACAGTTGGACAACAGTTGATGGCTTTAAACTGGAAGAGGGTAGATTTAGACTAGATAGAAGGAAGAAATTTTTTACAATGAGGGTGGTGAAACACTGGCCCAGGTTACCCAGAGATGTAGTAGATGCCCCATCGCTGGAAATATTAAAGGTCAGATTGGACGGGGGTCTGAGCAACCTGGTCTAATTGAAGATGTCCCTGCTTATTGCAGGGGAATTGAACTTTAAAGGTGCCTTCCAACTGAAGTTATTCTATGATTAACTTTCTTGCACTCCATTTTTCTGCTTTATATTTCTGTTTTACTATTTATCATAAAGTCCAGTTTAAGGAGTTGTGGAAGAAGGATTTATTACTCATTCTTCTGCAGCATGAAAAACTGAACTCTGGCTTGAGTAATCTTTGATTCCATCTTCTACTCAATGTCAAATATCTTAACCTATCAAATATTCGTATCATTCACATATAAACCAAGAACCAGTATTGTAAGTTTTCATCATCTTCAGTTTTGTGTAATCTGCTGCCCACAAAGCATTTGAGATGTCTGATGCTATGAAGTCCAGTTGTGCTTCCTCAGCTCAAGTTCTTCCAGTACATAAGTTACAGAAAGATATTTTTATTTTTTAAAATACTATGTGCTAAATTTCTGTGGTAAACCTGCATTCAGAAGGGATCAGTATTGCACCACAGCTGACTTAAGAACTGGAAAAGAAACTCAGAGTTAGGTGGCTGCATCGCAGTGGCTGGAAAAGCAGTGCATAGGTGAAACAGTCATGTAATGTTGATATCATGATCACATTATCTGAGAACAAAGCAGTAATGTGCAATTTTTTAGCATTCTGAGCAAAATTCATACTCTGTTGTCAGATTTGAGTTTTGAAAATCCTCCATCAGCTGCAATGCAGGTAAATAGGTAGAGTTTGCCAAGCAGCTATATAAGTCTTGAGAATGTTTTTATAATTTAATTATAAAATTCACAATGAGAACTTTCTAATATGTTCTAATGTATACCCTTCAGTTTAGCTGTAATAACAAGCTATACTACAGGTCAATTCATAGAATAGTTAAAATTAGTATCAGGTTTACCCTAGATTGCAAAACGAAGAATTTTTCCCTGTATAATAAATGTAAGAGTAAAGTATGTGATAATTAAGACTTTCACCTAATCAAGTTTATCAAAGACCATTTGAAACGAAAATATTTTGACAGTCCTACCTCAGGAGTATTCTGGATTTATTTTTAAAATTATTTTAATAATTTATTTTTGTTAAATGCTGAGCAGTTCTAGCTTTTATGGATGTTAGAATTATGGGTGCTTGATGTTTTTAGATAGTGAACTCTCGTATCAAAGATCTAAATCCATTTGTTAAAGTGGAGTGCTAAAGATGAGGTAAACTGGAGATGGCTTTTATAGATTCTTAGAATCATCGTTAATCTCACTAGGAAATATGGACATTAAAATGTTTCTTAAAAAAATAATATTTCAATTTTGGGCAGACCATAGAAAATTGAAAAAACCTAAGTTTTGAGGTAGAATATTCAGTATTGGGTACTACAGTGTCTAGACCTACAGAAAAAGATGCCAAGACTGGGATTTCAGAAGGACATAAGGCAGCAGGATATCCCTGAAATACAATAGTCCTTTTGAAATTTCCTTTAAAAGAATAAGGTTTCAATACTTGTTTAGCACAGTGTTGGTTTCCTCAAATGGTTTTATTATCTTAGGGACCCCGAGAAAGCTATGGGACTGTTGAGTGCCAATGATCACTTGGGATTGAGGCTGGAGCTTGTCTCCATTTATTGACAATAAATGCAACGACCTCAGTCAACAAGACAACTGTCTTTTGCCCTCTATGCTTCCAGTATATGAAATAAAACTGGTAGGGCTACTAATGATTCTGTTTTCTGCTGTCTAGTAGTGCATGATTTAGTTCACTAATTTGCTTATTTAAAAGAGCTGTTTTACTGTTTTACCAGTTCATTACATTTGGCGCTGCCTAGTTCTGCTCGGTAATACGTGGTTCTTAATTTCTGCAGGGTACCTTATTCAAGGGGAGAAAACATTGCATCTTCTTCCTTTGTTTTATGCGCATATAAAGAAGAATCAGTGTTTATGGAAAGGGAAAAGGAAATGGCCATACCTCTCAAAGATGGTAATGGTTTATTTTTTATATTTGTGGAAGAGACAAGTGATTGGTTAATATGAAGAAGTGAGGAGTTGTGGTTGTTTTTTTGATTAGGAGTGTCACACGTTCCCCATAAATAATTGAGTGACCTTGGTGTATTCAAGTCTTTTTGGTCTTGGTAAAACACATTGATTTTCCTAGGGGAAATACACTTGAGAAGCGATAAGTTGGAAAGTACCTGTAGTGCTGCATTTCTAGAGCAGCAGCACAGATTCCTTTATACCACAAACAGAGCAGCTCACCTCTGGCTGGGAAGGTCCACAGGTGGCTTTTCTGGTGTGGATGTTGCTCCATGGGGCATTTGGAATGAAACAGGAAAACATTTTCCCCCTAGTTCCCTACCTAGAGGTAGGCACATCAGGTATGGAGGGTGACAAGGGTGGCAGGTCTGGGGAGCCCTGGGCTGCATGTATTGAGAATGAAGGGGTGTCATCGAGGTTTATCTGGTGTACCTTACAGGAACTCCTTCTGGGCTTTGTAACCACAGACTCTAGGGTGGTTCTGCCTGGGTCCTGCAGCCATTTGTGCAAAAATTCTGCATGTTTCAGTTACCCTAAGAATTCAAAAACTTTGTGGATCCCTTGTAAAAGGGCAGATTACTGGGAGATATGGCAGGCTTGGGAGCCATCAGTGGCAGTGCTTATGTAAATTTTCTACAGTTTCCAGTAGCCTTTACTCACTAGCACCCAAGGCTGCATTTGACCACCTGTTATACAAATATCAGTATTTTTTTTAAAGGAACAAAAAGATATATTCTTCTGGAACAACTGAGAATAGTCTGTGAAAATGAAACACATAAAAGTTATCATCATAAACCAAAGGAGTAGGTTTGTGTTTCACTGTCTGCATCCTTTCCTAGAGGGAAAAAATGAGACTGAATTTAAATTAGCTAATTCTGGTTTTAATATGAGATATCTGTGGGGGGAAGACCACAATTTAGATCCTTCAGTAGGACAATAAGATTACCCAATGAATTTTTTTCTTCCTGTAGTTAAATACTTAAATGTTTATGTTACTATGTTTTATTTATTTCTCTGATCCAGGCTGTAAGAATCTTTCGTTTGGTCATAGAATAGTCCGCATAAGCTCTATATGCATTAGTATTCATTCTAACAATGTAACAGCAACACAGGAGAAAAGTAAAATTTCCTTGTTCACAGCAATAAATAAATGGCTAGATTTTAATGCATAAAAATAAAATAGGGAAGTATTGCCAAAGGCCTATCAGAGTCTAAATTATTATCTGCGTTTATAACTGCATGGTGGAATTTTCCAAGAAGTTCAAACTTCATCTGCAGAATTGTTGCCCAGAATTCTCTTTCACTTTGACAATCTTAAAATTACTTAAGTAATAAAAAAATCTTAAGTCTGTTTTAAAGGGCATTTTTTAGAGAGCTTATTTCAAGTGAATTTTAATAATAAGAACATATTTGTGTCTCATTTTTTATGTTTTTTCACTGGACAGTAAAAGAATAAATAGATGTCCCTTTCTCTATACTCCAGACTGACCACTGAGGATAAAATTTACCTCATTTACATGTTGCGTTCATTCACATGTTGTAAAGATGTTTTGTACAGAAGAAAAGCAGATTTGGTCTTTTATTTGTGATGTACTCAGAATCATGTGATTTAATCACTTTGGGTAGTAACTGGAACAGATAATCCCCTTGGAAGCTTAGGAAGTGCTCCAAAATCAGGGTATGATTTTGTGATCCTTGATTACTTGACCAAGGACCATCAGCTCTATTTTTAAATGTTGAAGCTGAAATGTATAGAAGCAGCTTGGTAAATTTTAAGGTGGTTTAGGTACTCAGGAAAACTTTCCTTGCCAGTTGCATCTTTATATACTCACAGACATTTCTGGATATTCCCCACTGTGTTAATGTGGGATTACGAATGGGAAGCCTGCATTTTGTTCTAACCTAAATATGTTCATGATTAAATTTAAGAATGTGGATCAACCAGTTTTAATTCCTAAATGGATTAAAGAAAAATGGAGTGGAGCTCCTCTTTGAAAAGCAGAGGGGATCTCTTCTTCCGTGATTTGACCATGTGTCCCCTCCTTTCTTCAGCTTGTTTGATGAGTTGGTTGGAACCGCACCAGCCCCTAATGATGACTAACAAGTGATTTTTTTGTGGTTTTTTTTTTGTGTGTGTTTTCCTATCTGGGAATCCCTTGCTGAAGGAAGAATGCTTATTTTCTGTTCTACAAAACTGTTGTAGTAGGGTTTGTAGTTCACCAGCCCCAGACCTGCAGTGGGTCTCCACAGTGCCTTCCTCCCTTCAGACCCCGTTGAATGACAGGATAGATGCAGAGAAGGTGGGGTTGGACTACCTGTTTTCTCTGCCTCCAACAGACCATGAATCCTTCTCAGTTCTTTAGTTTCCTACATGTTGTTCTGTCCTATTGTTCTCCTTGCTATGTCCCATCACCTTAGGAAAGGAAATTCTTTAATGCTGTAAGACTTTTACTGACATTGTAAAACTTTTGTTACAATTGCAGACATGGAGGAATTGGTGGAAGTGTATTCTTAAACTTGGGAACAGGTTGTGGGAAATACTTCTGCTGAGATCAAAAGCACAGGCTACTAAAGAGACTGCAGTTCATGGATGTTGAGCCTGTGGGGAACAAAAGTTTATGATAGCAGATAGTGTTGGGTTTTTTTTCCTAGCAGTTTCAGTAAACTGCATTTTAATTTTGTTTTCTTATCATTTGTAGTATGAATATCAGAAACTGTTTGAAGATACCTCCTAATCTAATTATTGCAGAATCCAAATACCTGAACAAATAAAAAAGCCAGATAGGATTTTTCTTTGCTTAGACTGCTTAACAGCTTATGTTTGAAGAATGATTTCAGCATCTCAGGTCTAGAATGGAATACCAATACCCAGTTCAGAAGAATGATGCTTTCACTGTCTTTTAAAGAATAGCAGCAGCCTGAAAAATCAAAGCAGCTGTGATGTCTTCCCCATAGGAACATGTGCAACCACTGTGCAGTAGTTTGCATGCTAAAATATATACTGCCCAAACTGGGTGAACAATTTTTTAAGTTGCCTTCATACATATTTATATGAGTGAATGAATTATTGGAGTGTTTCACTTCTCTTTACACTTCATAGTTGAAATTTATGCATATATGATCAGGTATCCATTACACTCTGACATTTCATTGCTCAGCCACTTTCCCAGAGGATAATTTATTTATCCTTTTTATCTGCTTGTTTATGAAACTAGTATAGAAAGAAGTTTTACATAAAGGAAAATGAGGTTTTGGCTGCAGGGAGGAAATATGGAGCATAAGAGAATAGCTAGAAACCCTGCAGGCTAAGAGGATGCTCTGTTTCATGGTGTTGTTACATCCTTCAATGGTACATCAATACTGTATTATGTCGGAAGCAACCCCTGCAGTTTCCCAGCTGGAGTGTCTTGTGAAGTCTCTGAGTCAGCAGATAATGGAGACAAATTTGGGATTTGAGAGAGTCCTCAAAAGAGACTTCATTCTTTTTTTAAATTGACATAAAAAATCAACAGAACTTCCTAAAACCAGTCTCTTGGTCTTTCTATATTTAATTCCTTTTGTTCTTACTCAAGTGTTATTTTCGTAACACTTTGTTTCAGTCTGGTCTGTTTCGGTTTTTATACCATAACTCTTGTTTCCGAGTGCATTTGAATACTATGTAAAATGACATGACAAACATCTGTCACATGTTGCTCTTTCATCCTCTCCCCAGGGAGGAATCATGCCTGCGGTGCTGTATTCTTGTAAGTCTCTTGTTGTTGGTTTTGCTTTTTTTAGGTGTATACATGCTGCTGTAAGTTTATGTTAGAGCAGGATGGCTCAGAAGAGAATCCTTTGTCTTTGGAGGAGAAGGAGGTGAAGAGTTTGAGTTATCATCTGAATGCTTCCCCCATAAATAAAGGGGAAAGGGGGGTAATACTCATCCACTTGCACTTTACTTTCTAAACCTGCTGGTATTTTTGTGGGGTTTTCTGAGGCACACGAAGGGGTTATTGTGGGAAAGTTAAAACCAAGGAATTGCTTTTGCCTTTGGCTCAGAATGTGGTAAAGTCATCCAAAACCAGTGGTCATCCTGGCTTGTGTTTGGGATCCACTTCCAGCTTTTGGGAGACACTGTATCTGGGACAAACCTTCTGCCCTCGTGGGTGACAGCAGGGGAGGTCTGCAGGTACTGCCAGACACCCTGAGAACAGCGAGCCTTCCCTGTGGCAGTGGCATGGTTTATGGGAACATCTAGTCAAGGAAAGGGAGATAATCATGACCACCTGTGTACTGTACAGAACGGAGCATGGCATTATATCAGGCAGTAGATTGAGACAAATGTTGTCACAGTCAGAGTTGCCTGGATGTCTCTGTCTCAGTGACCAATTTAGTTGGAGCCTAAGGCTGCAAAGTGACATTAACTGGCAGAGAGAGATCATTGAAAGTGGCTTCCCATACTTTTTAAGGAAGCGGCTTCAAAACCTGCTTGTTCAGTTCTAGCCAGCTGCTCTTGATGAAGTCTTGGAAGAGATGAAAATGGCTGTTTGAGTCTGAGATGAAGAAGCTACTGTAGCAGGCAATTCTCCACCCTTCTGTTTTAAAAAGGTCCACCTTTAATAGGAACAGCTTTTATTTTTCTGACCAATTATGTTATTTAAAGCTATATTTAAACTACTTTCTAATTTCTTTTGCCTTTTTTTTTTTCCCCAGGACTGTGTAGGATGTACTGTAACAATACTCATTTTTGTGGGAAGGTAACTTTTACCCATGAAGGCGATAGGTGATTGTGCATTATCACGTCTGCAGTCTCAGAGGCACAGATTCTGGACATGTGGATTTATCAGTGAATATTCAGCTGAGTCTGACCTTTCTTGGATTACATCTTGCAGCATGCCTCATTTTAGAATTCTTAGTTTTTTAGCCTAGGCAGGACTGTTACCATCACCCAACTGACCCCACCTCATACTTACTGTGGAGTTTTAATAGATGGAGCTTTTCATGAAGGCCATAAATTCTGGATTTTGTGGTTTCTTTTGTTTTGTTTTGTTTCTTTAATTTAGCCTGTGCATATCTTTTAGAAATATGCACCATCTTGATTTATGGTCCTTAAGGGATGAGAAAGTCATGATAGGTGAAGTGTTCCATTCAAACTCTTAAAAAGCTTTTTTTTTGTAATGTTTCTAGCTTCAGCTTCCAGTTGTTGAACTTTCTTAGGCATTTGAATGAAAACTAAAGAAATCTCTAGCATCAGAAATATTCCCATACTTATACCTGGAGAGGATGACTAAATTACTTCTTAACCTTCTGTGTGCATGTTGCATACAGGAACTTTATTCAGTGATGCCTGCTTTCCAGATCTTCAGTTGTTTTGTAGCTCTTTTTGAACTCTTTGTAATTTATCAGCATCTGCTTAAAATACCGACACCAACGTTGAACACAGTATTCCACTAATGATCTTATGAAGCTTCTGAGCACTGTTTGAATACTCACCTTGTTATACATGCAGCGATCATTTTCACAACAGATCACCATTTCTTATTCATGACTTAGTATAACTATACAGTTTCTTTCTGTAACACAGAAAATGATAGGATTTATGCCCAATTAGGCAATAAATCTGCATGAACAGAGTTGTGAGTTGTGAAAATAGACCCTCTCTCCTTACTTGCATGCTCCAGAATGTGTGTATCATACCGAGTTACTTGTAAGTCATAAGTACTACGTGTAAAAGTAACCATTTTGACAGTTGCCCTGGGAAAAAAGGCAGAGGTCAAATATTTAGCATTCTTTTCTTGAGAAAAAAGTAACCCCATATTAACAGGCATCTATACCCATCCAAAAACTTAGAAAACAGAATGATGTCATTACTAAGTGGTGCCCTGTATTAGGAACCCAGTCATTAGCAGTGATTTATACCACTTTTAGGCAAAAAGAATGTTGTGAGGTGTGGCAGCAAAGGAAGACAAAATGATGTTAGGAGATTAAATGAGCAATAAGTCAGCAAGTTTAGGTAGGATTCCTAGTCACAGTTTCTGTGTGACAATTTTGGGACGATTGTGAAGCAGTTAGTTTTCCAAATTCCACTCAAACTCTACAACTGGTAGACAGAAAAAAAAATAAATACAAAAGAAAAAAAAAGACAAGGTCTGTCTTCTTTCCAAAAGGACAGAGTTGGTCTGGCCATAACCACTTAAGCAAGTGAAGGAAATACAGCTGTCAGACTGCTCAGGAAATCCATACTCTAGTGCTTGCAGTAGGCTGATATGGTCTGAGACTTCAGCCTCAGCAGGTCAGGCTTGGCCTTAGCTGGATAATCTAGGATGCTCTGAGCTTCCTTTTGGCCTAAGGTAAGTCAGTAGCTTGTGTCTGATCATCTAGGGCAGCTTTGCACAACATAAAGTCATATGGCAGGTAAGAGGCGTGAAGATAGAACTGAAGGGATGAAGAAGGGAAAATGGGGTTAAGTGATAGGAATACTGGGAAGAATATATGGGAGAGTCAGCTGGTGTTAAGGAGAGGGATGTGAGTAGCGTGGATTTGCAGAGGACAGAGAGATAACCCAGGGGAGAGGTGGGAAGGGTTTGGTCAGAGACAGAACATAGTGGCAGGAGATGGGAGCGTTTTGCAAAATGCGAATCTCTAATGACCTGCTCCTTCATCTGATTTGCACACCACTCCCCTTGGGCTTCATTTGCACGGCTTAAGTACTGAAACACTCTGATGTGCTGGGAAAAAGTATTTAATCTATAAAAAGCAATTTAAGAAGCAGGATATCAAGAAGGTGCTCAGGGCATGAAGAATGATACGGCGGGTAGGAATGCAGTGCTTAGAAACATAAATAAGAGAATTCAAGCAGTATTATTACCATTTGTAAAGTTTTTACTAGAGTGCATGTCAGTATAACAAGTAACATTTTTATGTCTTATCACAGTAGTACTCTGCATATTTATTCTACTGAACAAGGAGTAAATGTAAACTATAAATAACTAGGGCTTCAGATAGTGGGGTTTTTTTCCTTCTTGACTTTTCAGATAAGATGCAAAATTGGCTCAGCAGAGCCCTGACAGAAAGGTGCTGATTGTTCTTATTTCCCTGCTTTCTCCTTCTGAAAGAAGTTTTGCAGTGTTCTAGTTTATAGTCTTAGGTCTACTGGTCCTTGAGATTCTAGTTTACAGCCCTAAATTTGCCGCCTGCATTGTGAAGGGAGAGTGAGGAACCTCAGAGAGCAATCCACAGCACCCTGCGTGGCACAGAGCGGGAGATGCCTCTTCTGTCCTCACCCTATCGTCCTGCTGCTGAAACCCACCCCTTTCCTAAATCTGTGGTGCAGGCATACAGTTGAGAGGCAGGAGCCACCGCTTTCCAAACCTGTTTGGGATACAGGTGGTATGCTCTGCCTTTTAAAAGATACCTAAAGAAGGTAGGCATTTACATATATATGTGTGTGTTTGTGCATATATATGTATCTGTTCAGTAGCCTATATTATTTATATGTAATAGCCTATTGACTAGATCCCTCTAATGGGTTCAAGGGAAGTGGAAGGCCCAAGTTACAAATTCTCTTCTCTCTGATGAAATCTAAAGCCTCATTTGCTAGCTTCTACACTGATACCCTCACTCTAGATGCCAGGCTCGCTAGTACAATGAGAAAACACTCAACATAGTACTTTTGAAATTATATGACTGTGAAGAACTGAATACAGACTGGTCTGCCTTTACATTGTTTTTCTTTAATTTTGCCTTCAAAGAGTGAAGACCTCAGAATTAAAATTGTCTTCTGTGGTTGTTTTATCCCATATAATGAGGGCGTCATCCCAGTTGAGACCTGTTAATTCTGAATCATTTTTTTTCAGACAGTTAAATAGTTTTTTTCAGAATGTGAATTTATCAAAAGCCTAAACTTACATATTTTAGACCATCCAACCCACTGTTCTATATATAAATCAACATAAGAAGAGTATTTTACTAAATTGTGCTTGTTAGGTGGTTGCTCTTTTGAGATTTGGGGATAGGTCAGAATTTGCTGAACCTAATTTGTCATGGATTGTGCAGGCAGAATCAACACAATATTTATGGGAAACCTAAACCTGGGGTTCTTGTCTTTTTTTTTTTTTTTTTTTTTTCCCCAGCATCTCACCAATGAACTATCTGGCTGTAATATGTTTAAGATTAAGCCTTTTTTATTATTCGTGTGGATTGCAGAGTTGAATTCTAATTAGTGTATATTTTTTGCCTTGCACAATTGAACATTCAACAATCCTTTTTCCAGTGAGAAATGTCAGTGACAGTCGGCTCCGTGCCTCCCATTCTGTGACTCCCATGTGAACTAAGGTCATGCCACTGTTCACCTTGGTGACTTGTTCTCGGATTTTAAGGTCAGATGAAGAGTTTACACAGAAGCTTGGCCACCGGTGACCAAATGTATTAGTAGTCTTTCACATTCCTCTGATCTTACATGGAGAGTCATTATGGAATGCAGCTATGACGAATCATAATCTGTTGACATCTGATGTGGTCTGGTAGGAATGCTGAGGAACTGCCTGGAGTGGTGAATTAGTCTTGATCTATGGCTGATATCTCCTGAATTTGGTAAATAATCAGGCTGGGGCCAGCACATGACTCCTATTAGCATTCCATACCTGGATTAAGGCTTACAGTAAGCGCATTGAGCATGCTGTATGTTTGTCATAGCTGGATTTTTATGTAAACAAAGCTCTAGAAATGGCATGAAAGCCACTCTCCATAAGGGAATAGCCACTGGCATGGCTGCTTGGTGAGCTTTTGGGGTGAAGAAATCACCAATGTATTTCAACACACAGTTGCACAGTTTACTAGGCATGCTATGGTTATGTAAATAGCAATGGTATAGCAAGTAATTAAGTTATTTATCCTAAGTTTTAATTACTCTTTAAGCACCAAATTAATCCCATGTGTCCCAAAGAATTATAGATATAAGCAGTCTGGACTTTCTTTATTTTCAGCAACTGTGAGTTCTTTTGTAAGTCTGCCCTGTACTGCTTATTGCACAGGCTTTTATTAGGTCAGATTTTGGAATATAGTGTCTTTCACTGCGGGAAATAAGCAGCATAGAAGGAACTTACAATTTCAGGAAAATTGAGGCTTCCAGGACAAAGTAATGTTTTATACTGTGGACTAAAAGAAAGCACATGAATAATTGACTGGATGCTGAGATTCAGGTCCAGTTTCACGCCCACATCTTTTTTGTGGGTAATGTGGCTTTTAAAATAAAAATGAAATAGCTTAAATGCTGTGCAGACTGAGTTCACACCATACTGATTATAGTCTGTCTACTTAGATGATAAGCTCCTTAAGATACAGGCCTTTTCTTCACACAGCAGCTACTATTATGGGGCTTTGATCTCAGGGGGGTTTTGTGCAAGTGGCGTGGTACAGTCCGTAATGATATCTGAATAGCAGGACTACTTAGTAAAACTCCTTCCTTCCATGAGACCATAAAATACTTTTTTGCTGGAAGTCTTCTATATATAGAAATGTGAAGTGTTTAAAAATGAGCTCAGAAACTGCCCTGTGTGGGTGTGGAGTGTCCCCATTTATTTTCTTTTCAACTGGAATGCACCTGGTTGGTTTAGCCCCAGTTGATTTAGGCTTTTTTTTTCCTGTGACTGAATCTTTATTTCATAACATATATTCATTTTGGAAATTTAATATAACTTTTGAATTACAGTTTGTAATTCAGTAGTTTGTTCTTGACTATATATCTGAAGTTACATAGATTATAAGTGGTAGGATGCTAGAAGGGATGGCTGATTATCTACGCTAATTCTAAAATGCAGTTTTCTAAATGGCTAATTTATTAGCAGCACTTCAAAGCATTCTTTCTGAAAGAAAAAATAAATCTGCTCACGAAGGCTGTCTCCAGCCAAAAATGCCTATCAAATTTAAATTTGGTATGACAGTGAATCAAAAGAATATACTTCTAATGTGAACACCCAGAATGTTAGGAAAGTCATGTAAGCTAAGGGTGCAAGCTGGTCCTTAATGAGAAGGTTTTATATCCAAAGTTTCTAAATATCCAAAGTTTCTTTCTGGGACAGACTATATCTCTGCTGTGGTTTGTTTTTACCACATATATAATCATATACAATTTTTATCTTACTCTAATACATTTAAAATAATTTTAAAATAAGAAAACTCTATAGTTTGTTTTTAAACTATTGATTTTCTTTACATATAAAACTAATGAGGCAAATGAAGTTAATTTGTTTTTCTTAGGTATCTTCTGTGGCTTCTCCTTTGATGGATAAGTCTCATGTTGTTTAATCCATGTTTAAGCAATTCCATTTCAGAGTAAAAAATACAAAGTAAAAAGTTCTGTTAATGTGCTGCTCTGCAGCATGTATCTTGCCTCTTTTCCGCTGGCAAGGAGTATCTGATTTGGGGGAAATGTGTGAAATTTGGTAGAGTTAAAACCTTGTTCTCACTTTTCTTATCTGGAGGGACCTTTCCTGCTCCCATCAAAATGGAGTAATTTCAGACAGAATTTGTTTGCCTGTTCCTAGCTTTTAGTTCCTCATTGCATTTTTTATTTATTTTGGAGAGTAGCAAACAAACTTTGGAAACAACAATCACGTAAAACCCCACATTTTTTAATTCTTCTGAGAATTTGTTAGGTATTTCCATCTGCCGAATTAAAAATTCAATTAAAAATTGAAATACTCTGTTACACTGAACAGACAAATTTGATACGTCAAGAAAGAGTTCAAGTTACCAAAAAATTAGTGGCCGTTGTACTAGTGCCTCTGAGGGAAAAAGGCTCCAGTGGTGAAAGAACTGGCACACACTTTTTCTGTGAAAGGAAAAACCCATGCATTTTGTAATACTAGATTTGTTGTAGTTCGTGATTATCCGAAGTTATGCAAAAGGTGGGAATTTTAGGGAGAGATTTTCAGAAGTTGTTATACCTATTTAAAAAACAAAAAAGTGTCAGCCATACTTTAGGCACACAGATTCTTCCTCAGATCTGGAAATGCCCACCCCTTACTCCCCAAGATTCACATCCCAGAGGGTCCTGAGACTTCTTGATTTCTCAAGAGCTGTATAAGGTTTGGCAGCTCTTATCCCATATAGTGAAACTCATTGCAGTATGAAGTCATCCAAAGAGGCATTGGGTTTGCACTGCACGAGACGGGGTTTTATGTTCTGTAAAACATGAAGAAAACTTTTATCAGTTCAAGGTAATGAAAGAGCAGCCAATTAGTTGCTCTGTAGACCTGACTTCGTGGATAGTGTCTGGAGAGAATTCCCATTCTGTCTGCGGCTGCATTGCAGTAGTACCTAGACATATAGTTTTTAATTGCTTTCCTCTAAAAATCCCATTTGGCCACTACCAAAAGCAGAATTCCAGGTGACACAGGCAATTGATATAATTTGGTATGACAGGTAGTTTACTCTCAAAGTGGAAAAAATATGAGGAAATGAGTGATACAACGAAACAGGCAAATAGAATTCCTAAAAAATACACTAACTCAACATAGCATGTGACCAGTTGAATTTAGACAAGAGTCCAGCTGTATAAAACAGAAGTGTCCCTTGTGATGAGAAATGAGCAATGCCTATTGGGTGCACTACTTATTTTGAGAACAATCATTCTGGTTTTGGACTGTTGTGACCAACCATTGCACAATACCCACCAGGGAAGGCTATTACAGTACTATCCATTATTTCAGCTATACTTAACATTTTATCAGCATTTGCATGATAAATCTATTTCTAAAGGCTACAACAAAGCAGTAAACATTCATTCAGCAACAAAGACAGCTGCGATTAGCCATTTAAAAATGTAGAAATAGAAGCAGAAGTTCATGAAAACAGTCTTGGATTCTGACACTTGTGTAAAGGAATTTAAAAGGGACATGCCTCTGCCATGGGTTTGTACAGAACATAGAGCAGTGTCTCTTTCTACCCAGTTCTGCAATAAAGCTGTGGAGTTCCCTTCACGACCAAAAATGCTGATTATCCAAACTCTCTGAGCCATTAGAAGTCCCAGCTGGAGTGCCATGAGTGATCTCTGAGGACTAAGTGGTTTGAATGACCAAAATTGCCTGCAAGACCCTTATCTCTATGAGTATGAAAAACTAGTGCCATCACCCTCCTCCCTGTCCTACATCTCTTGCTAGTCTTCTTCAAGACCTCACTTGGTACAGGCAACTCTGTGTCAACTGGTCCCAAGCAATACCTGTGTCTCTTTTTTACGCAGGAAGAGTGCACCTGGTACCACAACTTTGCCAAAGTCTCATTGGTGTAGTGAACTCTCTGCTTGGGAATATCCTGGCAGATTGGTCTCCGCTACTACAATAAGGCGGCAATGCTGGAGAAGGTTGCAGCGTGGTTAAGTACAGCTGCCCTTGCTCATGGTCTTCTACACTCAGTATAAGGTTTTATGGAACTCACCAGTTTTGCCATTCAGTTCATGCTTTTATGTCAGGCCCTCTGTGGCTTGGAGAGGAGCAACCCTTAGCTCTCTGGAGAGAACAGAAGTGAAAGTAGTGCTTGCCCTGGGACAGCCAGTCCTCCTCTTCCTCCTTCTGCCAGCAGGCCCCAGCTCACAGACAGGACTCAACTATTCATCTCCAGGCCATCACCACTTGACAGCTGGCTATGAGCCCTCTGGCTGAATCATACACACCTGCCAGCTGATGTGGAGGAGAGCTTGTTCCAGGCATCCAGCCCAGATCCTGTAGAAGAAAATTCTTCCTACTGGACAGCAATCAGCATACAAACATCGGTGAGTCTGTTTTCGCGTGTCCTGTGTTTGGAAGAGGGAGGATAAGTTCAGACACCTCTAGGCGATTTTAAGGGGAACAGCACTAAAACTGTAGTCATATAAAGTGAGACAGGAACAAGGACAAGCTGAGCTTGAAGAAGAACTGGGAAGAAATACAAAAGAGCTGGGTCTTTTGCATGATCCAGACCTAGCACCTTACAAATTTCTTTCCTTAGAGGAAGGCAGGTTGTTCAGACTGTTTAGAAAAAAATGTATCTGCTCTGTTACTGTCTGTGTGAGAATCTGACCCATTTCTGATCGGAATGGTTAGAGTGACAGCCTTGTCCCTTGCTTTTTTACAGAGTCTTCAAGAAAAGTGGCTCAGTGCGATGGATTTTCCTGTATCTCGCTACCTATCTAACAGAAGTCCAGGCTGCAGAGGGCACACCAACTGTAACATCCCAGATGTCCTGGCTCCAGAAGGCCTGTACAATTGCCATAACAAAGCTCACCAGAAGGGTAGATGAGCAGGAAGCAAAGCTGTGGCAAGACTGTCTAGAGTGAAGGTTTGGTGCAGCTAGGAGGTCCTGATGCAGAACAACCTTGTGGTGCGTGAGGAGTTTCTGTCACTTTTTACTCCAGACACAAGAGCTCAACTGCTAGTTTCCTGGGGAACTCCATAACCACCTATCACAAGGAGACAGCCAGGCATCCCACACCACTTCCAAGCTGAGAAAGTGTCTATGGTGCCTGGTCTGCTGGCCAGCTTTGTGAGCTTTTGTATTCTCAAACCTTAGAAGTCCACTCAAATGGTTGCATTGATGCAGCTTTGAAGGGGGCACCTACAAACTCATCAATAGCAGTAGTGGGATGTTTGTAGCCTTTGGTGGGAATGAAGGTCACAGTATTCTCTGCTTTTTAAAAGTTTTTTGTTGTTTTTGCCTTTGATTTTGGCATTTGGAGAGCATGCTCTATCACAGACTGGTAGTTCTTATTAAGTTTGAACACATTCTAATGTAATGAATGGACAGACTTGGGGTCCGTTATTTTAGGTCAGAGAAGAATAGAAAGCTTCATATTTTGTGCAGCACATATAATCAGACATAAACTGGTGCTATAAGTACACGTTTTTAATCAGGTTACCCTTGAGAACATGCAATATTTTTGTTCTCTTTCTCTCTGTCATCAGCCAGAGGAGTAAAGCCCAAAGAGAGAACCTTGGTGCATGTAATTTGCCTGAACTTAGAGCCTTGCACACTAAGGATGGTCAGTTTCCTGGTCCTGTGTGGCAGGACTGTGCCTGATCTCATCTGGTCCTAGTGAACAAGGGTAGCCTGTATCAAAATTTATGTATGGGGCAATTCTGCTTGTGGAGTCTGAGTGTGCTGGCTGCAACAAGAACAGCTGCCCTGTTTTGAAATATCTTCTCTTTTTGCTTATCAGTGTCCCGTTGTGGTAGGTAATCCGCAGAGATAAGTATTGGTTGGCTTTCGGGTCTACTCCTTGCCAGCAGCTTTTCTGTATAAGGTTAATACAGTTGCCTTGCACTTGTCAAACCGGAAAGCAAATGTGATAACAAATAAAGGTTTTTTGCACTGTACAGTGTGTGACTGTTCTCTGTACTCAATGTCTTTTCGGAAGACTCTTGGCTTTATGATTGCCTCAGTCATCCGATGGAGTTTAAATGTCACTTGTCCAAGAGTTGGGGGATGGTTTTGGGACAAACTCTTAGTTTCTTACGGAGACAAATGGGGAATTTGGCATGGGCTGAGAGGATCTGACTCCACAGCAAAGCTGCTGCACTGAGAAAAGAGGCAAGTGTTTGGCAAAGGCGTGACTGGTATTTTCTGGGCAAACCCGTGGACTTGGCAGGCATCTGGGACATTTGCTGCTGCTCCTTATGTTGAGTGCTGAACAGTTCAGTAGTTCTCCACAATCCTTGGGATGGATCAAGCTTCCCTAGGTTGTAGCTAGAGAGTTCAAACAAGGAGGAGTTATTTTTCTACATTAAAAATATAAATGCTTTGGATGAGCAGACATAGGGAATTTTGATACTGATTAACTCCCAACAAAGCTGCTGTCCATATTCGTGGCAGTTAAGAAAGAACACACTGTTGCCTCCAAGTCTTCTGCAGACAGTGATAGTCTGTATCTGGCTATATCAGAAAGAATAATGTGAAAAAACAGTGGAAGAACTGTTTAAAAAGTCCAAGTTGGGAGTTTGAAAGGACTGGAAAAAGAGGTGAGCCTGAAGTAAGAAGATAAAGCAGGTGCACCTGCTGGCATAGGGGGATCTTGGTGGTGGACAGATGATTTTACAGATCACCTTGTTCTCAGGTACTGTGTTACTAGGGCTGTGTCCAGGGCTGTGGCTGGGCAAGGACTGGAGCACCTCATCCTCGGACAGCCCCAGTATGATTTACAAGGGATCCCCATTGTCATTGCATATATTTTCATCAAGCCCATCTCACAGGCACTGTCGTTCAGCAGACGCTGATGACTGAAAACTCCTGGGCACCGCGGTCACTGGAGAGGATCATACATATTACATGTGGCATCAGAAAATAGATAGCGGTGCAAGTGACGAAGGCAAGTACTTCCACTCTCACACAGTGGGAGTTTCTGTTCTGTGGCAGGAGCAAGGTCCCAGGCAGTACACGCTGGAGCTCTGAACGTGTGAGAAGTACACAGTTTTACCTGTGGAGTTTGTACATCACCATGGAGATTTCTGAAGCCTGAACGTGTGATGAGATTATGTCCCTTATCATTATAATGATCATGTATGTCCTCCAGTAACGTTGAAAATATATCAGATTTGGACTCTTGCTCATTACTCTGTCTCCTGGCTTTGCACATCTTCAGTGGGGAATTGCAATCAGCACAGCAATGGCCTTGCAAGCCTGACAGATCTGCTGACAATGTAAGAGTTTAGAAGCCCTTAAAATAAACCCAGTGCCTGTCACTGCAACACTGATGACTGCACTTTTCCATTTGCCTGGCCCTCCTTGGAGCCTTTAGCTGCTTTTACCCTGCAAGTATTCACCTGTCATAGCATGGTAAAGCAGCAAGATCAGTGGGAAGGCAGGAGGGCACTGACAAACTGAGCCCTTCTTGGTGGATAACGTGATTACCTGTGGAATAGAGAGATGCTGAGAGAGCTGGGTAGAGCATGCTGACTTTTGGAGCATCTGGGCATCCTGAAAGTCTCCCCTCTTCAATGCAGTATTGAGACACAGAATACAATGTCAGTAACCTAGACACAAATGGGCAATTGTGACCTGCAGCTCTCCCCTAAGGTCCTTGGGAGGTTGTTAGGTCTGGTTCCATCAGGTTCCCACGGAGGTGGTACCTAGAAATTTGATATAATTACATAGATGGTAGGTTTTGACAGATTTTCTGTGTCAGAACTCTTAAGGCAAAGTCACTTTGGCAAGGTCACACAGAGCATGGCCTTGCCTGTGCTTTGAGTGCTGAAGAAAACATTGACCCATCCTGTTGCGATGGTGCATGGTTCATATGTCTGGAGGGAAGAACTAAACCCCTGTGCTGTCCCAGGAGGGAAGTGAGTTGTGAATTATCTCTGTGGATCCACTATGCAGTTTACAGTCACGAGTTGTTACATTTTGAGAATAACCCTGAGGTGCATAGGGCCAAAATGGAGCCTGAAGAGATTCAGCTGGGATGGGGGCCAGTTGTCAGCTGAATGTTCCCAGGATGTTCAGTTAGAGACAACTCTTCCAGTTTCTGGTTGAATGCCTTAGACATTGCTTTATGTTAAATATTTAATACTTGCCTACATATTAAAGATGGGTAGTGGCCAAGTCTTTGCTTCCTTTGAAAGAAATTGGCTCTTTTTTAAAAACTGGACCAATCATGGTGCCTTTGGGCATAATAGGTAACCTTAGAGGAAGCTAACAAATTAGATGCCTGTAAGGGATGTAAGCATGAATCTGAATTATTGCTAGCATAGGCACTAGCTAATTCTGCTGAGGCAGCATGTTGGTGACTTTAGATGTGTGCAGTCTACAGACCTCTAGATGCTGTTTTGGTTTCCTGGTGTAAAGTAAGATGCCTGTGAGATCTCAGGAGGCTGTGCACTCAAATAGGGTTTCCATGGCTTCTTCACTTGGATTTATTAAATTGTTTATCAGTAGAGAGTGGGTAGTAGGACTCTTGTACTTGACAAAGGCAGTTCTGAGGACAGACTATTAATAACTCTTGAGTGTTTATGTAGAGCTTTCCTTACTAATGTTTTCTTAAAAGTAAGCATGTCTAAATACTTACTTGGTTTTCATAGATTATTATAGAAATGTACTTACAGAAAACATTGGTAGGGGGTCAACTCTGACATCTTTGTGTAGTGTGGCTGTAGTATGGGACCAGTATTTTTTTTCGGAAGAGAAGGAAAAAGCCCTGGCCAAATGTGTACAAGATAATTACCATGAAAATTGGAAAAAATCCTGGACCTAAATATAAGGATAGTGATATTTTACAGAGCTAATGTCTGTTCTTTCCAGCTGATTTTTCTGATGAACATCTAGACTCAAAAGGGAAAAAAAGGGAAAAAACCCACAGTCCTGGACACTGGTACATGCAAATTAAAACCTAACTTGTAGGTTAAAATTCCTACAATCTCATTGTACTCAGCAATCCTGTTTTACCTTGGGTTTGTAAAAGCCCTTTGGAAAGTACTTAAATATGGTTCAGATAATTTACTATAATAGTTCTAATAATTTGCTGGTCAAATATTCTGCGTCTGGAAATTTCCATACAAGGTAGTTTAGCTGCAACCATGAGGAATTATGGAGCAAGGAATTTATACCTCTAGTTTGTAAGAAGTTTAGGAACTATAATAGAATCTTAATCAGAATCTATAAATCAGAATGCTTAAAAATGAGAAAGATTTTCCCTTCTTTTAGATGCTCCAACTAAACCAGCCAGAGGCAGCCTCAAGGCACAGCATGAAAGGGGAGCTGCCTCAGGTATTGTGTTATATTTGCTTTTAAAATGCATCCACAAAGAGCACTACAGAAGACACTTCATTGGTGCTAAAAAGGGGAAGCTGTCCAAAGTTAAGACTCTGTGGGAGATCTTACCTAGGATATGCTGGGAGACAAAACTTCCATCTCGCTACACAGTGACCCTGATGTTGTCAGGTGGTAAGAACCTTCAACCACTTTTGCTCTCCATGGGAGAAGACTTAACGCCTCCTAAGATAAGAATACTTAACACCTCTGGTATTTGCAGACTCGTGCTGTCGACAGGTGTGCAATGGGGTGGATGCTTGTGCTGGTGCCAAAAGACTGACACTGCAGGTGTCCTGGAAATACTGGTGATAGGGATGGAAGGAGCTTTAGCTTTGCTTATGGGATAGGAAGAACTTTACAGCTTCTCAGGTATTTCTTTTTGACTTATCATGCTAATAATTATGGCGCTCTGTTTCTTTCTGTGCTTAACATTTTCTAGCTTGCAGCTGAGTCACTGGTGCTAGTTGTCTCACAGAGAGTGGAGAATCCTACCCCCATCTCTTCTTCTCTCAAGGAAGAGAATTCGTAGCCTTCAGTCACTCCAAGTGTTATGATGCTCTGGCTCCCTTAGGTGCCCCCAATCCCCCAGAGCCTCCTGTGCTGCTACAGAGACACTGCAGGTCTCAGCCCTGGCCAGCAGAGCCCCACTGGCCTCTGCTCTGGAGGACCCAGCTCTGCAGCTTGCCCAGGGTACCCGTGTCCAAAACAGGGACCCCGGGGTAGGGGCGGGGAATTGTGTGTCACTGTGTTGAGTCAATGTTCTCTGCACTAAATCTGCTCAAGATATGTGTGCTAATATATTCCCCTCTTTGAAAGGCTGGTTAGTGAGTATGGCAATTCCCATTACTAATTCAGTGACTTTAAACAAATACCAGGGAGCTGCTGAGACTTTACTCAAGGGAGAGCAGACCCAAGCACTGAAAGAGATAAATGGCATATTTTTTTCCCCTTTGGTATTTTCTTTGCTGAGTATACCAGTGCAGTTATATAATCACAGAGCCTGCATTAAATATATTTTTGTTACATTTTGAGGTGGATTTTTTAACCCATTACCCAAAAATTCTGTTACTGGAATCAAGAAGTACATCTGGCCTGTAACTAGCCTGATTGTAGTTGTATTGGTTAAGTCTTGATATCTATATGCAATGTTTTCATATGCCTTGAACTTGAACAAGAATGTTACTTGCATTAGTGTGTTACTTGCATTTCGTGGCCTTTCAGAATTAAATGGAGAAGACAGCTTTTCAGGAAGCCTTAATGTCTTTCCATATGGAGGCAGTGCCTTCTTGTGCACGTGATGCTTGATTGCTTTTGAGTTACAAAATTTCTTACCTTCTGGTTTATGTTCCTTTATTCTTTTTCTTTTTTATGAAGGAGCAGAATTAAACTTATTGTATAAAAGGCATAGTTCTTTAACTCATAGTTGTGTAAAACTCCCTGCACAGAGATTTTTTTTTATTTTTTTTTTTTATGTGAGCAATGGAACTTGATGTATTTGTAATGCTGAAACTTTTCTTGTTCAGTGGGAGAAATTGTAATTATTTTGCAACAGGAGAACAGATTGCTATTTGAAATGGGAAATTTGCTGGAAGGCTGGTTTCTATCCTTAGAATAATAATATAGAACTATAGATTGGTATAGGATAAGAATTGCAGAATATGAAACAGAATCGTACTATCAGAAATACTTTTTTTTATGTGCTGGGTGTGATTAGCTAGATCTTCACTGGTCTAGAAATTAAATTAGAATTAATAAACATAAATGGCTTTGTCTGAACTGTAAGGTTAAATTTAAAAATTCATGCCAAGTTTACTGAGTCTTAATTTGATTGAGGTTACCCCTTCCCTCTGTCAGGGGATTTGATTTTCTGAACCTTAATAACTGGCTATGGTTCAGATGCTGGGACTCAAAGTAAAATCCAGTGAACTAAATGCCTTAGAGACTAAAACCCCACCAACCCAGAGAGCGATCCAGCAAATTTATTTTCCAGGACAGCACAACTGAGTAAGCATCTCCCTTCCTATCCTGAAAGCTTCCTGGATTCCTGTTACGAGGAGATAAGCACTTACCTCCTGCCTTGACTGTATTTGCAATTGGATTTAAGGAGGGGATCATTTATACCTCAGCTGGGTCCTTCGAGGAGCCCCATATAGTCAAGAATTTAAATGACTGTTTCAGGCTGAATGCCTGTCCATCCTTCCATGCTCTCTAAACACCACCCAAAACACTCAGATCCTGTGCCGCATAAGGGCTGTATCAAGGCTGCTGCCACGATAGATCACCATTTCTTCCAGTATGTCCCTAAATATAGCTCCTGATGAAGTGGTATTAGCCACAAAGGGAATCACTCACTTTCAGTACTGCTATTTGTGGAAGAGGTTTCACCAGGCACAAAATGAGGACAGGCAGTGTTGCCAGAGTCAGGATGAACATTCAGGTGCTGGTGTTGAGCCTTTGGGTTTGAATTGCCCTGTTGAGAGAGTGGACAATATGGAGCAGAGCCATTTTTGCCTTTCTCCTGTTATTCAGCAGTGTACTTTAGAATCTGTGCAAAATCAGTGGTGGACTCAATACTGTATTCCCTGTAGCTTTCACCCTGTGTTGCATCACGTCTTTGCCCACAGAAGTCATCCATAAAACTTGAAAAAGAGCTACTGTATGCCAAGCATCTTGTCCTTTTAGATGTTGCTAGTCTTGTTATTCATGATTAATCTCTGTGTACAGCATGCCACAATCCCCTCATACTCCAGCTAAATTTCCTGTTTTCCTAGTGCTTTGTCATCTGCAGTATGAATATTCAATTGTTGACATGACTGTAAGAACTGAACCAATTTCTGAAATGGTGGAAGAAGGCTACGGTGCCTCAGCAATTCAATACCGGAAATTGTACCTCATCTTTAGTGACTGTATTAATTCAAAATGTCACACCTATGAAGAGCAACGTAAAGCTCTTTAATTTATATTTATTATAAGAGTTATTATTAGATGCATTTCTCCTACAAGAGATCGAGAAGAAGAACTTCTGTTCAGCAGGCTGTTTCCAAACATTCTTAATAAAACTCAGTGATTTCAGCTTCAAATCTGGTGGCACATATCAGTAATGTTAACAAAGCTAGGAGGAACACTGGCCATTATTTTTACTTTAGTAGAAAATTAGAAAGATTTGACCCAATTGAGCAATGTTCTCAAGGTGCTGAGCACCCTTAGCTTCCAGGAACTGTAAGGAACTTGAAAGCGCTGAATTAACTAGATTGGCCTGACATGAATTAATGAAGACACACCATAAGCCATTTAGCAGAGTAAAACTGAGCCATATGTGAGTGGTCAGAAATCACTGTAAGACAGAGCTCTAACTCTCAACAGGAAACTTATTTGTCTGAGGTAGTACATGATGATTTCTTGCTTGATGGATGAATAACCTGCAGGACGATGAAATAAGTGGTGAAAAAGGCTTTGAGTTGCTTTTAGAAAACTTATATTTTTTTATGAGCAACATGCATTATTTAGTAATTTGCTACTTTAGTCCTTTCTATGGATACTAATTAACGTAGTTTGAAAAGTGTGTTGGAAAGAAATCTATATCCTGTTCATCATTGCCATGTGCACTCTAGCATGGGAAGATTGGAACAAATACACCTTTTTAGGTCAGAAGCTACTGTGAGAATTCTGCAGCTGTTGAAATAAGATGATTTGTTTCTGAGAAAACCATGATCTGTACTCACCGAGTCAATGAGAGCTGACTCATGATTATGTAGCAAATAGCTGCTGCACTCGAAGGTAAGATCAGCTCTATAATAGAAATGTCAGACAAATTACATCTGCCCACAGCTTCAGTCACGCCAATGAAAAACTGCCATTGTAGCTCAAACCGACTTTTATCAATGTGCTGCAGGCACTTGGAGAAATACTGTGCTACAGTGGGGTTGAATCGATCCAGACAGGGTAGGAGGAGGACTTGGATATCTTCTGCAATAGATCTTGGGCTTTGGAACCTCCCAGAAGAGGTCACAAAGCCCATCTGAATTTAGAAACAGGATACACATTTTTAATAGAATTATACTTCTACATGCTGAAGTACAGCCCAGAGGAATCAGAAAATGTTGGGTTTTTTGTGGAAGTCATCTGGCTTTATAATTTTGTTCATTGTTCATGAACCTGCTTCATTGTGATGATGTGGATTAGCATTTGGGTGATGCAAGCTTTTCACTTAGGATTAAACACAGACATATGCAGCAGCCTCTGCAGGCTCTGTGGGTCAGAGTATCTCAGACTCCTGCCTGCTCCCCCCATATTTCTGCAACTCGTGTCTGTTGGGTTTAGGCAGCAGCTCTTGAAGCAGCATCCATGGCTCTGGGTCTTCCTTCCAGCTGACCAGCCTATCAAGTAGATACAGAGCGTGTGGCTACATGTGGCTGGAGCATAAAATCCCTAATGGTCTCAAGACAACCAGGATTTAACTGGCGAGAGCCACTCTATGTTTGCAGCTGTAGAGGCATCATCAGGGACATTAAGAAAAACTGCTCAGTTTTTGGATTGGTTCCCTGAATTTTTCATCAGTTCCTAAGGAGTTAGAACTGTACCTGCAACGGGCAAAGCAATTCGTCTCTTCAGAAGCTTTGCTGAGCCACATCACAGAGCGAAATAATCTCTGTGATATTCTTGTAGAGCTGTGGAGTTTTTTTATGGGCAAAGAGATTATAAATTCTTATTAAAGGAAGAATCATGTGAAAATGGAGATTGCATATGAGATGGTACGTCCAAAATTCTGCATGCTCGACAATGATAAATTACACCATTTTACATATCAGGAGCTCAGTGAAGCAATATTTTAAGAGGATGCCTAGCACAAGTAAATTCTGTAAATTAATGAAATCATGTAGAAACTGCAGTGTAAAACTCAATATAAAAGGAATGTATTTTTAAAGAAAAACAAGAGGATATAGGGTAGTTCAGTACAAGCTTTCCCCCATGAGACAAATATTTCTGTGAGTGAACAGGAAAATTATCTGATTATGGTCACTTTCATTATTCACATCAATTTATTCTTTATAAATACATCAAAAGGAGATGCATTGCACCTATTGCTTCTATTGGCAGGACTAGAAAGCAGACTGCATTTCACATACTGAAGAATGCCACTTCTGAGACTAACATTGAGTCTAATGCTTTTTCACAGACTAGAAAAGAGAGCAGAAACTACTGATAGTGTTTCTTCACATGTTTTCAGGATTTGTTGTTAGAGAGCCTCTGGCAGAAGACATCCTAGCTATAAAAAAATTGGTAACATGGACTTAGCTCTTTGCATCACAAGCAGCAGAAGTTCTTGACATTTCTTGTCATCTACACCAGACATGCCTTCACCAGGTATTAAAAATTAACCTAATCCTGCAGCTGAGTCTCCCGTGAGTTTGTATGCCTTTGGGAGTTCTGCAATGGCAAAGGAAAAAAGGAAAAAATCACAGGAAGACAACAACAACAGAAAGCAACCAGCCTTGACTGAGCAATCAGTTTCCCTTCCTCTAAGACTGGGGGAAACTTTTCAGTTTGTTTTATTACCAGGATTGGAAGCAAAGTCCTTGCAGTAGCAGCTTGCAGTTCAGCCTGCTGCTCTGAAGACCGTGCTTTATCTTCATCAAAATTCTCTCAGGGAACATGAAGCTCCAGAAGTCTGTCATGCCCTCAAGACTCTGCAGGCTGGTGCTCATTTCCTTTGACACCTTTCCCCAGAACTCCTCAGACCAGCATGGCCATTACTAGATTTTCTAGTCTCTGTTCTTTACAGTGATCATGAATTTGGCTGCTTGCCTCTGAAGCTTTGTCTACAAGACAGACTTTCGCCATTGCATCTATGCCAATGTCAGATCACAGTGAATTTTTTAATACATAGGCATTATTACAAACCCCATAGCTACAAAAATTCCAGAAATAGTTTCATGAGTTTTCTTCTGACCAGGGTTAGCCATTCTGTCACCCACTTTTGCTACAGCAGTCGCTGCAGTAGCTATGGTCTCACTGCAGCAGCAGAACAAAGGTACCACACAGACACAAAGATGCTGTGGATCTTCCCAGTGCCCTCATCTGTCACTGATGGCTTATCTCCAAAGCAGCACGTGCAGTGCCTGAACAGTGTCTTATCCCATTCCCACCATCATTTGCAGAACTCAGCTGTGGTGTTACGTGCCTAGCCTCAGCTCCGATTCTTCATTCATCAGCCCCTCTTCCTAGGCTCAACAGAAAGACACAGAGATAGAAGGGAAAATTGTACTAAAAAGGGCAGGAATTAGTTGGGTTTTTCTTTCCTCTGGGGAAATTCATTGGGAGAATTCAAAGAGATAGCAGAACCTGCAGTGAACACACATACACAAAGTACCTTCCATGTCCTCACTGTCTTTATGAAGTTCAGCTGCTGCTGGTGAACTAAGATGAGAAAAGTTAAACAGATAAGCTAAACCTCAGGTTTTGGGTACAAATAAAGGAAGCTGTGCCAGAACTCTGCTCTTTTCCCCATTTTCACCCTTTTTTCTGGCATATATACATATACTCAAGGAAATAATGGGTGGAGACAACCTGCCGGAATTAGAATAGGAAAACACATAGAGTGATTGTCCCCTTTGGACTTCGGCCTCAGCAGACCCTTACTACAGACTAGCAGAAACTGAAGACATAAAGAGAATAGTTAAGACAGAAAACACAGTTAAATTCCTCAAGAAAATGAGATTATAAGAGTGAAATTTGTAGGAATTACAACAAAAACAATGGAATTAAATGTCTCCCTTTATTCTTCTACTTCTACAGTTCATTAAGCTCTGACAAAAGCCCTCCAGGTATCAGGGCATGCACTTCTTTGCAAGCAGCCTGCAGGAATTGCTCCCTGTGTTGTACTGTCAAACACTTCAACAATAACAGCACTTGAGTTTGCAAGTGCATACAGAGCTCCTCTTGTTTTGGGATTAGGAATTGACAGTCTGGAATAGCCTTCACACAGCACATTTTGTTTCAAGGATTTTTCTTACCTTGTCTTTTTATTTTTTAAGGCTGAGAGTCTTGGGGTTGTTTTTTTCCTGTTTGTTTTGTTTTGTTCTGTTTCCTTTTTACAGAAAGGTACCACCAATATCTAATCAAGTTTCAGCCTTGAGTTTTCAGAGTTTGAAGTGCACGTAGGTAAGTATTGATTTCTCCACAACCCTATGGAAATTTTCTGCTTGTATGGAAATAAAGCACCTCAGTTTCATGCACTTAGTCTAAGACCTATTAATTTCATATAATTTTAATATAAACTCATATATGTATTTCTGTCTTCCCCACTAGCAGTGTAGATTCTCTCTTGTCTTAATTTTACTATTAGTTATCGATTGAATCTCATTCACAGTTTATAAGAACAGAATGGTTCAGCAGGCAGGTTGTAAGCCAAATCTGGACTTAGGTCGGTATCAGAAATACCATAATCTTTTCTTCTGTTGCTTCAGCACATTCCCAGATCTGAAGATCCTTCTCCTTGACTAACTTTATCTAATGGTTACTGAGTGAAGGAAATTGGTGACATTGCTTCCTCCATTAGTCAGTGGCCATAGACAGTAATTTACAGAGGCTAAACCCACTCAGTATGTGGAAATTTAGATTAGA
Organism: Pedionomus torquatus; assembly: GCA_013398155.1. NCBI lineage: Eukaryota > Metazoa > Chordata > Aves > Charadriiformes > Pedionomidae > Pedionomus > Pedionomus torquatus. Next base: position 285,491 of record VZRU01009150.1, on the reverse strand, counting down.
TATTGGGAAGAAGTTCTTTCCTGTGAGGGTGGTGAGGCACTGGCACAGGTTGCCCAGCGAGGCTGTAGATGTCCAATCCCTGGAAGTGTTCAAGGCCAGGCTGGATGAGGCTTTGAGCAACCTGGTCTAGCAGAAGGTGTCCCTGCCCGTGGCAGGGGGGTTGGAACTGGATGATCTTTAAGTTCCCTTCCAGTCCAAACCATTCTATGATCATCTTCCTTGTTCTTCCAAATACTCCTTTGGTAGCAGTGTTCAGGTTTGTCTGATTGAGGGTAGGAAAAAAGCAAAATCAATCTTTAAAAGAGTGAGAGAACTTACAAAGCCTGGTGTACCATGCATTTTTCCCTTCTATTTCAATTATTTCATGTTTAATAAAACGGAAATTTTAGTTAAAAATTTTTTTTTTTTTGTAGTTGAGGTGTTCATAACAGCTTTCTCCCCTTTATTTTTGTTGTTAGAGAAAACAGTTGAGCAACCTTTGAAACATGACGTTAATATCGTGTGTGTGAACAAGTCTTTCAGTAATACAGTATCTTACATACCTTCTCCCTCCTTTGAATTTGATTAAAATTAACTGGTAGGCTGGAAGGTATTTGAAAACGCTTGATGGATAGTTGGATGAGCGATGTGGTTGTTTAGGCTTCATTTCATTAGTTAGGTGTATGACAGAGAAAAGAGTTCATTCTTACAGTGCTGTGTAGAATCTATTCCAAGCTTGGAAAACACTCATTTTCAATTTCTAATGAAAATTTTGAGCAGTATGAAGTTTCTCAGTAGTCCTTGCTCCTTGGCCATAAGCACATCAGGAAATGGAAGCAGATGAAGCCAGTTCTACAATGGACAGGAATAAACCAGTTTCACCAATTCACCCCACTAATCCGTGGAATTTGATAATAGTGCAAGATTCGGGTCTATGGGCTTGTGGTTCTTTTGCCTTTGAGACTTCATGGAAATGAAAGGGAGCTTCCATTTCTCTTTACTGTTTTATGAAAAAAATCCAGCGCAGGAAAGAGCAGGAAGAAGTTACGTTACTAATGCATCAGTATGTTGAAAGCCTGTGGCTTTTTATACTCTATCTTCCAAATCCAGGGACTTGCACAGAGTTCCCAAGGGAAGCATTGAAGGAATCCTCCAAGGTGCATAAGGACTCCAGTGCAAGAGGGAGAGTGAAAGTTTTGTCGAGTCCCACTTTAGTTCAGTATTGCACATTAGCATTAGCTGGTGCCTAATAAATGCAAAAATGATATTTCTGTTATTAGTGACCTCAGTTTGGCTGTTTTACTGTGTTAATCTAGATAGAGGACGTACTCTGAGAATGTCCATCATTATAGGAATGACAATTGCATTAATGTAGTACATTTCAGGTCAAAGTACTTCACAAGCCGCAGAGCTTTACAAGCACAGAAACATGGGCCTTAATAGGATAAAGAAAAAGTAATGGTCATATTACAGCGCAGTACACAGCAGTAGGAAGAATACACAATGCACAGAAATTTCTTACCATCCAAAAAAATCATATAGGTTGGAAGTGTGCTTTACAGTCTTTTTGACATTTAATATCCTGCTCTCAATTTCTTCCCATGTAAAAAATTCAAATTCCAGAAATGCATTTTCCAGATTGTGCACATTTATAGCAAAATTTGTCTGTGCATTGGTTTTAATTTGCTTTCAGTGTTTTTCTTCAGCAATCTAGAATTTACTATTCTTGTTGTAAGTTACATGAGATCCTCAGTTGCTAAAGTGGTGATATGAGTTTACATTAAGGGAATTCTGGTCCTGTGTACTTAAGGCATATAAAATCCTTGTAATAGTTATTTTTGACACTTTGGTTTCTTGGATTCAAAGGCCCATGAAAAGTCTGACTGCAGATCTGATGCTTTCCTACTGTAACGCTGAAATACTGGCAGGCTACTCTGAATTTGCGGAGTTTTCACCGTTAATACTTTGCTAGACATGCTTGATTGTATGTAAGAAATGAAGTGGCAAACTGCTGCCTTGATTTTGGAGGATTTGTGCAGAGAAATACAAATTTATTCTTAAATTTTCTGGGAAAGACTATTTGGAACACTCAGAAAATAAAGCATGTGGTACAGACTATAATTGCAAACAGTCATCGGTGAGATCATTCTTTCTTATTTTTGATGCTTACCTTACATTATTTGATTTAACCTGACCTGATGTAGTATCTTGTTACATACATGATATGACATATAAAATTAAAACCAGTTTCATTTTGCATTTTGAAGAACTGAAATAATTTATTTGAAAGCATGGCCTATTTGTGAAAATGATAGAAATTATTTACAATTTAAAAAAATTTAAATTCTATTTGCTTTCATCTTTTATTTTATGAAACTCAATAATGGGTATAATTTGCAGCATTAAAAATTATTTTAAAGGATGCTTAAATATGTACTTTACTTTCTAATTTAACAATAGATCTTTTGATTTCTAACCTAAAAGACGTTTATGGACTTGAGGGAGTTTTGGATTGGACACCTTATGAAGTTGTCTCCATTAAAAGTTTTACACATCATTTAAATCTATGTGAAGAAATACAGCATCATCAGAATGTAGCAATGGACTCTGGCCAACTAGATTGTGTCTGTCTCACCTTGTACTCTATGGCTCAACCTTTTCAGCTTAGTGACCTCTATTCAAAGTAAAGAATTTTCACACTCCTCTTGTTTTAATATTAAAGTAAGAACAAACAAGGCAGAAATAGTAACAGTGTGATAAACACATGTTTGTGTTTTTGAAAGCTAATGTGTAATATTCAGCCTTGAAGGGTAGAAGCTTTTGGAATAAGCTTTTCTATTCTTTACATTGGATTTAAATATCTAGCGCTCTGCAGTCTCTCTTAATTACCTTCATGAACCCATAGGGACTTCAGAAAACCCCCATAGTTCATGAATTGCCACTGTCCAGTATTTTTAAATATAATATACCACACAGATGGAAAGAATTAAATGTTCAGATGGCTGAGTTATGTGTTTGCAACAGGGTCTGCGTAAAGGGACGCAGAAACTGCCAGACACCTAGGCCAGTATCCAAAAAAAAGTCAATAAATTGTTCCCAAGAACTGCATCTTAATAAGGATAACTTGGTGGAAAGCAGAACTTTCTGTTTTATGAGCACATTTTTTTATTGAAGCAATTCCTTTTTTTATTGAAACTCAAAAAACTGTCACCCAGGAGTTTACCCAATGACTGCAAGAAATTGTGAAACACTAGATTTTACACAAATCCAGCTCAAGACTTGTTAAGAGTGACTGGATTCTGAAAGCAGAGCATGGACTTCAGGTTTGGTTTGGTCCTCCCAGAGTGATCCCCACCTTTTGTGACTGAGTAGCAAAATGTACAAACAATAGAATACAGACAAGGAATAATGATGTGTAAAAGATGAATAATTAGTTGGGACAATGCAATGTCAGCTGATACCACCAGAATACATACAGTTTAGAATTTAAATAAAATAATGGAGTCGTAATAGTTGGCTTTGTGTGATTAAATATCAGTGGAGAGACAAGAAAGATGAGAAAGGGTGGAAATGGTGATGAAGCAAGGGAGTGGAAGGAGAGGTTCTTGTCAGTAGGTTTTGTCTAGGTTGCTCCTGAGAGACTGGATAGCTCTTGCCACTGCAGATGGGAAAATTATTCAAGGTCTAGAGAGGTTTCACCATGTATCATGCACCACAGCTTCTTGGGTCCCATGGTCAGCACTGGGCTTCAGTTTGTTTGCATACTTATGCCATTTAAAATACAGGAGCTGTGACTCCAAAACTGCAAAAAGATTTGCACATATAACTGTTTGCAAAATTTTGTTGGGATTTTTGGGAAGTTTTAGACAAGAAAACCATTATCTTCAAGTTCTTGCTTCCATCTTCCATCTTCTTTCACTTTTCTGTCATCTTCATTTGGGGTCTCTCTAGGTGATGTGGGAAAAGAGCACAGAGCCAATGAGACCGTTGCCTTTTTTCTGTGCAGTGACACTGTACATGGAGAATCCTTTAAATACAGATGAAATTTGTTCCTTCTCCCTTCTAAGTATGTTTACATTAGCTGTACAGATTGTAAAATATATGTAAAATAAAGCACACTAGTAGATTTCCTGCACCAGGTTTAAATTTTTATTCAACAATCAATAGTCAGAAGAGATAAATATTTCTTTAATTCACCAGAGCACAAGATCAAGATAGCTATCATTACACAGAAGAAGGAACGTTACCATTTTATGTTGCTGCTCAATTTCCTAAGAGGCAAAAACTCTTTAAAAGAAAGTTAGGGTCAATAAATATGACCAAAAGATCCACTTTTCAAGTGATAAACCTCTAGGGCTTAGCATAAAACCTCAAAAAAAGGCAATTTACACTGCTGGCTTCAACCATAATTTTCTTTCTTTATGTGCAAATCAGGCTAAGAAGTTTAATACATAATTCATGTATGTGAGGAAATTTATTTATTTTGATAGCACAGAATGATATTGTCTAAATAGAGAAGGATGTGAAAGCACGGCTACTCTGTAGCATCTTAGGATAGGATTCATTATCTTCAAATGTATTCTGTATGTTGTCAATGGATGATTTAATCTAATGCATCTCCATTGCCAGTGTTCTTTATGCCACACAAGCTTTAAAAGGCATTATTATCTGGCTAAAAGATAGAGATGGCCTTATTTAGATCTCTACTTATTATCTAACCTCTAACAGTGAAGGGAGAAAAATCCCACAGACTTTAAAGGTTTCTTATGTGAAAGGAAGATATTTAAACCCATTAATTTAAGGCTGAGAAATTTTCCATTGGTCATGAGATGTTGAGATGATCTATAATGGGAACAACATTGTAATTTAAATTCCTACCAATTGTTATTTTGCCAGCAAAATTTTCAGCCTACTTCATATAAATTCCTGTCTTCCTTAGTTCACAGCAGACCGGTACGTGTATTAGACATACCAGCAAGTCAACGACAGATACTTGGGTAGAAAAAGGTGATGTTATATATCCTAAACAAAACCACTTTAAAAACCCACCAGTCCAAGAAACTGTTCAATGGATGTCACAGTAACACCAAAGGATAAGTGATTCAATCTTTATCCATTTTTAGGGCTGCAGCCCCAGTATTCATCCTGCAGACCTTGAGAGCTCACCCCTCCCAGCGCAGACTAGGCACTGTGGTGGAGAGGGTCTGAATGGGTGTTGTACAAAACACCTTGTGTTTCTCCAAGTGTTTCCCAGCTTTTCATTACTGAAGTAATACACTCATAGTCTTAGACACATTAGGTAGGACTCAACTGCTTGTTTCATAAAAAATGTGTATTGATGGTTCAAATCATTTGACATGGGGGAGGAAACTCTTTAGATACCAGGTGGGGAAAAGGAGGACTGCAGGAGGGTCTTGTTTACTGAAGCCTAGAAGAGGTGCAATTTTTTTAAAGATTCCCATGGGAGAATTATACAAGCAAGCAAATGGTCAGGTCATCTTTTAAGATTTGGCATAATTGCGTAAATTTTAATGGTACCCTAAAGTTATTGCTAACTTCTCAGATTTGTTTGCTTGTCCTGTATGAAACGTTATAGAAGGTACATTCATTGCTACGTCACAGATGGTAAGACCAAGGGCTGTTTCTTTAAAGGGTTATGATTTTTGTTATGGTCTCATAGTTTTGAGGTATTTAATGCACGATATGTCTAAAGCAGTGTTATTTGAGGTTTTGTTGAAGAAGTTGCTTGACCACAAAAGTCACACTATCTCGAAACAAGTCTATTTCTTGCTTAGTGCCAATTCATTCAGAAGCTGATGTCTCAGCTGAAAGTACAGAAGTCAACATTATTTAAGACTGTTTTGATCTCCATGACATTGTTGGCTGTAACTTCTTATCCCAGTAGTATTGTCATTGAGGGTACGGGAATGACCTGCTGGAGAATTTCCAAATAGACTTGTACTTGTGATTCATTATTCATTAAAGGAGATGATCTATACGGCATTTTTAGGGTAGTCTTCTGTGGCGTGATGCTTTACTCCTCATCCCTTGTTCTTTTTTCTGCTGATTAGAAACCGACTTTTCTGGGATATATGGGCAGCTTGTCTAAAACAAAATGCAAGAATAGGACTTAAAAGTTAGTGTTATGTAGAATGAGTTGAAATGACAGAACATAAGCCACGAACCAAGTTCTGCTTATTTACTGCAGCTCACTCCACCCCCTCCTTCACCAGGGCAGTAGCTAGAGGTGGTCTTGGGATGGCATTTCTCATTGCCCTTGGATGAAGGGCAGAGCCCCAGGTTATCATACTGGCTTTCCCAGGGGAGGAAAACCAGGTGTCTCTGAATTGACAAAGACAGAGGACATGGCTTTTGGACAAATCTCCTGATAAAATAAGCTAAATTATTTTATGATGATGGTTATCAGTGTGATGTGAAAAGAAAGTGTAGTGGAAAAATATAAATAATCAAATTATTCAAGGCAGCTGAAATGATGAAGTGAAGGAGATGAAGATATATTTTCTACAATTACTGATCTAATTCTGATACCTCTATTTTATACATGGAATATTCCCATAATAAGCATTTTTAAAACAGCTGAAGAAGAACATTCCTTCTCTCATACCAAGCATCTCTCAGACAAACAAATGTAATGAGTGATCGGAATCAACACTTCACTCACTGTCCAAAACTGAAGAAAGCACGATGGTCAGTTCATTTTTGATTGATCATATATCACAGTTGAAAGTGATAAATGCTTCATTTTCATAGAAATATTTAAGACTTGTGCTCTGTAAGTGAAGGATGCTGCTGAATGTTGAATTTTGAATAACGGAGATCTCCTGTTCCGAAGTATAGGGCATCTGCAACTTTTGCAAAGGCCTTTATTTCTCCCTTGCAAAGACTGTATTTCAACAAGCTACTTACACATGTGCATAGTTTTATGTGTGGATACTCTTAATAGTTTTAGCTTAAAATTTTAGAGCATTAAAGCCTTAATTTGTTTAATTATATTACTGAACTAATGCCAGGGTTGTTAAAAAAAGTCTTGAATTAGATTCCCAGGGATGCTATAATGTTAAATTAAAATTTGTTAGTCAGTACCCATTGTTAATTTGTATTTTATTTACTGACAAGCACAGGATAAAAGCCTCTGTACCAGAAGTGGAACATGCTTTGCTTTGCAAAAGTGGAACATGCTTTGCTTTGATTCCACAATGTACCAACCAGGTAGGAAATTAATATTGGGGCATTTTTCTGTGACAATATTCTCCACCATCACTAGGACACATCCTACAACCCCAATATTGAGAGAGGGAGATACAAGGTATAAAATGAGGGAGAAAGCACTCACAGACTGATAGGGGATGAAAAGACAGTTGCAGAAGTGGGATATGACATGATTTTCATGAGTTTTTTTTTAGGCAAAATGCTCCCTTAACATCATTTTACCTGTAATTGTAAATAAACCATGTATGGGAGGGAAGTAACTTTCTAGGGTCAGAGCTTATTTAAGTCAGGGGAATTACAGCAGAGCTTTGGCATATAGAGTTTTAGTTATTCAGAAATGTCCCCTCTGATGGAAAGCAAAATAGAAATAAAACAAAAACAACTTGAAAGATATTGTGCCCTTTGAGAGTCAGTATAATCTTTTTGGTATTTAAAATTGATTGCAGTATTGGTAAAATGTGACTACAGTTGGTTCCGCACCAGGTTCCTGGGTTAGTGAACAGAACTTAAAGAGTCTGTGTCACTTTGAAGATAAAATAGACTCTCTCAGGACATACTGTCAAAAGTCTGATGAGATGAAGAGCTGAAGATTTGACTGGTTCTTTAGTTGTGCTTTGACTTCAGAGTCCTTTGGGTTATTCTTTATTAATCTAAAGAAATCACACCTTCTGGCTATTCCACACTGTTTGAATTGCTAAATAAGCCTGGCTGCTAGATTTCTGTTTCCAAAGGAGTCCTCTAGATCTTATGAATGACCTCAAGCTGTATTGCTAATACCTGAAAACGTTCTCCGGATTTAGTTACTAGAGGTGTACTCAGTGTTACACAGGCTTATTATGGGAATTTCGTTGGATTAAGAAAATTCACAATAGCAGTGTTTGCTGTTTTCGGGCTCAATCCTCAATTCTGAGATTAATCTTCAATTCTCTGTGCTCTTGATCCCATACTAGCAAGGTACTGAAATTAATGGCGGTTTCAAATTAGCTGTAGTCACTATGGTTCTCGATATTGAAGTATTGCATAGTCTCCACATGGAGACTATGAAGGCTTCACTTCCCCATGTGGAAACTCTAAAACCCTACCTATGGTTGTGCTGCACTGAAAAACCCTTTTAAGAGAGAACAAGAGAGCAGGTGACTTTTTTATTTGCTTCCTCTATGCCTAGCAGTAAGAGGCCTTGATCTCAGTTGCTATACCAATCAAATAATAGTAAAAGTAACTGATAATGAATTATGGAGTTTGGAGAATTATCATGGGATCATTAGGAGAGTTTTGTATTTACTTTATATCACTGGTCAACTAAAAGCTGCCAGAGCCACACATGACAACGTAGTCCTCTTCCTACAGAGTAATCGGTTGGGCTGTTGCATTTGAACGTTGAAGTTCCTTACTGCTCTAGGTGGCGCTGTATTTTGCCCACATTTACTCATCCCAGAAAGCAGAGGTTTCGATTTCCTGCTTTTTATGCGACTCAGTGCAGAGTAAAAGCAGACTGGAGAAGATTTCAGGAGACTGACAACACATAATCTCTTGAGAGTAATTGTTGTCTCAGGCTGGAGACATTTGGTTCAGATTCCTTTATTTTAAAGTCCTTTTTTTCGTTTTTTGGGTTTTTTTTGTTTGTTTGTTTGTTTGTTTGTTTTTGTTTTTGTTATTTTTTTAGTTTGGTTGTTGGTTTTGGTTTTTGTTTTTTAACATTTAAGTTATACCAAGCAATTCTGCTCTGATAATAGCTTCTCAGAAAATAGATGTTTTTTCTTCCCACTTTATTAACCATGATTCCTGATGTAAAACATTGTGGACAATGAGAGATTTGTAACAACAGTACGTTATTCATTAGCTGTTCCAGTAGAGGAGCTTGGCAGCAAACCGTTCCAATCTACTGATTATTTTATGTTTGGAGTAAAATGAGTTTAATACTTTCGATAAATCCCCGTTGACATGAATATTTTTTATCCTTATGTAAAGGATTTATTAGGAACATCTTCTTTAAAGACAATATTTGCAAGATCTGGAAAGAGCCTTCCACTCCCTCCATCCCTGCTCTGTAGCTTTGTTTCCCCAAGCTACTATCCCAGCCATAGATCCTTCAGGTTCTTGACTTCACTCTGGTGGACTCATCCACTGGCTTGTCCTTTTGCTTTCTTCACATCTGCAAAATCTCGTAGCTCAAGCTTTTCTTGTTTTACTAGCACCTCTTATTCAGTAGTCCTGCTGGTCCTAATGGCTGAAATCCTCCTGACCAAGCCTGCAAAGAAGGAGTTTAGGTTAGTCAGGAAGATGCAAAGAAATCGTGCAGCTTTTCAGTCTTGGAAATCTGGAGCAAATCACTCAAGTGATCAACCCAAAATGTAGTCACAGTGTAGAGCCTGACTTTCCTAAACAAGAAAATCCAAAATTAGTATAGATATTTGTGGCAATGCAGACCTTGATGCATGGAGCCATCATGACACAGTATTTCAGAAGGGTTTGATAACCTACACTGAATCACACGTTCCCACAGCTGTTACTGGTACCTAAGCTGACTTGAAATTTATAAGTGTACGTATTTGTCAACAAGATAGTAGAATAGATCTATCATGAGGCAACAGTTTTCCATAAGGACCTTCAGAAAATTGTGAGAAAATGCTGTATAAGGGAAAGCTCTGTTTTCTGTGACAAAAACTCAATATTTTTCATTGAAAAAATCAAATTTCCCTTGCAATCTGGGAAAAGTTTTGCAGGGAAAAATATTTCTAATGAACTTTTGGAGTTTCATTAAAATATTTATTTTCTTCTCTTGTGTCTATTTCCACTCATTTTTCCCCTTCTCTTTTTATGCCAACAGTGCCACTTATGACCCTCACCATGCCCTTATCATATTCTTTCTTTCAGTTCATTCATTAGCTCCTCTGCCTGTACCAAATGCTTCTTCTCTCACTCTGTTTTTATGTAATATCCTGCCACAAAATAAACTCCTCTATTGATGAAAGATTTACACCATCTCCTATTTTCTCAGCTGTTTCTGAATAATCACTTTTTGCTTAAGATCTCCAGTCTTACACCTTTGTCAATAAACACTATTTATTCCTTCATTTATTAGATTCTTATTGTCCCCCAAGTAATTCTGCTCGTTACCTTTCCTTTGCATTGTAAATTCTTTTTGTATTGGTCGTCTAAGAATTTATAGTGCATCTGTTGCTCTGACTCTGCGCCTGGCTTTCTGTTAATGATATTTGAGCTGATTTATTGAAATCTGTGGCAGTGAACAGCAGTATGACCTTCAGACATGCGTTGAAATTGTGGAGTAAACATTCTAGATGATCAACAGTTTTCTCTGGAATCATCAGAAATTTATTTTATTTGTTGTGCAAAGGAGGAATATGCTTGTGGTATTGAACTACAAGTTTTGGACTCGAATCTTGATTTTAAAAAAAGTTTAAAGTCACTTTAATGTCACATTAGTGGATATTTCCCAGCTAAATCAAACACTGTTGGTATTGTTTTGGAGAGGAAATATTGCTTACATAGACTCATTTTTTACAAATACGAAAGGCCACAAATATTTCCAGAACGCTAATGACATTTAACACTGTTTTCTTATTGTGTTGCATCATACACTGTGCTGTTATTTTTGTCTTCTTCTTTACTTTTTCTTTCTTCAAAGCAATAGCAAATAAAATGAACAAATTTTAAAGCTTGGATGTTTGTCTTGTCAGAGTTGAACCAGAGCATAGACAGAGGGGAACAATCCCTTGGCTTAATGATGTCCTGTAACTGAGGTGTTGGGAGTAATTTTTTAAAATCATGCTAAAACAAACACACACACCCCCTCTAAATTTCTTTTATAATAGCAATATTTCATGAAGCCTAATGTGTGAGCTGCAACAGGAAAAAAAGGAGTAATCTTCGAGGAAGACATGTCTGTGGCTTATTTCATATGTTTGATGGCACTTTGGTATATTACATGCATGGTTTTGAGAGCTCTGTTTCTTTTCCACTATGGAAGATTTACTGTAAGTCTACAAGGACTGCTTACATATTAAAATCATCTATTGTCACTTACAAATACCAGGTTTTTCTACCTTGTATTACACACTCCTGATTTCTCAGAGGTTGGCATGAAATAAAAAAAAAAAAATTCACGAGAGCTCAGAAATTATTATGATAAATCATAAAATAATATTTTGGGCCAAATACTGTATTGCCATTATTGTAGTGGAATTGCATTGCAAGCAGAGAACTTACCCTGTTATTACTCCTGCGATTTTGGATATTGCTGAAATGACCCGTAAGCAAAATAAAGACTTCAAACTTAAACCAGTAGTAGCTTATTAATGTTAGTAGCTTATTAATGTAGGCTATCTTTATGCAACTTACTGGCATGATCAATGAGTTTCAGAATTTTAGGGCTTGCAGATGGTTGCCAGCCCTCTTACTTTCTCCATCTGTACTCTGAGCATTGTGCAGGAAATATCGTTGCACGGCTCAGCTGCTGTCTGGTTATCACAGAACTGGGGGCTTTTGGAAGCTGGGAGAACAGTTTAGAAAGTAGTGGGCAGAATATTCAGTCTTAGGACCCTGCTGCTATCACTGTGCTAATCAAAGCATTCTGTACCTCAGGCAGCAGTTTACAGCCAGAAATTCTTCATTCAATTTATGGAAAACAACCCACAGGAAAAGACCTTAAAAGTAATGTACATACAATTAATGCTTTGTAAATCTAGTCTTCTAGACCTGCCTATCCACGAAGTCTTCTTTGAACCATTCTTTACTGCTCACTGTCACTTAGCTTATATTTCTGTTCTCCAGTGCTGAAATGAACGGGGGTAACGATCTCCCTCACAAAGGCATTCGAAGTGTTAATTAGTTAGCACAGCTTTTGAGCAGCTACTGCAGCTCTTAATGGTTCCTTTGTAAATAGTAAACAAGATTGTTCTCAGTGACTTATTTAAGGGAATTCTAATACACTTCACCCAGATGATTTTCTTAACTGTAAGAACTTAATAAATTTGGAGCTATTTAGACACCTTAGGCAAAATCCTGCCTTCAGCTGAGTCAGTTGGAGTTCATTCCAAAACAAGGCTGATGCCAGGATCTCATCAATTCTTCCGTGAGCCAGGCACAAAGCTAATACCTGTCTGTACCAATATATTGAAGAGAACTGCAGTGAGACTGCAGTGGTGATAACTCTGTGCTGGGTAATGGAGAAATATTGGATAATAAGAAGGCAAATGAAAAATACCTGAAAGACTCAAGGAGCACAGAAAGGCATAGGTGAGGAAACCTTCCTCTCTTGAGGAGGAGTTGTCTAGTGGAGACGTAGCCAGCATGAATAAAGATTTACATTCATTTTGGCAGATGCAGTATGCCAAGTGATGGTGCTCTTTTGACTCACAGGCAGCTGAAATAGAAATACATGGCAGTTTTAATTGCTCGACACTGCAAGTGATAATTTAAATATTGAGATCTGTTGTAACAGTTTTTAAGGATGTGCTACTCTATGAGTGGTTTGGATTTTAGCTATGTGCAGTGTAGTAGACTAATTGTCTGACAAGGAAAAAAAATTATCAGATGCTTTTAAATATTGGCAGCTATCTAATAACTGTAGTTGTGATGTTCATTTATGCAACACCACAACCCTAATTTGAGGTTTTAATATTTTTAATTAAAGGTACGACTTCAGCCTAAACTCAGAAATAAGGGTATAATCAGCAAATACAATGTTTTCTTTGACATCAGTATTACTGTTGAGTTTGCCTTCCTTCATGCTATTTGTCATAAAGAAAAAAAATCATAGAATCATAGAATGGTTAAAGTGGGAAGGTACCTTAAAGATCATCCAATTCCAACCCTCCTGCCATGGGCAGGGACACCTCCCACCAGACCAGGTTGCTTGAAGCCCCCTCCCTTGAACCCCTCCAGGGCTGGGGCATCCACAGCTTCTCTGGACAAACTGTTCCAGTGCCTCACCACCCTCACAATAAAGAATTTTTTCCTAAAATCCAATCTAAATCTCCCCTCTTCCAGTTTAAAACCATTACTCCTTGTCCTATCACTACGCTTCCTGACAAAGAGTCCCTCTCCAGCTCTCCTGTAGGCTCCCTTCAGATACTGGAAGGCTGCAATAAGGTATCCCTGGAGCCTTCTCTTCTCCAGGCTGAACAACCCCAGCTCCCTCAGCCTGTCCTCACAGATGGAGTTTTGTTTGTCTATATTGTTTATAAACCCAAGGAAGTTGTAGTTCAGCTATGTAAGGCCTTCCCTGTGGGCGTGCTGAGTGGCAACACGAGCACTTTCGGTATCTGCAAGGGCAAACTGTTTATTGAAGGGATGCTGCTTACAGAGAGGCTGCAGTTTCCACCAACACTGTTTTCATTTGGTACAACACAGAGATATTGTACTGCATTTTCATAGCTCTTCTGACTTCTTAGCCTGAGGTTCGTCTGTCAGCTTTCACACAGGTTACTACTTCTTCTCTGTTAGCAATCATTCCAGTTATTGTGCTGTTTGTTAAAATAAGCTGATTTTGTGTGACCATAGTAAATAGCCTGCTCTAGGAATGAGGTCTTCATCTCCCATTTCAGGTTGGTGGCCTAATAGTCCTTTGCGGTTTGTCCTACTTTTAGTGTGTGCTGCTTTTTACTTCTGCCCCAACGCATCTTTCATTTGGTTGAGCAGACACACATTGATCTGTCTGTGCTGCTCTTACACATCCTCCTGACTCTCCCGGGTCAGACCTGCTGAGTGATTCAGCTTATCTTACTTACTCCTCATCCTTTGACCCTGTCCAATCTGGTTGCCTGCCAATCCTGTTCTGTTATTTTCTGTTCTTGTTCTACTACCATTCAACACCTGAAACACTTATTATGACTGTTTCCCATCGAAGTTCATACTGTTGACTTTGCCATTCACTCTCTACTTACTTGCTGGTTGTATATGGATCCATACCTCTCGCTGTAAACAGTTTCCTGCTTCACTCATTATTCTCCAACTAACAAGGTGTCATCTCATCTCTCTGTGGGTCTACAGCAGTGCCCATCTTAAGAGGCAGTCGTGGTTCTCTAACTCATCCACCTTGCTGGTTACAAGAGGAAAAGTGTGGGCAGGACCAGATTTTGCTGAAAAGAGCATAGACAACTTCACTAGGAGATTTAAAAGAAGATACATTGTCCAAATGGATGCTTTACATCTTAGGAAAAATGCTTGAGACAAGTCAGTAATGAAATTTATACTAACAGTGATCAAAGGTTTAGAGCTAACGTGGACCAATTGATCGTGTTTTGTGACCAGCTGTACATCACAAGCCAATGCTATTTTTCCTGGCCCTTCCTGTCTTAATCCCAGTTTAAATAGTAGATTCCAAATACTGTATGATTTTATATCGCTTTTTGCTGCAGTCTCCAGCTAAACTGATTACCAGTAATAGAAACTGGAAAGAATATTTTAAAAAGTATTTTTCGTAGTTCATCTTTGTACACTTCTATGTTTTATGGAGAACTGAGATAAGTATTTTCAGTATTGCTCACACATGCTTTCCACAAAGATCCTTGGTGTTGAGAACAGAGGTGAAGAAGAATCTGTCCAACTGTTTCATAGCCTACTGTAGCCGTCTTTCTGGAAATTGATAATAACATGAAGACTTTAAAAGTAAACAAATTTAAACAGCCCAATCCTAGGATACTCATAATTATTTTGAATTTTCTGCTGGGTGCCTGGTAACACTTGAAACCCAAATTCACATGAACTTGCTGTTGTTTATACCTGCATCATTTGGATCCTGAGATTTGGAGGCGTCATTTTTACAGAAGTTCTTACTGCATCCTACCTCAGTTCCCAAACAGTATAACAATTTCTGTTATGTCGTATCTGATTTCTTTTTATTTTGAAACTTAGATTTTGGCTACTTTTATTTTCTTGCCCTATCAAAACACTTTTATCATGAAATCACATGATATCCTCGGTACCTGGTGACTACAGCATATTGCAAATACGTTTGCTATATGCCTGTTGGTTATTTGTCAAACATATGCCCAGTGTTTGTCCAATATTCTGGCACTCTTCACAGAAGGTAACATGCAGCACCTGTTCTTCGTTAAGGAAACCGCTGCTGATTCAATCAGAGGCCTATTAAGGATCCCTTTGCTGCACACCCAAAACTCCACTGCCTGAGGGAAGAAAAGAAATAAATTGACTAGCTTTTACTGCAAGCACTGTTTCATTGACAAATGTCTGCCTGGCCACTATGTTGTCCTCAGGATTTCCCAGCGTGCTACCACGCATTCACAGAGTTAGGCAGCTGCTAGCATCTATTAGCTGCTTAGAAAGCTAATCATAACTTTCTCCTGCTGTACTCTTTTCACAAGGATTTGTGGTTTCCACTAATTATTTCCTATCATATAGTTAATATGATTGTAAAATCATTGATTTTAATCTTTTTTCCTATATAAGTCCCCAGTACTTAATATGTATAGGTCCATCCATGATTGAAGTAAATAATTTTTAATACATTTCCAGCTTGCTGCAAGAGGATTTATAATCAGTTCTATCAGAGAACTGCTGATATCATCCATGGGAAGTACTTACCTATCCATCCCCTTGGGCTGTGCTGGAGATACACTTTAGATAAGAGAGCAGCACCTTTTGTGCAACTCAACTCATACCATTTCTCTACCTTGAGATGACACACAGATCACCGTCTGCCTGAAGAATTCCCGTGGTCTTGAGGAACTGGGACTTGCTGTCTCTCCAGTTTTATTTAGGATCTTCTGCTTGTTTTATGGCCTCATTATCCTTTCTGTACCAGTCAGAAATAAAACCATCCAGCCTTTGATTTTCGGCTGGCAATACTTTTTCAAATGTGTATGATTTTCCTGAGATTCTTCAGATAAATGTGAACTCTTCTTAATATTGGTGTTTTTACCATCAGATCGTAGATAAATGGAGTTTCATGTAGAAAGAATAATGTTTAATTGAAAAAAAAAATTGGTTAATTATCTGTGAAACCAGAATGGTCCCACATATATGAGAAGCACAGAGCATAATAAGATTTAATGTAAGAAATGTGTGGAAACCTGTGGTCCTTTCTCTACTCGGTTAAGCATCAGTGTTCAGAATGCAGTTAGGGATTTTTTTGGGTCTCTTGCTGTTACTATACATTCTTTTTTACATTTCAAGTTAAATATTTTTTAGCTTGCAATTTCTTTCTTATCTAAATCCTTTCCTAGCAATATTTTTCTTACCACAAGTTTAAATAGCCTGCTGTCAGTCTGATCCCACAATACCCGTTGACTCCATCTGAATTTTCTGTATTGAACAATTTTAAGATAAGATGTTAAATATTAAATCCACAATAATATTTTTCATATTGCCTTGGAGTGTTGAATTACATGTAACAAGCAAAGCTGAGGAGGCAGCAGGAAAAAAACTGTTCAAAAAGTCAGAGAATATACTGTACAAATATGAAGGACAGAGAGTCTGCATTAACCAAGCCTGCCAGGAAGAGATCCTAAGACTAAATGAGTAGCCAATTAGAGCAGTTTGTTCTCACATAAAGATTAAATGCCATATTATACCATCGATCCACACCTTAAACACTCATTGATTTTTACAAGGTGTTTCATCTGTAAAAGAGTGGTAAAAGATAAAGTTTTTAATGAAAATTCATTTGAGGAGGATAAATGAAGGCAGAAGCAAACTATTTTGAACCACTTAAGAAGGTCTGCTTTTTGAGAAGTACATTGCATTGGCACATACCGTGTCCAGAGCTGGGCTGCCCAGTTCAAGAAGGACAAGGACTGACTACAGCAAGTCCTGGGAAGGGCCACTGAAACACAGAAGTGCTCGGATCATCTTTGCTGTGAGGAGAGGCTGAGGGAGCTGGGACTGTTCTGCCTGGAGAAGAGAAAGGTGAAGTGGATCTTAGCATTGCACAAAGGGAGTGTGTAGAGATGACAGAGCAAAGACTCTTCCCAGTGGTGGCCAGTGCAGAACAAGAGGCAATGGGCACACACTGAAATACAGGAAAATACATTTAAGCATCAGAAAAAACACTTTTATTGTTAGGGTACAGGTTTCCCAGAGAGGTCATGGAGTATCCATCCCTGGAGATAAGCAAAGCTCACCTGGACACAGCCCTGAGCAACCTGCTCTGTCACTCTTCTCTGAGCAGGGGGCTGGATGAAATGGTCTCCAGAGGTACATGCCAACCTCATCCATGCTCTGATTATGCAACTGTGTCACATTGGACAGTTTTTTTAGTTTCCTAATGTTTTTTCTTGGAGCTCAGATTTTCTCCAACCTCTACAAGGCAAGATTAATTTTATAGATTTTCAGATTTGCATATGCTGCTAGGAGAAAGACCTTTTTCATGGTCAGATCCATAGATTTTGTGCAAAGAAAAAGATCCTTATTTCTCCCTAGGTTTTGAAGGACCATAAAATACTTTGCAAAGGGAAGAAAACACCAAGAATTCATTTTGAAAAAGAGAAATATTCTTAAAGGACTGTGTAATGTTAAGTCAGGTTAAACATCTGCAGAATGATAGCCTGCATTATTCTGTCTGGGTGCTCAAGATTTTGTGCAAATGTATCCAAAAATTTTAATGAAAATATATTTTATAATTCCATTTTTAATATTTATTTTGCAGTTGAGCAAATTGACCCACAAGGAATGTAAGAAAAGAGTGCAGCAAAGCAGTGGCATACTCAGAAGTAGAAACCTACCTAGCATGTCTAATTTCTATATTCTGAACATAAGATTCCATTGCTTTTATCACAAATCACATTATCTTATAGAATAACTTTTGTAATAAGTAATTTCTGATGATTATATTAAATCCATCAAAAGTTAAAATTAATAACTTGTAGATTAAGTGACATTGTAGAGAACAGTTTTGCTTTTGTTTTGTAAAACAGCTGGTTTTGAAGGGATCTAAGAAGGTGAAGTCCCATCTGCAATAGTAATTCAGTGAAAAACAAGATCCTTACTCCCAAGTTCTTTTGAAAAGTGCACTCTCTACATTTAACAGCACACATCTCTGTAAAAAGAGTAGCTGGAAAATAGTGTGAAAAAAATGTTTGCATAAATACAAAGTTTGGCACAGCTGTTCTGAGAAAGCATGAAGCTAAAATAGGATAGGAAATGGAAGCAAGGAATTCTTCTATGTTTAAAAAATGAGCCTGCATGAGAATAGATTAATGAGAATAGTTGTGAAAATGAATTTATTTAAATATGAGCTATTTCCTTTTTTGGACCCGGTAAGTTATGGTTTCATGAATATTTGTCAAAGTTAATGTTGTGAAGCTGAGTTGTTGCTTTTTCTTGGAGAATAAAACTTGTTGTCTTCCTTTGTATTACATATTCTCTTTTAAAAATGAAGAGAATGCAATGATTAATACATTGGCTGCTAAATTTTCAAAAGCTTGATTCAGCTATGGAACAAGAACATTTTGCTTCTCGTGAAGGAGTAATAAACTCTGTAAATATGGGACTCAAAGCTTAAAGTTGCCTGGAAATGATTAACTCCTCTTCTCTTTGGCAACTTAATCTTTGTTCAGTTCCCTGACTTTCCCATAAGAAAAGCCATCAGGCCTTTGCACTATCTTTTGCACACACTTGCTCATGCAGTACCACATCCATTATGGTTCTTATGATCTTGTGGGAAGAGCAATGCCTCATCCAGTTATAAGATGGCATCCTTGGAATAATGTAGCTGCTACTGCAGATTTAAAATAAACAAAGGAAAAGAATCCTCATGGTTTTCCAGTGAAACAATAAAGAAAAAAACTTTGTCAAAGGCACTTTGCATATGTATAAAAAATTACGATAAGTTTCTAAATTCTAATTGCACAAAAAGCCTCAGATATATGATTAATCTTGATTTTTAAGAACACAGTATAATCATGCATTAATTAAACTTGCAAATCTATTTTTTCTGAGATGTGTTTTCTTCTTGGCAGGATATTATTTTAAATTAACATTCTGCTTTTAGGCAAATGAATAGCAGATTTCCAGGAAAGGATAATTTGTCTTCCCACAAAGAGTTTTCAAACACAGAGGAAAGTCTGTATTCATTTTTAGATTGTCCTCAACTTTCTTTTGTCATTTGTTACAGTAGAACACAAGGCACTGAAAACAAAATTAATTAAAAAATTGTACAGTACTGAGGACTTGAGAGATGGCTAAATGGCTTTCACACAAGTTTCTCATAATTTGCAATCCCTTTGGCCATATTTGATTTGTACATTGTTGAGAATTTTGATCAGAAATTAGGTTACAATGGTGTTATTTATTATGAGTATTGATTTGTTTGATTAAAGGCTTTATAGAAACATGGATGGATTAGCCAGACTGTTTTAATGAGTCAATGAGTTTCCGTGTAAAGCAGTAGAAAGCTCAGTGAGTACATACTCATATTTTAGTTGAAATTGGTGGGCTTTTGAGTACGGGATAAAAATATCTTTGAATACTTTAGGTATGCTGTAGTTTGGTGAAGTTGTAGGAATTCTAGCATCTTAAAATATATGTAGAAGGGTAAGGAGTTGTTAATGTATGTTAGTCCAGTATTTTAAACAGTGCATAGCTCTGATTTTGTTGATGTGCTGGCTTTTATGCACACAGGAAAGAAAATGTTTTAGATAACCACATATGCCAAAAAAGTGCCTGTAATTGTTTCAGTGCAACTTCTGTGGGTCAGTGGATTTACTCTGTCTGTAGTAAGTGAAGGTAGAACAGGTCTGAAGTGCAGCTTCTTGCCCGAGCATACTGCTGAGTGGCCAAAGCGTCGACATTATAATTGTGTGTGCTAGTGCCCTTCAACATTCGAACACAAAGATTATTTTCAGAGTGTTAGGACTTCAGAATAATGTCTTCTGAATAGACTTAGGCCACTTTCATAGAACCTCACTATGGCATAAAATCTCAATAGGAGCTTATAATATGGGACTTGAAACACTTTGACATCCCACTCCCACCCTGCCCCTGGTGCATTATTTAGCTCAAAGGAAAATTTACCATTGGCTTTAATGGATCCAATTTTTTGCTGTACATTGGTTTCACCCTCAAAACTTGGGTTTAGTGGTGTTTATGACTAATTTTTCTTTTTTGAGGCAGGAACGTTCCAGCCTATGGAGATGTTTATTGAAAGTTAAAATTAGTACTTTTGCAGTTTCTAATCTTATTAAAGATAAATTCTTCTTCATGTATTGAAGTTCTGTCTTGAGTACCCAAAAATTTACCTACACATATACCTCTAGTGCCATATGTGCTGTAATACGGTCAGTGGCACAGCATAGCCAGGAGGGGAAGATGGTAGAACACAGGCTGATGGAGATCCTCTGCTCTTGGGAGCACAGGAACAATGTTCAAAAACATCCGAACTGTCTCTGGAAAACTTTTAGGCAGTTAAACTCAGAGTCCAGGTTATATGTAGATACATAAATCTAGATCCTTACTCTGCATCTGAATCTCTTCTCATGCTTTTATTTAGTTAGCATAAAGGACCTAAAGGACACAGTACTGTCTTCTAACCATACACCCTACTTGAAATGTGTCATTGTGTATGCATGTATGTGTGTGTATATATATATATCTATATATTTAACTGTAAACAAAGAAATAAACCCACATGGTGCATTGATCTTGGTATACACATGTTCTTTTGAAAGATCCTCTTAAAATATCCTTTGAGAGATCTCTCATCCTTGGAGATATTCAAAAGCCATATGGACATAGTCCTGGGAAATCTGCTCTGGGTGACCTCGCTTGAGCAGAGAGGTTAGACAAGATGACCTCCAGAGGTACCTTCCAATCTCAGCTATTCTGTGGTTCTGTGAGAGATGTTTGCTCTATATGTAAATTATGAAATAATAGGGAATATGCCAGTAGATGGTGCTCATGAATGTATAGCTTTGTGCTCATATCATTAACAATTTTTTAGTATTGAATGTTTCCAGACTTCTAGCATGTTGTTTATGTGGCTCTTCTAACAGTTGCATGATTAAAGTTCAGCACATACATAACTGTGTGCAAGTTAAGGACCTAAATGACATTTTAAAGTTGTAGATGAAACTGATCCTGCACTAAGCCCCTTAGTTGCCTTCACGTTAACATGAGTCCTCCAAAGCCAAATTATTTCCACACTATTAGAATTCCCTTCTATGGAATGACATTTTTTCTTGGCTCTGGAACTATCCAAAATCAAAGAATTTTGAGCACGTCAGGGAATTCTGAACATGAACTGCTGGCTTCAGCGCTTTATCACTGCTAAATCAGTATAATAACATTTTCTGTTTTCTCAGGCTGCAAGAACTGACCTCAGAACTGTATTGGACTTGACCCTGCTGAACAGATGTTGTAATGAGATGATTAAAAAAAATCTAATTTGTTCCATAGAGGAAAGGAACAGGAAAGTATTTTATTTACATGAAGAGCATAACCACATTAAAACAGTTTGATGAAAACTTTATATATTTCAGAAAGTTGTTACTGAGTAGAGTTAGGGCTAAGGCTTCTGAAAGACACATCTTCAAGCTGGTATCTCAGTGGCTGCTGTCGACATAATAACTCACTGAAAATTCCACAGTGAGGACTGGGTTCCTAAGCTCCGGGAAACTGAACGAGCTGAACGAGGGAAACTAGGAACTCAAAGAGGGAAGCTGAATACCTCTAAGGCTGAATGAGAAGTCACCACAGGTTGGCTGTTAGAAAGAGTACAAGAGTGTCTGAACTCCTACTCCATGGCAAGAGCTGATCTCTGTCATTTGATCTGGTAGTGGGATGCTTCCATCCATGGAGAGAGCAGAGTTTGGCATCCTCTCCCTGTACTAACCACTTCCAGATATTTTTTTTTCTGGAACTAGGCAGAACCTACTGCTGTCTTTGTAAGGAAACAGAAGTAGCATGACAGTGCGTGCCTTTTATAGGCTACCATAAGTGGGGGAACACCTCCGGGGAAGTAGCATAGCTGCCTTCCTCAGCCTGCACTCACTTATGTGTCTCCCAGGTGAGAACTTCAACCACCACATTCCAGGCTGGTTCAGGAGGGTGCTCAACAAAGCCCAACAAAGAGTAGCAGGGGAATGGGACTGAATTGAGGGAGCAAAACAGAACCTGACCCTGCAGCTTGGTGTCCAAGCATCCATTGGTGACCTGTGCAGACATAGGCATTTCACCTGAGATAGTCACTGGTTAAAATATAGTGACTATCCAGAGACGTACCACAGATCAAGACTACTCCTAGGAGATTTTCCTAATTACTCAAGTAGGGTCTGTTCCTCCATGCCTTAGCTTCCCATGTCCCCACAACACTTGGTTTCTTGCTTACGCAATGCCTGTTTTACAGCAGCACAAGGATATTTCTCCTGGCCTGCAGCTTGCCAGTGCGCTCGCTCTTTTGGCAAATGTGGCTTTCATTCACCTCAGGCTAAGGAGAGAGTTCAGTCCAAAGTCATCTTTATCCCAGGAGAAGTTTCTCTTATGTAGATTAGAGGCTAACAGAGTTTTTTCTCAGCTAGTGAAATAATTTCTATGCATGTTTCCAGTCCTGTGACCCCTAGTGGAGATTGCGATGCTCAATTCAGGAAATTTCTCATATTGCCTGAATCCAACACGGAAGAGCATTCTTGCACAGGTCTTCTAGAGAACTTCAGCATGCCCATTCAGCTCAGGACCCAGTGCAGTGCAGGGGGAAGAGCATCTGCCCGATCAAGCAGGCAGCTCTTGGCATGAGCAGGGCACAGACCAGTGGGGACTTGTAGAAGGAGCAGCTGGGAGAAACTGAGAGAACCAGCCTGGATCACAGCTCTTGGCTTCAGCCCTTTCTGGATCTGACCCATACTTGAATAATATGCTATCATTATTTAGTAGCTTCTGTGAGCAAATTTATATTAACAAATGATAGGGAAATGTTGTTTTATAAATTTTAGACAGAAAAACATACACTATTCTGATTTTAGTGCAGCATATGGCAAAAATGGAATGTTTTATGTAAATGTATTCACATACTGTTTACATTTTGTTCATATTATTTTGTTGGTCCTTAAATATAAAAATATCATTATAAATATTTTAGGTGTTTTCTGCTTGTAAGTTCTTTTCCCACAGCTGGTGGTCTATTTTGCCAATTTGGGTTAAAGGAACATCATCAGTTGGAAACCTCATCCATTTTAAATACAGAGTTAGAAGGAAAATAGATGACTACACCTGCTAATAACCCCCCTGCCAGTTTTCCTATTTTTTGAAGATTTTTTTTTTTCCCCTCTCCTCTCTCTCGCTGTGCCTGGGTTTGATCGTTCATGGATTGCTGTGAAAGGCAGCATTGCCATTGACCTTGCAAAGTGCAGGCTCTGCAGCTCTGAAGGTGGCTGCAAGGCTGGGTGTGGGATGCGGTGGGGAGGTGCAGAGCCGTAACCAGGTCGTATGATAGGCTGCCCGTGGGGCCACCCTCCATATATCTGCATTCACGTATCAGCACTACAGAGACTGCTTTCAGTAGAGATTTTGGCATTATCTTTGAATAAGGTAGCTAAGTCTTGCCATGGCAGAGCAAAATTCAGAGCAAGCTGGTTTGATGTGCTTGTGCCCTTGGAGAGCCCAGCGAGCAGCTGAAGGAACTGGCTACAAAGGGAAACCAAACAACTGTGCCCAAAGGAACAAAATATGCACAAAGGCTTAAATTGAGAGGCTAGGAGGAACAGAAATACTCACAAATAAACTTACAACGTTTTCATGCATGCTTATAAAATTAATTTCGTAGCACACAGACTTCTGAGGGCATCATCTTCCATGAGGTACCTAGAAAATCTGTGAATGTGGAAGCACTGCCGGCAGATGGGAAGCTGCTATGCTGGACTTACAGGGAGCTCCCTGTCAGTCTCACACTGCCAGTGAGGTCAGAATTAACGGGCACATTGCTTTCTCTGCCTTGTACTGGTTCCCATTCTCACAGCGGCACGTGGCATGCCCTCCCCTGCAGGACCACTGTGCCGTCCCTCCCTGCTCAGATCCCTTCCCAGATGGTCTGTCCTAGGATGCCAGAAGTAAACGAGGCCATCAGTAATGGCAGACTATACAGGCAACTGGGCAGAATCGGGGTAGCTGATAAAATCAGCAGATTTCTTTATTATTAGTGTAATGGTTTTCAATTGATTACCTGTCAGACTGTCTCCTCTTCACCCTCCGCTCTCTCTTCACACGTATGTACACATAACCTTTTGGTAGCCAGACCTCCCTCCTTTTTTATCACTTTGGAGGCAGGAGAGTGGTTGAAACTGCCTAACAGTCTTTCACTGCTCCAAAATTGACAACCAATGCCATAATACATCAGCTCAACCATTCATCTCATTCAGCATCTTGCAACAACCACTTACAAATGTTTCATGAAAATGTGTTACTCTCCCTCGCTATGCAAGTTATACAACTACAAGCCATAGAGGAGAAATTTCCTTTTAACCCTAGGCATCATACCATCTAATGTCCTTTAACATTTTTTTTTCTCTAGGCCAAAAGGATATTTTTGTTAGCCACATGCATGCCTTTTCCTGTTTCATTAGTATAAAGGTCTTGATAAAATGACTTTCAGTTTTTTTCCAGATTGTTTCAGGCAGGAAATGTTTTGTGTCTTCTCTGACAATTAATCAGTAAACCCTTATTCCTGTGGTGCATTAAAAAAGCCACATTCAGCACTAAAGGAATGATTAATTTATGCAATGTTTGAGTGATTTTCATCAGTTAGCAGATACAGTGATTTGATTTTCCTGTATAATGATTTCATCTTAGATATCTCACTTGCCAAAAGCACCTGACAGACCTGATGTGAATGCTATTTTTTTATTACAGTAAATCCCTTTCTTGTCCGATTTTTTTGCTTGCCTTAAAAGATAATTCAAAATAATTATACTTTATGTTCATTTTGAAGTTTTGTTCTTTTAAATGAGTCATTAACGAACCTGCTAATTCCCTAAGGTAACTCAGAATCCAGTCTACTGTTTAAAATAACCAGCTGCTTCACAAGGAGCATAAATGCCTGATTCCACAGTGAGCAGTACTGTCTGCCTGCCATCATTTTGGTTTTTCCCTTACGTGTTCAATAGAGGCACTTCTGAAAAACTACAGGATCCAACCTGTCTCATTTAAATACTCATTACTCTCCTTTGACTGCACGGGGTTTTTCAGCACCTTGAGACTTAGTCAATCAGATCAGGTGCCAACCACCTACACTGAAAATAGAGAAATCTATTTACCATCCAATCTGCCCAGTCCATTTCAGTGGTGGTTAGTAGCATACCAGCAACAACCTTATGCATTTTTATAAGGATGCTTATCAAACCACAGGGATCTATGGACTTATAAGGAACACATGGAAAGAAACAAGGAAGAGACAGCTGATTGTCAGTAATCTTAAAATCACTAGGCAGAGCCTTACGCTTCTGTGTGAATTAAGGTTGTAGTCATTGCTCCCTGGAACTTTTGTGTGTTTTACATTACGTTATTGTTGTATAAAAATCTAAAGCTGGTCCAAGAAGCAAAGCCTAGATCTATTCCTTTCCACCGGTGCTGCGTGCACAAAGTAGGGCTAAAGGCAGACTTTCTCCCGTGTGCTTTCCTGTAGGATGCTCACCTCTGGCTGGGTGGGCTGGCTGCCTGCTTTGGGGTGTGCTCAGGGTAGCCCAGGGGTGGCTACTCAGAGAATATCTGGCAGCAATAAAACACTGTGCTAATTGGAAAATACAGGATTGCCAATGTCATCAAATCATCACATTCAGGTATATTTGAGTGATTAAATTTAAACATGCAAGAGATGTTCAGACTAACTGGGGAAGTATCTAATGAGTTCATATTTTTCTGGGAAGCAGGCAGTGGATCACTATCAAGGACTTCAAGGGACTTTATAAGCTCACCTCCATGCCGACATAGAGACCTCTTGGTCTTCCCTTTAATAGAAACAGATTTTTGCAAATGGCAGTGTTAGCTTTAAGCTGGCCTTCTTAACTTAGCATATAAGAAGATCAGTAGATAGTAGTAAGCAAGCCTGGGCTAATACATTGATAAGAGTTTCCAGCCTATCTATCTTCATTAACACCATAACTGGGGTGTAAAAAAGGACCCTGGCTGATGGTTGGCCTGTCTGTTATCACACTTGCTGAGTGGGAGGCTTACCAGGGGACCAGCTGCTGTTCAGAGGCGTTTTCCTCTCAGTCAGAATGCACAAAGGTGTAGCTAATTAAGTACTCAACCCTGCTCTAGTGAACTTGGCTAACTTTATTGGCTTTATCGCTATTCTGTCCTTCTGAATCTCCATTTCTCTTGTCTGGTGTCGAGGCTGGAGGAGGTAAAGCACTCTTGAAACTTACCTGGGAGGAGGTGAAGAGTCTCAATAAATGCAGGTAAGGGGGGGAGTATTCTGAGGCCAACAGAGGAGGTGGTGTGGGTGCTTGTGAAAGAGCAGAGGCTGCACAGTGGGCTTTTGTGGGGTTGGTAGTGGTGGAGTTAAATTGTGAGCAGTGGGGCTCCAAGAAGAATGTAAGACTGGAGGGTGTGGAATTGATTAGCCTGTATTTTGGGGAGAGAAGAGATGCAGAACTTGTGCCAGGAGGCAAAATGTTTTGGAAAGGTATGTAATTTCACACAAATTGAAAAATCTTATTTTTTTGTTGTAGTCTTCTAGCAGATGAGATTGCACTGTAGCAAGCACCACCAATTATGTTGGTTTTGCTACTGGAGTAGAATCAAATGCTTAAGTAGTTACCCATATATGTTTGATTAAAGGCATGTAAAAGTTTACCAAGAGCATCTGAGCGTTCCTTTGTTGAGGAAGTATTCATTGGAATGGGTAAGGTAATAAAAGTTGTCTTTGCTGCGGAGTTAAAACTATTATAAATATTGAAACAAAAAAAAAAAGTCAGAAGCATCTTGTTTGCTAAAAAGGGAATGTCCTTTTCTATGTTACTGTCTGTTATGAAAAGAAAGCTTTGTTCTTTTCTCCATGGTAGTTAGGAGATGTTGTTTTGGAGATGTATGCAATCTACATGAAGAAGCAATTAAGTTTTGAATACATTATAGATCAGCTATTCCTAGTTGGATTATGAATACTTCTGAGTTTAATTATTTTAAGACAAGCTTGTAAGAAAATTCAGCTTCTGTTTGTAACAAAGTATTCAAAATCAATATGGAGCCATAAGTGCTGTAATTGTTACTTTTTTTTTTAAATATAGACAGAAAATATCCCCTCTAATAGCAAAAGCAATGGGAAGTTTTGATCTGCAGATGTGTGTAGAGAGGCAGCATATCAAATTCTCCACTAAGATCTCATTCTGAAAATTATTTCTATAGAGACCAGTCATGCAAGTAAATAGAGGTCTGATTGTAGTTGAAGGATTGTAAGTTTGATTTGCATGTTACATGGATTATAATTAAGCTTCTCATTCAGGAATGGTACACTTACAAAAAATTCTCTTTTGGGGGTTTACTACTTCCGTTTCTCTTATTCCCTACCTGCTACAACATGCTTTTTAATTGCTTACCTGAGATCCTAAGCCACATTTTATTGGCTTTTAACTTATTGAAGGAGTTGTCAGGATCCCCTTCATGGTTCCTCTAATGCTTCACAGCCAGGGAAACAACTTTCTCTGTAGCTTCCATGGTACTTGAAAGAAGCAGGCAGGTCTCTGCCACTCCTCCAATAAGTAAATATGATTTGTAATTACATAGAATCTGCACATCGTGGAGGTGCACTGGTGTCACAAGAACATTCAAAGGACGTCTCATCTGGCTTGTGGTGGGCAGGTAGCAGAAGATATAAGTACCTTTTGGTCCATCACTTGGAAGTGCTACTATCAGCCTGGAGGCAAATGTGGTCATGAATCTGTAATATTCAAACTCTGTGCATTACTTGGATTCCAAGAAAAATGTTAGATAGTTGTCATTGGCTTAAGACTTTTTTTTTTACCTGTGTTCAACTTTTACTTCAAGAAGTGCAATGTAACNTTGTAATTACATAGAATCTGCACATCGTGGAGATTGTACTAAAAAGCATTTCAAAGAACTAAGGATGATATCTTCTTAAACTTTTTATGTTGCTGTTCATAATTTTTAATAGACTTTTTTAATGTGATGTGAAGATTAGATTGGTGAAAAGACTTTAAATCATTACTGTTGTTTGTTGAAGGATGGACTAGAAAATTCTACAGCTAGTTAAAATCCAAGTCATATTTGAGCCGCTTGAGGGGTTGAAATGTAGTCTGTGTTATATAACTCCGATCATGAAAAGCCCATGAATTCTTAAAAACATACTTTGATACTGCTTGTCAGATTGATTTACTCTACGCAGACTCCTTCGCCTGCATACACCCGTCTCTCCATACTAGAGCTCTGAATGGAAAGGGAGTTGTCTCACTGAAGCCAATGCCAGGGGAATTGGGCTCCCAGCACTATACTATGTTGTAGTAATTCCTTTCTTTCTGAGGCCAGATTTATTTTCCTCTTTCCTCCCATCCCCCCTTTCTTTCTTCAAGGCATTGTATTTTTAATTATATGCCATTTTTGCTTAAAGATGGGAAAGAGTTTTGTTATTGTGGTACGTAACAGGCTTGGAGAAATCCAACTCCTTTTCATGGCATTTTTGTGTAATGCATGCTAATGTATTTATTGTGCTTGGTGAATGTCTCCACTCCCTGTCCTTAAATGTTCTTGTTCAGTTGGACTAAAAATTCTTCAGCGGAGGAAACTGTTCTTACCTTATAAGAAGGTCTTGACTGAGAGTCTTCTGCTCTTCCTCCAGCCTAAGGACATTACCATGCAACAAATAATAAAAAAAAAAAAAAACCACAAAAAACAAACAACCCAACCAACCAATCTTAATTGCATTGGTCTTCCTGCAAAACCTGTTCAGTAATGTACCTGTTCACTCTTAAATCTGTTGTTGTGTGACATCTCATAAAGAATGGAGTGTGTTCTTGAGTACATGTTATAAATTATTGCTGTCCTTGTTGAATGTCTAATGCTCCTTGGCTGAGAAACTTATGGTATGAAATACTGTTTATTTTCTTCCCCCAATACATCAGCATTTGAAGAGCAACATAAACTTCAACATCCCTAAATATCATATGGCAGTTTAATCCACTGCATTTGCTTACTTCATTATGGTTTATGTAGAACACAACATGATTAAAAAAAATAAATAATTGAATGCTTGAAACATTGTTTTGTCACAGTAAGAGATTTTAATGTTTCTCGAGCCACAGCTGCATCTCTTGCTAGCCTTTGCTGCTCTTACATTCTCCATCTTTCAATAGGCAATGCTTGACAACATCTTTAAATTACAAATAGAGTTGAGAATCAATGATATAAACTATTTAAATAGGTATTTTAAAATGGTGAAAAATATCAAAATGTTTTATAAGTAGATTATTTTTAACTTTGACTATTTATTGAAGACTATTTTTCGATAAAAAGGTATACATACATTCAGAAACTTGAGAATACAAACAAGACAAAATTAAACTGTACTTGGAGAAACCTACTGAAAAATTTGAGTTGTTTCACTACTTGTTACTGAATAAGTGGGCTTATGAAAAGACAGAACTCGTTAAATATTAATAAAGCCATAGTATTTCTGAGTTTCTGCATCATACCCAAGTATCCTTTAAACGTGTGCTAGAGGACTTCTCAAACTCTAAAGGTGACCTGTTAGCAGTAGTTTGGACTGCTTGTGTTGCCTGCAATGTTTCTTTTATAGATCTCTTATAATTTTTCAGAGATGAATTGGTGTGTACACTTAAGATAATTGTCCAGTGTGGGTTGTTCTGTTCGTTTTGAAGTAATTGATAGAGTCCCAGAAACATCTGTTCACTAGTATAATATTGAAATTTTAGGGAAAATAATGGTTTGGGGTTTTTTTGGTTGGTTTGGGTTTTTTTTGGTTTTTTTTTTGTTTTTTTTTTTTTTTTCTGCACTAGCCAAAGTGAAGAACATGTAATATGGGCTGAAATTAAATTGAATGGCAGGATTCCTCAGTACTCACCTCACCAGGCTGCTGCTGTGGAGGCAGTGTATGGTAGTTGTGGCTTTGAAACTTAAAGTTATGGATTTTTGTCTTTGTAAAGCATGCATTTAAACAGTTATCTGAAAATAGTTATTTTACCTTCCAAGTGCAATGGTGTAAATCTATATGTGCTGCTTGCCCAGTAAGTAATCCACTAGAATTGAACTAAAAATCATCAGTCAGACTTTACATATACATCCTCGCTCTGCCTACTAGTACCCTGGAATCTATGTCCCCATTAAGAGAAATGCAATTACTGATTATTTTAGTTCTTTGATCACATTCTGGTAAGTAGCACATACTGTACACAAAAGGACCTTTTCAGTAGCTGGCAGGAATATTCTGGGATCAAGCTGTTGCATTCTGTGCATCCCATAATATGGGATCTGAGGTGACTTCCTTTGGTAGCTTCTATGTTTATACTCTACCAGCCAACAGAATAGTAAAAGGAGGCAGCAAAGATTATCTAGATCCCAGTCCCTCTTCTGGAATCAATCTGCCTCTGCAGTCCTTGAATCAAATAAACTTATAAGTCTTCTTTCTAACCCAAAATGACCCACTCCCAGGAATTGCTGCTGTATATAACATGATATAGTGTATGCAATGGACATACTGAAATTGAATGTTTGATCACGGAGCATTCAGCTGTGTTATTTCTATTGTAAATACGTCATAAGCCAGAAAGCACTAATTTAGAATTTTTAAGGAAGTGAAAAACTTCTTTGTCTCAGTGTTTATGTATGAGTGTGCAAAATAGGCTAGTTGTTGACTGTGAAATACTGATTTTTAACATGAAGCTGTTCTGTTCCAGAAACATATTTCCCTTGGAGACGTAAGTGGTGTTGATTCTATGAACTGGAATAACCTCATAAACTTTTATGGTGTGTTCTAGGGATAGCTTCACAACTTTCCTGTGAATCTAAGAATTTTGGTAGCCACATCAAACCGGCTGGTTTTAATTTATTTTTACTTTCATATAGAGCATGCTGGTAAAGGGTTACAATTTTTAATCAAATTTCTCTTATCTCTCTGTAATTCATCTTGGTGGTGGTTTGTTTTTATGTTTTGTTTTCAGCAATATAACATCTCACTCTTCTGTTTTAAGTTGTGCTGGATGACAAACAAGACTACTGTGTAGTACTCATAACACTAGAGCAAATAAAACTTTAAGGATAAATAAAAGGCTTCTGTGGAATATGTCAAACAGAATTTACTCCAGTCCTTTAGGAATAACACACTTGTTTGTGATCCTTTAAATAAAGAACTGGAAAAGAGAAATGCAAACAAAACATGAAATAAGAATAAAATTTATGCTATGGAAGTAATGAGCTTATTCTGCTCACAAAGCAGTTTAAATAAATTCTTTATTTCTCTCCACAATGGAAAGATTAAAAAAAAACAAAAAAAACCAAAAAAAAACAACAAAAAAAAAAAAAACCAACAAAAACTAAGAGAATAGATTGCATGTATGCAAAAGAAAATGGCTTCTTTCATTGTAGGTTTTTGTACTGAAGCAATGATCTAATAACTAGGAAAGACTGGCTGAATTTTCTGCACAGATATTGCTACCTAGCTAACAAATAATTCAGCTTTTAAAACAGCCTTCTAAAGAAATGTATTTATCTCTTTCAGTACCATCAGACTGGAACACATATTATGTTGCCTATAAAATACCATGTACGTTTGCAGCACTAAGACTTTTATTAGTAATTAGGTCAATAAAAATTCCATTTAAAATCCCTTCGTTATCTATGCAAGTGGCAGATGAACCATCTGAAGAAACCAGATAGGCTTATCAGACCAGTAGTGCACACTCAAAGGAAATATCTAAAACTGATCAGTAATAGACCCTAACAGCACAGAAAGCATGTGGAAAGATTGTATTATCTATTATCTATCTCTACTTAAAATAATCTAGCTGTTCAGATTTATATTTACCATATACTGTCTCTAGTCTTAAATTGTTTCTTTTCTTGGTTGGACTTGCTTTCATGTGTGGAGCTGCCCTATCTGTTGTAAAAGGATTTAGCTTACTCATACTTTAACAATATAAGCAGTACTTAGCCTTCTATAGTATTTTATCCATTATTGTCTAAAAAACTTGCATTTCTTGAGTGGGTTATTGAAAAGCTTCTTTCTGTAGTGGATTCCTTAAAAGCCCATTGTGAAGCCGGTTGGTTCTCTTGCATTTCCCAGAGCTTTTCTTTAGACATTAAGAAATATTCTCCGTGTAGCACGGCTAAGCATCACCTTAATCCGTGCTGTCATTGCCACTCTCGGGGTGTTAATTCAGTGCTGTACCCCATGTCAATTTCTCTCCTTAATATTTCTCTTGCAAAGCTGTCTTTTTGAGTGTTCTTCCCATTTTAATGCAGTCTTTGCTGTTATTGAAAGCATTTGCCTTGTTAGACAGAGTGAGAAAAGAAAAGCAGCTTTATTTCTTCTCTTTAAGCCAGCCCCAGACTTCCTGGTGAGGTCATGAGAGTCACAAGTGTGTTGCTTGTTCACAACACTCGAGTAGATGTTTTCTACAGTAAAAATTTGGGGCTGTGTTCCCTTGTTAGCATCTTTGTTGTATCAACTGGTTCTGCTATTAGGGTGCTGTGTCCATGGAGAAGCAGTTTAGTGGATGCTTCTTGTTTTCTGTGCTCATTTTGTTTGGCTTTTTTTGTTGCTTCTTCCTGAAATATGCACATATAAGCATGGCTTTCCTCCTGAGACCTTACTGTTCCTTTTAAGGGTCTTAATATTTTTTTCTGACTAAGTTTTCCCACTTAACTTTTGCTTTTTTGTCTTTGGCAATTGGTAGAGAACACTATCTGTTGTTGCTTTTGCCGTATCTCTTTGTAGTGTCTTAATTTGCTTAATTCTTTTAATTGTGTCTTAATTTGCTTTCCATGTTGCCTTTGTGTATTTTATAGAAGATCTGATCTTATTTTAGGCCTCAAGAATGTGTTCGCTAAACTTCAATTATTTGATTTACCTGGGTGAGGGGAAGGGGGGAAATAGTGTAAAATGGCGTTTGATTCTTCTGTGAAAACACTGTGTTCCCTCAACTTTAACTTGGATGCGAATATTTCACAGATCAAGGTGCACAAACTAGTATAAGAGAATATATTATTGCCACATCTTGTCTTTAAGGACTTGTGGGAGTTTTCATTGTTGTCAGCTTGTTTGTGCTTGTCGCTTTCTATCCACGGGATTTGTTTCCTCCCTCTTTAAATTTTTCTTTATTCTGCATTTAGACAACAAAAATATTCAAAGATAGTAACAAATTTGCCTTTCATTCTGGAAACAATCCTGAGCTGGCTGTAGAAATGCTTAAATGCTCCAATGAGATGACTCCACTAGTTTTTAGTTAATGTTTTTGGTATAAGTGCAATAAATACTGATTAAAAAGGTAAGGTTAATTCATGTCTGAATATGTGAATATTTCAGACTGAAATGGGATGGAGAGAAACTTCTTCAAGGTGAAGGAAATACATCACTCAGACTTTGAGCCTGGGTGATTAAAGTAGTTGTCTGAGCAGGACGTAGACCACACTCGAGCCTTGAAGAACAAACTGGGAACAAGGAGCGCAGACTATGGATTTAGAATGGCTGATAAAAGAGCCTGTGGATCCAGAAGGCATTGCAGTGTGCACTGTCATAAAGCTTCGTTTGGAAGTGTGGGTTGCCCCAGTCTTCTTCCCATTCTGGGTTCTTAATGTAGATGTACTTTAGCAAATGGGTTTACTTTGCAGCAATGGCTCTTGCCTGATTCAAAGTGCAGTAATGTGGCAGCCCGTACGCTCTGTCACAGCAGCTCTGCATATGTGGGGTGACACAATGAATTTTAGAGTTTTTGTTCATTAATGTGGCATTTAAGGGAGGTCTAAACATGTTAAGAGATGTTATTAAGATGATATGTGTATACTGCAACAGCTTATTTCCAGCCGCTTTATTTTGTTGTCATGATTGGCAAAAATGTCAGGCGATTTTTTTTTTTATTTTTGTTTTTTTCTAATTTTAAACATTGAGAACTTTTGGTAATTAGAGGGAAAGAGAAAGTAGTGTTCATGAAGTAGAATATAGAGGGTGAAATGAAGTTCTTTGACTGAAACTTTCAAATAAATTACTGTTCTGCCAGACTGACAGGTAGACAAGTGTTTTCTTACAGAGAAGCTCCCATTTATATGAGTATCAGGGGAAGCTTTTATTATGTCTTTTAAAAATAATTTTATTTTACTTTTAAAGGATTGAGACTTCAAAATATATTGAATATATCCCTGCCTTGCTGCCTGGCTCCACTCTACCTCAAGGCTTGCTGAAGCTTGTTTTAAAGTCACTTACCCTTGACTGCAATATTTGCAGAGAGACTGTTGTGTCACAATTGTCACTCCTGTCCTCTGTCAAGTCAAAACACAGTGCCGGCAATCTGCTTTGCAACCTGTCAGCTCTCCAAGGTTGTCTCTGCTCATGCTGGCTGAACAGATTTTTTTGAGCCACTGTTTTTTGGATGGGTCGTTTGGTGGGGTTTTTTTTGTTGTGTTATTTTTATTTTGTAGGAGTATTCCCCTTGATTTCTGCTGTTGCTTTCACTTCTTGCCTTTTTAGCTACCCAATGGTATGTATAAAACTGGAATCTGTGAGTCAGAGTGCATATAAATCTGAAGTTCTGGAAAGTTGGGGAGGATTTGTAGTCAGTCTGCGTTTCATGGAGGGCTGGGTTATATATATTGTCTCCACCAATGGGTGGGTAAAGTCAGAGTGACCAGCTTTGACTTAGCTTAATTTCAGCTTTCTAGAGTTGAAAAAGCTTAATCTTTTGCAACTATTTCTTAAATGTCTCACAGTAAGTAAATGGTCTCTTCCTTCTTACTTACATAGTATTCTTACCCTTTTTGAAGGTCTTGTATGAACTTTTTGTTATGCTAGTTTAAAGAAAATTAATTGGACTATTAACTTTTGCTTTTCCAGGGTACACTTGGCCCATATTATCAACTGCTGTTTAATGGTAC
Source organism: Pedionomus torquatus (assembly GCA_013398155.1). NCBI lineage: Eukaryota > Metazoa > Chordata > Aves > Charadriiformes > Pedionomidae > Pedionomus > Pedionomus torquatus. The sequence continues at coordinate 250,262 of VZRU01009150.1, read as the reverse complement.
TGTTAAATACCATAATTCTGAAACCACTTAAGGCCACATAATTTTTTGTTGATCCTCTTTTTCTTTTTTTTTTTTTGATAGCTTGCTGTTTATTACTACATGATCTGAACAGTTATTGTGCATCTTACTCTAGTTTAAATAGAAAATAAGGATAACAGACTGGCCAAATGGTCTCTTCCTGATGGATGACCCTGTATTATAGAGAGAATAGTGACAAGTGGCTTTTTTTGCAGGGTTTGATCAATAAAATTCCTCTGGATTCATGATCCCATTGTCTTTGTCCCCTTACAAAGTAACAGTTGCTGTTCTTCTGGACTTGACTGGAATTTGATTTATCAGATACAACTTTCTGCTTTGCTCAATTGAGACTGTCTTTGTAAAGCTCTGGGGCTTTTAGGACACCAAACTGTAAGAGAAGAATCTGCTCATTGCTGGCAATTGGTGTAATCAAGATTTTTTTTTCTTTGTGTTTTTTTTTTTCCCCCCCCATAAGTCAATTTTCAAGGATTCATAGAAACTGAGTTGCAGATAGGAGCATATTCTACTTTCTAGCATTGGGCTAGACTAGTTGCAGTTAAAAGGAGGGGTTGTGTGAAACAAAAATCATAGAATCGTTTGGTTTGGAGAAAGTAATTTCAGCCAAATTTACCAAAACCAGATTGACAGATGGTCCTTCTTTCCCCAAAAAAAAAGAAAGGAGAGGAAGAGATAAGTAGATTTAGAAGTTTAGAATGAACTAAACTACTTTAATGAAGTATTAATATTAAAGAAAATTATGAAATAGATACACTAGATACAAAACTGTATCAAGTTCCTAGGATGACGATCATGTCGCCAGCAGGCATCGGGAAAAGCCCCAGACTGGACTTGGTGAGTGACGAGCTGGATTCCAGATGTGGAGTCAGGAGTGCTCAGAGCTGGGTCAAAAGCAGGTGAATGNTAAACTACTTTAATGAAGTATTAATATTAAAGAAAATTATGAAATAGATACACTAGATACAAAACTGTATCAAGTTCCTAGGATGACGATCATGTCGCCAGCAGGCATCGGGAAAAGCCCCAGACTGGACTTGGTGAGTGACGAGCTGGATTCCAGATGTGGAGTCAGGAGTGCTCAGAGCTGGGTCAAAAGCAGGTGAATGGACAGGGTCCTCCTTGGACATTGGCCATCAAAGAAAAGAACGTTGGCCCTTTGATCCTTCAGCTTTTATACTGAGCATGATGTGTGTGGGATGGAATACTCCAGTTGATTTCTTTTGGATCACCTGTCCTGCCCACTCCTCCTTGCAGGTGTGACCCCTCTATGCTTTTCTGCTTCCGACCCTCCAATGGGGCAAATAATGGAATTACCTGCCCTTGGTTGTTATAGCAATAAGTATAAGCAAGGGCCTCTCTGCATACCATCCCTTGGTATAATCAGGTCTTATCACTGTGAGAGTGAAGTTTTCTGAATAATGTGCTGTTAATTTCAGAGTTTAGTTAGTTAGAAGAGGCCCAGCTAAAAAAGTAAAATTGTAAAACAGAAAATTGGTTATTTTTACCTCAAACCAGGATGGAGAAGACCTTTAAGACCATCAAGTCCAACTGTTAACCTAACAGTGCCATGCCTACTGCTAAACCATGTCCTTCAGTGCCACATCTGCATGCCTGACTCAATCACCTCCCTGGAAAGCTTGTTCCAATGCTTGTAAATCCTTTCCATGATGTAGCTTTTCCTAATAGCCAATCTAAACTTCCCCTCATGCAACTTGAGGCTGTTTATTCTTTTTTTTTCCCCAAGTAACAGGTGATATGATGAGACTGATGCCCACCTCACTACAACCTCCTTTCAGGTAGTTAAGAGGGTTACATTAATCTTGTAGCTCTAGACCCAAAAAAACCCCAAAAGGCCGAGAGTTCACTTTAACTGGTTGCTGTAACTGGCTGAGTGCTGCTTCATTGTATTTTTTTCTACTCTGATATCAGGACTTTATAGAATAAAGCCTAATTTATCATAAATGCAAGTTGCAAACATGTTGACATGTAAACAACTTAGAGTTATTTTGTGGGAATTACAGGCATAGAGGACTTAATATTTATTTGTACAATGTACTAGGAATGCAGCCAGATATCCTCCAATGCAGGCTGTACTCAGTAGTAGTGAATATAAGATCAGCAGCACATGGAGTGAAAGGCTGGCAAAGGCAGGGCTCCAATTCATAAACAGAGACGTTGGATTTGTGCATTAAAATTGTTATTGTACAATACTGTACAAAAGACAACACGAGAGAGAACATTTGCCCTGGGTTTACCCCTACTTAACTAATTGCTCCCTAGCTAGCGGCTGCTGTTATGCTTATAAACCCTGGCATAAATACCTCCAGTTTTCACTATAATTGATCATAATAGATCTTTTTGCCATCAAAGCTCAACTGAACCCTTTTAGTGGTTCACTAACAATTATTTTCTGTGTTTCCTTGCCTAAATTTGGCATATCCTTGACTTTATGTCAGTCTGCGGAGACCTGAGCTTGTCCAGATTATTTCCATAAATCTTCCATATCCTCTTTCCAGATATATTTTAAGATCTCTTGCTTTTATGTGGGCAGGACTGAAGATCAGATAAATAAATTGCATAAGCTTGAAATAAGTTCTGTTTATCTATTTATTTAAGAAAGAAGAGAATTCAACCCAGAGGAGCCTTTAGAAGTACAGTAATGACCAAGACAGAATTTATTCTTTCAATAGCTAGGAAAAAAATGGCAGGACACAGCCTATCGGCCTGGTTAGCAGTCCTAGGAACTGCGTATATAAAAAAAATTAGTGATTTGGTTTTGGTTGTTCCTCCTTATAGGAAGCAGCATCTTCGATGAAGACTTTTGCTCATTAAGGGTGCCTGATGCTTTCAAAGCTATAGACTTGCTTTGCATCTGTGCAAGCTGTTTGTTCAGTAAAACTATATTGAAATTAATAGGGCAGCAGATAATCCCATTAATTTAGAATTAGAAAACATAAAACCAGGAAGATAATCTGTTTTATTTACACAGTCGGCCTGCTTGACCTTTAACGCAGTATGACTGCAATATTTTTCAAATGGCACCTTTTTCCATTAGTGTGCTTGGGCTTGTTCTTTTGACCCAGGGATTGTGCATTTCACTTATGCTAGCAAGATGGTCTTCATATTAGGAAGAGTCATTTATGGCAGACATTCCTTTTATTAATAGGACCACTAAGCAGCAAAGACATTGTTGATCTGCCACTTGTATATCAACAAATCTTGATGCTTTAAAGAATTCCATTCCTCTTCTAGAGCCTGTTTCATTTCCAAATGATGACCTCCAGTAAGTTTTGGTGTAAAAGACATTGCTATTTATTAATAAGGACAATTTACAGAAACATTAGCATGGTAGTTGTATCTGGGCTTATCCAGCCAAGGAGGGCATGCAGCCTTTGTAACTACTGTTGTCCAATGGAGAGCTCAGAGGGTTTGTTGAAAACCCATTGGTGCGCTCACCTGTAGAACTTGTGGCTACTTCTAAGTATAAAATGCTGAAGTTACTCCTTGGTGTGGCTGCATTTCTCTCATTGAATGTCAATGACTCTTGTTTCATTTCTTCTTTAGTTTTTAGTGCTAGGTACTCTATGTTTGTGCAAACTTACTTGTTGCCACAGTATCCATGCCACCCATTATGGTGGGGGAACAACTTCATGATATGATGATAATGTGCACCAACTGGTGAAAAAGACTAGATAAAATCCCAATGCTTTATTAGAGTCAACCATGTAACTTTCAGTTTGCCAGACAGTGTGGTGGAGCTGGTGAGGTTTGTGTTAGGCATTAAAATGTATTGTAATTTTGCTGCTTCAGAGCAGCCTTTTGTGTTACCTTAAATAGAGAACCCAATATGATATGGAACTAATTACCCTTGTTACACATGAAACATATAATTGTCTTGAAAACATACCTGGTAAGTGTCATACTCCCTGTTTTTTCATAGCATTTGCACAGTAATGATCAGTTGCTTTTGACTGAATTAGTGTTACACAGCTCTTAAGGAAAATACTTTAACTGATGGAGAACCTGCATTTGACAAACTAATAAATAGCTTGATAAAAATTCTGGTAGTAAGTTTTAGGAGCATATAACATAAAACTTGGATCTCTATCCATATAAACAATTAAACTCTTCAAATATTAGTCTCAAAATGCTTTGATCTGCTGTATTTATAAAAATCATACAGAAATTTTATAGAAATTTTATATATTTTATATTTTAATAAAAAACCCTGTTGTGTTGAACAAGCTGATAACAGACTGATTTTCTTTGGCTCTCAGAATTAAAACAAAAAACCAAATAGATTCCTAACAACTGTTTTCAAACACAACACTCCCTGAAGCATTTAGAAGTCTATACTTTTAATTTGATTAACAGAACTAAAATATAGAAAAGTGCTTTGTCGCAACTTTGGAAGATACCCTTCTCAAATACTTTTTGTTTCTGACTTTTTAGCATAACCGTTTCCTTGAAAGCTGTGCTTAAAGGTTAACTAAGATTATTTGTAGGTTTGTGTATTTTGATTTTTTTTTATTTTTTTAAGTTTATGGATAAGGACTAGGAAAGTTTCTTGTACCGTGGGGTTGCTTATTTTTTTTTATTTATTGCATTAATCCTTAAAACTCTTAGGCTGCCAGTTTACTATTTGGATGGAACTGGCAAATGTTCAGCAAACATCTTTGCAGTATTAGTTTGACTTGCTGACATTAAATGTCCGGGTACATTTTCTTTCTGAACATTTAGCTTTTCTCTGTGTATTGGAAGGATTAGAAGCTTAGAGCATGGATATGCTTTTTCACTACATCTGTAAAAATCCACCCACATTTGGCAAAGTTATAAACATTGGAAAAAACTGCATTTCACACCTTCTTGGTCAAGTCCTATTAGATTTTATTTTTTTTTTAACAGCTACATTTCCAAAAGATTACGTATGTATTGGATGTTTGCTTTCCTCAAGCAAGATAGGATTTTCCTTGATATTGCTTTTTAGAGTTGGACAAGTCAAACCAGTACAACCAGAGAAACTGAGATCAAGGAATTTGCCTGTTGTGCTTTCTGATGATCATCCTGTTAAGATCAGTTTGTGCATCAATATGAATTAAACATTGAATATTAAAATTCAGAAGAGATGGGAAATGTGCAGGTGGGTGAGAGTGGTTGTTAGTTAAGTGTAGTTAGTTAAGTTGGGTTTGTCTGCGTGGCCATCCATGAGTGGTAGCAGGACTGAGATGAGGACCAAAGGCTAAAGTGGCCTTGAAGGAAGGGCATGACAAAGCAGTGGGATCCAGTCAGGAGCTGGATTGCATGAAGAGAGTACGCTGCAGCTGGAGTTAAAACATGAGAGGGTAGAGAGGCTGGGTTAGATGGCCTTGGTATGGTAAAGGAGACGGCCTGCGTGCTCTGGATGCCTTCTTTGATGCAAGTTCAACCTGAGTTCTACCAGGAAATAAAGTACTCGAATTGTGCTAGAGATGTGTGTGATTACAAACCATGTGGCACCAAGTATAGGTGCATGGCAAACTTCTTGCTATAAAATAAATGCCTTCAGTGCATTAAATTGGTAATATAGATGTGCCCAGGGTCCCCCAACAATACTTGCATGGACTGTCCCTTAAAGCCAAGATTCTTGTGGTAACTTTCTCCTCTATGCTTTTTGGCTGGACCACCTTCCCTTTTCTTTTGCAATGTGGAAAATCCTTGCATTGATTAGACAAAGGCCTATAAAAATATTTTCCTCAAATTGTCTTCCTAGAACTTCTAACTAAACTTACCAGCTGCAATTACAGAGTAGCCAGCAGGTTGTCCTTGGTGTCACTGGAGGAACTTAGACCTTTTTGCAGCAGAACTTAGCAGTATGCAAGGCTCAAAATAGAAGAGAGGATAAGTTGTGTATCTGCTGTTTTAGTTCTCTTAGGAGGTCCTGTATTATGTCTACTATAAGTAGATAATGTGTGTCTGCCTTTGTTCTTTTGCCTGAGATCCAAGATATGGGAACCTCCAGTATGTCCAGTTTGCTCTGGAACACTGCTGCAGTTGCTCAGTTCCTTGACTTGCTGGTATCCTCTATATGATAGCAATTATTTTCACATAAATTTAGCATTCCTTCCTGTAAGAACAAATGGTCCTCTTCTTTTCTCCCCCTTTCCTTTTTTTGTTTGTTTTTTTTTTTTTCTTTCCCCGTTTCTCCCTAGACTCTGTAATTACATGGGTTGTTCAGTTGATTCTTCCCTTTCCCCTACTGCTTTCTACTACTGTCCTCATGTTCATAATTTACATTTCTTCCTATACATAACCATTTTGGTTTTCTGTAATGTAAAAGGACCCTGATAAACCTAGAAATATTTATGGCTTTTTTTTTTCTTTCCATATAGCCCAAAAAGGAAATAATTTGGCCTTTTATTTTGCCTTTCTTGCAAATATTGTTTGCATAAAGAAAAAACAATTGTCAAATGTGAAAATCAAATTGTGTCTTGGCAGAACCTGAACCTGCTGAAACAAATTTTGTGCCCTGACCCAGTGGGTTGAAGCTGATTGGCACAGCTCAGTGTGATTGGTTCCCTGTGTTTTCACTTCAAAGTGAGCATTTAACAAGTAGCTCCTTTGTGACTGGCCTGTTAGCTTAGGAAAGACAGTCATTTTCTGACTCTAGGAAGTACACTTTTCCTTTGATATGTTAACAGTTGAGTGGGTCAAAAGTCATAGGTAGCTTCTCTAACTCAAGGCAGAAGTTGTCTTCCTTTCCCTGCTGTTCTGTCCAGTTTCATCCACGCCTTGTATAGGAGTTCAAGGTTTGAGGCAAGAATGTCTGGGTTTTGACTCATTATCTTCCTTCTGAATATCAATTGAACAATACCCTTCTGGAAAGCAGAACAGCCAAAGTATAGCAATACCTGATTTCTGCAGTAAATGATGACTTCTTGGCTTCGACAGAAATTTCCTAAAAGAAAATAGAATGGCATTGCAGCACTTTAGCTAAGATTTTGATATGGAATTTTTTTTTTCCCTCCCTCTTTTGTAATGGCATTCTCTTGTTTGCTTCAAATCAAAAGAGAAAGAAAGAGCCAAAAATTGCATAAAGGTTTTGATTTATTTTATCCTGGCCAAGACAAGTAAATCAAGTAAAGCTTCAAAAACTATACAGCTCTTTGCAGTTGATTACTTTTTTTTTTTCTGATTATAATGTGTTTTTCGTTTTTCTTAAGAACCATCCAACTGAATTCTTTTGAGATGAATAGAATGTAAAATCAGTCAATGCTCAATAGAAAGGAGACCCAGGGTAGAATTGCTAGGCTTCTCCCAGGGCACATGGTAGAAGCTTGACCTCCTGTTTAAAAGTAGCTTAGGCCCAATCCAAATTATATTGAATCGAGTGGAAAGTCGCTGTACTTTTCCAATAAAAGACTTGGGGCCTTTATTAGTAGCTTTAATATAGTGCTGTCTCAAGAGGTTGCATTCAACTGCACTTTGTTAGAATGTGACTGCCTTGCTGCAAATGATCCGGTTATTGTGATTGCAGCAGCAGCAAATTTCTTGAACAGGTTACTATTACAACTAATGGCATGGAGGGAGAAAAGTTTATTGCCTGCTTGAATACTTTTGTGGATGAAGAGCTAGAAACGTAAAAGTTCAAAGAAGAGCCGCATTCCTTAGTTTAAATGCGTGCTGCTGTGTTCCAGGAAAAGGTGGGGTAAGAGGGAAATACATGTGGGTTTGTAAAATTTGTCATGAAATAACTGATGTACTGATTTCCTTGCAGTTGGAGCTGTGGTGCTACAAAAGGTCCCAAGAAAGTAGTTATAAAACCTTGATATTGAGCATTGTCTGGAGGAGGTGGAGCACAACTTTTCTTGTCAAACTAGTAGGAGAAATGTAGAGCTGTCTGCTTGATTATCTTGTGAATGATGCATCTAAATGCTACAGAGCAGAGCTGCCAAGAGACAGGAGCTTCACCACTGCAAACAAGGCAGTACTAGTGTGTGGTGGGACTAACTTACTCTGGTGGCCTGGTTTAAGCTCTGAACCTTGTTGTAGGAGCCACAGCTAATATGCTGATTGTCTCTTCTTCCTTTTTTTTTCCTTTTGGCCCTCCAGGAAAGAAAGAGGACATGTAGACTCTGCCAACCCAGGAGGATATGAGGATGAAATGATAAAATGATTTAAACTTTAAATTTAAACTTTTTTTTTTAGTCAGTGCTAACGTGAGGTGGTCATGAAATAAGAAGAACGTGAGTTTCTTAAGCTTATGGGGAAGTGTCATCATGTAAACATCTAAGAGAACAGATAAGTTCACAAGGACATGATTTATAGGAGTATATTTAAAACTATACTTCAACATTGCTTTTCAAATGAAAATATAGTAGAGCATCATTGTTTATTGTGCCATTAACTGGCCATGAATTGAAGGACTTCAAACCTTAGTTTTGCCAGTGAAGTTTAAATCTCCTCCTAGATGTTCAAAGGAGAACATTGGAATATTAACTCTAAAAAGCCTCAGAATAAAACTGGTATATCGGAACTGGTTTTTATTGCCAGGGTATTGATCACAAGAAGAGACAGCTGCTGCCTTTTCTGTGTTGAGCATTTACTACTGCATCTGCTGGCAGAGTGAAAGAGTGTTTCTTGACCCTGTCACCAAATGTTTTATCTTCCTAATTTTAGCAGTTTGCAAGGGCTTAAATACTTATGTGTGTATATATTTATGAATTTGTCACTCGAGGGTTGTTCAGATTTTACTTCAGAGATGTGTAATTTCTGATTTCATTTGCTCAGTCTAACAATGTGCATTAGCTAAACCACCCTTATGCTTTACGGAACAATGCCAATGAACGTCCTTATCACTGGCTATACTAATGCTTCATTTCCAATCAGTTTATTATTTCAAGAGGAAACGTACATTACTGTGGGTCACAGACCAGAGTCTAGAATAAATTTCTGCCTTTGTTTCCTTTGCAAGGGTTTGTTTCTACTGCTTGCAGAGACCAGAATAAATGTTTGCATGCGGTGAGTTTGCTGCAGTATGTAGTATTAAAAGTACAGTATATAGCTTAGCATTGATGTTTCCATTAACTACAAAATATGAAAACTCTCTACAGAAAACAACATTAAGTTAGTACAATCACATATCACCCTAATCACAGTCAACAGTAGTAGGCAAACTGCTATGAGCATGAAGTAATTTCTTCAAAATAAAAAAAACACAAACAAAAACCCAAAACAAAAACAGAGTGGGGACATGCACATCTACACTTGTCCTTTTTCTGGAATAAGCTAGTGGTTGGGGTGTTGGTAAGAGCAGATTTACAAGAAAGAGGCTTTCCTTAGGCCTTATTTCCTACAGAATTCTGGATACCTGTTTCCTTCCATGTCCTAGTGGTGTAACAAGAACACTGGCATTTTTAAATTTTATTTGGTTGTTTTGTTTTAATATAGTAACTGAACCAATATTCATTGTAATACCCCATCCACTTCTGTGATAGAACAAGGAGGCCAGGGGGAGATAGTCAGGCTGTTCTTTCATCATGTTGCTAGCTTCATCTGTCCAGGTTGGCACTTTTTGTGGTAGTGGATGCCAAATACTCAGGATTATTTGTCTGGCCACACAGCAACACTGCATGGCTCTGCAACGCTTTGGTCAGTCACCTTTAATGCACCTCCTTTGATTCTCTTATCTCATGCCGTTTTGTGACTGGCTTGGTGGTTGCTAATTTTCCTTCAATTAAAAATACCACTCTTCCACTACTGCTATATTTTGCTTGCTACTCCGTTCCATGTAGTTATTAAAAAGAAACTGTCACCCTTTAGTTCAGGACTGGATTTCAAAGCCTCATATAAGTTTTATTTCATTTCATATTGCTTCATTTGCAGTGGCTTGAATTCAAAAAGGTAGCATAAATAAAATAAATTAGCCAGCATATTTAAGGTTAAGAATATGTACTTAATAAAGGTGTAAATCTCTTGGGAGATTGTATTGAAAAGCCTGTGTACACTGAGCAAATAAAATTTGTGCTTGGAAAGAAATTTACTTAAATTTTTTCATTAGAAACATGTTCAGAAGGAGAGCTGTTCTTAAGGAAAATTGCAATTTTAATAGTTTTGTACTTACAGAAATTATTTTCATTTCCAGTTGCTCAAAATCACTAATTATTATTTTACAGCTCACTTTAAATTTGAATGACTTTTAAAAAAAAGTAAATAAATTAAGTGAAAAATACAACTTGGTAAACAAGCACTCCTTAGGTCTAGTCTGTGCTGTAGAATTGAGTAGAATTTATGGCTTTAAAGATACCTCTATTAAATCTTGTAGATGTTCCTATGTTAGTACCATATGTGTTTTGTTTTGTTTTCCAAATTAAGCACTGCTTTGCCTTCAGGCTCCTATGTAAGACAGTGATCAGTAGCATCTTCATAAATTCCATCAAACCTTGAGAATACAGCACACCCTTCAGTCTTTCCAGAATTGGGGCCAATGATAGTTTTACAAATAGACTGGGAGTAGAGAAGGGTCACGAATGACAGTTTCATAGTTCATCTCTCCCACAGACATTTATACATTTATTCAGGTCCTGATAGCATTGAGACAGGAGCACTGATTAGGCTAAAAGAAAACTAGAGGGAAAAATCAGAGGAATTTAAATATATCTGTGTTACATTAATGGTATTTTCTGCCTGTCCTTTCATCAAAAGAGTAATTATGTCTTTTGCTTAGTGATGTGCTTAAACACCTTGCTGAACTGGAATTTTTTTCTTCTTAACTTATTTTTTTTTCTTGAAAGAATGTGATGAAGGTAGTACTTAAGGGTTATCCAACATAGATTTTTGAAGACTCTAATAACAGTGATATCTAGCATTCAGATGTTTTAAAATTTTAGGTTTAATTTTGACCTTTTTTGGGGGCTTCAAAATACATGTGGGTTTCTGTTATGTACTCTACTGGGTAGATGCTTTCTTACATTCCCTTTCAAATAGATTAGATTGGGGAAAGGGACTTTATTGATGCATAGCTCGGTCACTTGACTCGATTAATTTGAACTAGGAATCTTAAATAGACACATAGGCACCTTTCCATCACTTGGCCGGATGGGAGTAGCTTTCTGACTTAACAATTTGATTTGAGCATAGCTTTCTCTTACTGTAATGTGTTTCATTTCATACCTCCAAATGTTTTCATTTTTGCCCAATTCTGTGGGTCAGTTCCAAAATTCACATGCTATAACCCTTCCTCTCCCCACCTCTACCAAAATGAACAATTGTATTTTATTCCTTGTTCTCCCAAGTGGGCTACTTCTGCCAGACGTGTTTGATTTGTTTGCCTGCCAAACTCTAGCAAATGTCTTGTGTTTTAAAGCTAATGGTCCTGTCTCCACATGAATTCAGATGGTTCTGCGGATTTTTTTGGAGTGTGGGTTTCATTGTTGTGGTTTTTGGGTTGTTTTTTTTTGGTGGTTTGTTGGGTTTTTTGTTTGTTTTGGGCCTTTCTTTTGATATTTCTTTTGCAGATTTTTTTTTTTTTTAGGTTGAAAACATAGCAGCTAAAATAATCTGCAGCTAAAGAGTGACTTTTGTTCTGTTATTCCAGAATTGTAAATGTTAAAATTCCCTTCAAAGCAATGGGGAATTCAGAGCACTGCATGGCAAGGTCTTTCACTCATTTATGAAAGAAATATCAGCTATTCAGGAATTTGTGGTTTCAACACGGTATTTACAGCTAGTACACTTTAACAGCTCCTCACTGTGTTTACATGACCTGTTAAGGGCAGAATTTATGTTCACTCATATTCTTCTGCAATCAGTGTAATCCTGAAGCCTGCCATGAAAGTTCGATTTCAGTAGTTCACTGCTGACATTTTTATGAAACTCCTCTGGGATATGGATTTTTATTTTACCACTGTGGGTAATGCCTATGTAAATCTGTCTGGAAAAATAAACCAAATTCTATTCAAGGCTGAAATTACTCTTTTCCCCTGAACTATTTATCAATTCTGTTCCATTCCACAAAATGATAATGATGTGGCTGTCCAGGCTGTCATCTAAATATTACAATGGGTATGGGATATTTCTTGTACTGTCAAGACTTCAGGCAAAATAAACAACTATGAAAAATAGTTTGAGATATTTTTGTTTGGTGGTTTTTTTTAATTTTATTTTTAATCTTAATTCAAGCCTTTATGTTCCATGGTGTTGGCTACTAACTGCTTGTATAGGAGGAGCAGAGGGGTTTTACTGATTGTAATCTAATTGTCAATAGATAGGTTGCCCTTTTTTCTATAAGTCTACTGTTGCAATTTTGTAAGATTCTCTTTTAAATGCAAATCATTGTGCAAATGGCAGTGGGTGTGGGATGGAAGAAAGGCTCTTAAATGAGCATCATGTCGATGGTCAGGACTTAGTAGTGTGGAGAACTCTCATGTTTAGATGGGATGCAAGTTACAGGTGAGGTAGAGATACAGGAAAGAAGAGGATGAGAAGCAATTATAAAAGAATACCTATTTCCAACTTTGTGAAAGATGTTAGCTTCAAGAGGGATTTTACTGAGAGAGGGTGTGGCAGCAAAAAGTAGAATACATGAGGAAAAGGACAGTTCCAGGTGTAGAAAGATGCAAAAGGCATAGGTATCAATAGTAATTGAGAGAAAATGATGCAGAAGAAACAATATGTATTTTTCTTTTGAAAAATGGAGTAAAACAAAATACATGACCAGAGGAAAGGTGATAGATGTGATTGCTGGCTTGTGTGGTTACAGATTTGAAAAAATGGTCAAAACTGGATAAGGGCAGCCAGAAAGTCTTCACAAATCAATCATCTGTTCTGTGTTCCTGAACCCCTTTTTGTTGAGAGTCTCAACAGAGGCCAGGGTGCTCTTTTCAGCCCCAGTTCAGGTCAGCAACATTATCATTAAAAGAAACAATCGAGTTCATAGGTCTTTAACTTAATTGTGTCCTCTACATGTCCCAGAACTGAGCTCAGTGAAGAGAATATTGTTCTTCTGATAGTGGAATGGATGGATGTGTCATAGTCCTGGGAAGGTTGTATCCTTACAAGATCCTGGGGGATCCATATGTGCCTGGATCAGTTACAGATTTTTGGGAGACTGTGAAGGTCGTGTGACAGCCTATGATGCTAACATCACTTGTGCTGTCCTAGGCTATGACTCTGTGTAGGTCCTGAAGAATAACAGGGAATCCTGAGACTGTGCACTGATGTCATGCGATGTCATGTGTAGATACTCTCATTAAAACTCCTGCTCAGGGGCTGGTAGGGCTGGCCAGTCAGGTGAGAAGGAAATCAGTGCACAGAATATGTTATAATCTGTGGTTTCTGTTCCTCTGGTAGAGGTGTCTAGGAAGGATGATGAAAGGTGTCCAGTGTTGAGCCCAATTAATAACTAATATATTCTGTCATATTTAAGACCTTTCAAGTGAGTCCCTTCTCCTACTAGTCCCTTTCACCCTACTTTCTCAATAATAAATTCAAGGAGAAAACTATTGCTATTAATCCCAGGCAATAAACAGGCACAGACAAATAGAAAAATTAGTAATTTCCCCTGGTTTTCCTGTTCCTGTCCTATGAAGTCTTATGTCTCAATCTAGTTATCAAAAATAGCAAAGGAGGGAGAAAACAAGGCGACACAACATCATTCCCTTGCTATCCAATCCCTTGCAGCCTCATAACAATGAAGTGAAAAGAAAGATTTAGCATTTGTGAATTACCTGTGGATTTAGCACTTTCAGGTTGCCTCTTACTTTGGAGGCACTTGCCCTGATTGAGTCTGCTGTCATTTGAAGTAAAATCATGTAGGAGAGAAAAACTTTGTGGATGACCTTATAACATCTGGGTTTGTGAATATTTTGATCCCAAAGTGCTTTGATCCTAGAGCAACTCAAAGTTCTCACTTTGAACCTTGTGCAGTCATTTACAGCTATGAAATGAGACCAGATCATTGCGGTATCATTTTGCTCTGATTTCAAAAATGTATAAATCATCTCTAAGGCAATAGGTAGTAGAACCCTTGACCTGCTCTTCTTCAGGGAGTAATGATAATGTGCTAATTTAAGATTAGCGGTAATAGAAATGGCTGTTTAGCATATATTAAATACATGGAATCATAAAAGTCTTTTCCAAGCTAAATGATTCTAAGATCATTGAGTCCAACCGGAGATTAGAAGTTGATGATTTGCAGTTTACATGAGGTGCACTTCAAAGAACAGATTTGAGCCTTCTGCTTATTCTTGTTTTGGGTTTTTTGGGTGTATAGTGTTTTTGGGTTTTATTCCTTATTAAAGAAGGTACAACATAATGGTATAAAAGGGCTGTACAGCAAATGTAAACAAAGGAGGGCTGTTTTGCTTGAATGGGTCAGTGGAGTGTTTAGTTTCTTTTCAGCAGGCCCTATGTAGCTTGAAGTAGAATACTTTTTTGCCCAGTATCCATTTTAGTGTTTTGGTAAGCATTTAATTTTTAAATAAGGCTCTCAGACCTTTTACAGTCCCAGGTGTTTGGGTTTTTTTTGTTTGGTTTGGTTTGGTTTTCTTTGTTTTGTGGGTTTGGTTTTTTTTGTTTGTTTGTTTTGGTTTTTTAAGTTTATTAATCATTCCCTCTGAGATAAGCCTCTGGAAGGACAAATTTTGTAATGTGAGACTCAGTTTTGTTTACCTGGAGGCAGCAGTATGGAGAAATTGCTTTGTAGAAATATTACTTTATGGTGAGTATTCCTTGGGTATTTGCACCAGGGACAAAGCCAAAAAACCTACAAATCTCCAGCTGCTTTGGCATAAGAAGTTTAGAGGCCAGCATTTTAAAACGGTTTAAAGTAATGCTACAATAGAGAGAGTACTCATGCATTCTGTTACCACCATTCAAGTTTACCATCCTCTCTTGCCAAAGAGTGGATTAAAAAAGCATTGAATCAGATAAAGCCTGATCCTTCAGTGCTCTTCCAGGCTTTGCTGTGTGCCAACTGCCCATGGCAATGTTTGCCAGATTCTAGTGAGTGGTCTGAAGAGATTTTAAACCAGGGGTAATATCAGACCAAGTCATCAAATAGTACCTTTCCTTTCTGAAGGTACACTGGAGCATGATGAAACTGTGGATGTGGAGCAGTCTTATAATAGCAGATGATGAGTGAAAGTGGTTTAAAGATGACCCTAGAGCAGGGCTCGGATTTCAGTGAACTACTGCCAAAACAGAAATAAGTCATCTGCAGTTTCCTCTGGCTGCATGATACACAACAGAGATGATATAATTGGTGTTATTTAGCAAGTATGGTAGTTGGGTGTAAAGATAAATGACCAAGACTATTTTTTAGTTTGTCTGCTGAGCTTGCTACACAAAATTTACAACTGGATAGTACTCCTTAGTGACTGAAGTTCATATGTGCCCTATAGGAGGCTGTAAAACATAGCAGACCTATAATCAAGAAGAAAAATAATTTTAGCAACAAGGAAAGGGAATGTGTGCTGCATATCTCCTCTCTTGCTATTTTTATTCCTACTAAGATGGGCTTTGTCAGCATAAAGAGTTTAAGAGTTGTCCACAGGATCAATTTGGAACCCAACAGCAAATGAATCGGTACGTGAGGAGAATATGTTTGAGAATATGTGTGTGTGTGTTTAAGAAAAATCAAACTTGCTTCCAGACTTGTAAGCAGGTGACACTATTCACACAGATGGGTTCCAGGACACAGAAGGAGCAACCAAAATTCAGTGGTTTGAGGCATGAGGCAGACTTTTGCAGATGTGCACAGTGTTTAGGTCTGTGTGCCAGCTTTCTCATCCTCACAGCAGGAAAAAGCTGCAGAACTTGGGCTATGGCTCTCAAGGTACACTGTCCTGTGGCAGTGTCTGGAATGGGGCCTCTTCTAGGGCATGTGGTGACTCATAGAAAAAGCCGCCTCATTTTGGCACATGCATGTTATCAGGACACATGCTCATGTATATGCTGTACGGATATAATTCTAGTACATATAGTTTAAAGATGTCTCATCTGACAATACAAACGCAGGGAAGAGATGAAGGAAAAAAACCTAAATCCAACTCTATAGTAATGAATACTTTCTGGAGTGGTCCTTAACATAATAGACTTGATTTTTAACCTTTTTAATTCTTGAAAATACAACTTTATTGGTTAATATCTGTGTTGCTTTTACTTTTTCCAAAAGGAACTCCAGGTTTGGTGGTATTTTTTTCCCCCCCACTTGCTTACTGACTAAGACATCATGATAGAAGACAGCAGAATGCCTGTAACTTCTATCCATTGATGGTGAGTGTAAGTTGACTACCCAAATAAGGATAGGAAAATGTCAGATTTGTAAGAAATTGTTGTTTCTGTGCATTCTTATCTGTAAAGTCTAGATTTATTGCTAGGCTTGTTTCTGTATGATTCTGTAACTGGTTTGGAATAATTGTTACTGAAGCTTTAATAGAATCACGTCAGATAAGCAGAAAGAATAGACTGGCAAAAGATTTTTTTTTTAACACCATCAAAATTTTGTTTCCTTGCTTTTAATAAGATCTAGTTAGGGAAATGTATAGGACTTATGGTGGGATGTTTGGGTTTTGTTTTGGTTTTTTTTTTTTTTTTTTTAATTCTATAGTATAAGAGTTCTCTGTGCTGGTGTAGCTCTAGACTAAAATGTTGCTCTTCAGACAGTTTGTTTTGTTTCCTTCTGTTTTGGGTAACACCTTGAGGAATTAATAACTAATAGCACCAGACTCCTACAGTCATCACTCTGTATCAGTCTCTTCTGTGCTGGATCAAGTACTTCTGGCTCATAGCTTTTCCAAAATGCACTTTGCACTTATGAGTGGAGTTGTTGATCCCTCTCTGGTATTTGCCTTGGCTTTGCAGGGTGGCTTTCTCTGATCCGTGCTGTCTGACCAAATCAGGCTGTGCGTAGGGGATACCTGCTTGTCTGTTTTTTTCAGGTCTGTCTGAGTTGTTTTACTTTGCCCTTGTCTCATCCTCTCTCTTAGCTGGTGAGAGCGGAGGAGTGCAATGTGTTGGCAGAGGTCTCTATCTGACATTTCCAGGTGCCCTAGTCAGGCAAAGAGAGCTGCTGTTTCTTTTGCTTCCTACGCTTGCCTGCTTGCTGATGGCTAGCGCTGGCCCTAATCCAGTGGATGTGTTCTCCGCTGTTTCCTGTGAAGCACATGTACAAGATGTTATATCCCCCAATCATCTTTGATATTGTTGTTCAGTCCTTAATTCTCTGCAGCCCCTGGAGTCTACCGAGGCAGTGAGCTTGGCACCACATAGCAAAAGCTTCTGGAAAAGGAACGCACGTTTCTCTGGGGCTGAGGCATTAACATTCAGCAGGTTTCTTCCTTGCTTCTGATTCGCCCAAAGCTGTAGCAGTGCTGCTGAGCTCTTATCTTCTGATGAGCTAAGGTCTACCAATATATAACCCAAAGTTGTTGTAAAGAACTCAACGTATAAATATAGAATACATTTCCTTTAAAAATACTTTGCAGAAACCTTGAAAGCACTCTATTCTGAGTGAGGGATTGCTTTATCTTTGCCGTGTCTAACAAGAAAAGATGAAGAATTAAGTGATTGTATGGGGATGACTGTAAACAGTCATGATGTTAGTTAATGGTCTGTATTGTACTTACTGAGAACAGGATAGATAAGCAAGGTTATCTTTTCTTTTTCCTACTTTATGCTAACACTTTAAACTAGCAAAACAGTTAATTGCTCAATAGTTTAGAACGTGATTTTCATTCAAAATGTTTACTTTTTTAAAATTTGGTTTGTGAATAATGTATATTTACTTATAATAAGCATTAAAAGGTTCTAACTGCTTGCCAAAAAAATTGGCATGTCAGTTTTGTAAGGAAATGAAGGTATCAGTCTGACAGCACTACCATGGTCTCTACAGTTCTGATCTTGCCCTTTCTCAAGGAAGTTGGGTTGTTAAATATGAAACAAGGCAGGCTGGAGGAGCACAACTGCTTTGAGCAAGGATACGTGTGTTTTTTCTTTTGTTGGGTTTTATTTTTTTAATTTTAAGTTCTTCACAATGAAATATTCATGCTTTATTTTATTAAAATTGAAATTAGGTCACATACTTCTAGAGGGGGAGACTGCCAGTCATGACTGAGCTGTTGGGTTGTCTTCAGTGTTGGTCCATTTTTGTTTTACAGATTTAATTGACTCCAGATTCCCTTTGTGCACTGAATACAAATGTATTGTTAGGGTAAAATCCTTGAGTCCAAATCAGACGTGAGTCCCACTGACTTAGTAGGAAATCATTCTTGAGTAAGAGTTGTAGGACCAAACCAACAGGATCTGTTGTGCTTCAGGGAAGCAAAAGCACAATTATCTGCTTTCATATCGGAACTACTTAGTTTCCAGCACTAATGCTTTTCTGCCCAGTTAAGCAGCATCAGCTCTTCAACTTTTGGCTCCAGTTTAACTTCTTTCTAGTTGCACAAAAATCCCTGTGGGTGGGGTGGAGTAAAGCTCTTTGAAAACTGAATTTGGACTTTTTAAGGTTTTTCTCCATGTTTCCCAAATCCTTCAAATGAACATTCCTTCATTTCTTTTATCAACGCCTTTTGGGTTGCCTCATCCCAAGGAAGCCAAGCCGGAGACAGGGAAGTAGGCCCTTCTCTGGACACGCTCCAGCACCTCACTGTCTTTGGTGCAGTGAAGGGTACAAAACTGGACATAGTACTCAAAGTGTGGCCTCACCAGTGCTAAGTACAGGAGGACAGTCACCTCCCAAGTCCTATTCACCACACTCTTCAAGATACAGGCCAAGATGCTGTTGGCCACCTTGGCACACTACTAGCTCATATTCAGTCAACAGTTGACCAACACTCCCAGGTCCTTCTCTGCTGGGCAGCTCTCCAGCCACTCTTCACCAAGCCTGTAGTGCTGCATGGGGTTGTTGTGACCCAAGTGCAGGACCCAGCACTTGGCCTTGTTCAACCTCATCCCGTTGGCTTCAGCCCATCTCTCCAGTCTGTCCAGATCCCTCTGTAATGCTTTTCTGCTCTCAAGCAGGTCAACAGTCCCATCTAACTTGGTGTTGTCTGCAAACTTACTGAGGGTGTACTTGTTCCTCTTGTCTGGACCATTGATAAAGCTACTAAACAGAACAGGTCCCAGTACTGAGCCCTAGGGCATGGGGGGCATCACTCATGACTGGCTGCCAACTGGATTTAAACTCCATTCACTACAACTCTCTGAGCCTGGTCTCCATCCAGTTTTTTACCCAGTGGAGAGTGCACCTGCCCAAGCCACTGGCAGCCAATTTCTCATGGAGAATGCTGTGGGAAGCCATGTCAAAGGCCTAACTTAAGTCCAGATGAGTAATATCCAAAGCCTTTCTCTTGGCCACCAAGTGGGCCACTTTGTTGTAGAAGGGAATTGGTCAAGCAGGCCCTGCCTTTTGTGAACCCATGCTGGCTGGATGTCCTTTATAAGATGATAACTCAAAGAAGTTTATTTTAAATGTAGTGCACAGCAAGGGCTTGAAATGGCTTGAAATTCTGATCCTGATTCAGAATAGATTTGACTAAGGTACACTCTTACCATCTTACTATGTAAGCTAAGGTGTTGCAGTGCATACAGTAATTTGAGAATCTCAATTTTGGAGCTATGGAAAGCAACAGGATGCATAATGGATGTTGTTATTTTTATTTCCATGTGCTGTAAGATTTAATAATTTCCCTTAATAAATTGTCAGGCCTAATGCTGTACTTAATATGTACTGTGAGAATGAGAAGACCCAGTGCTGCTGTTGTTGCCCTCATGAGTTTCAGATGGCTTTTCTAGGTTATTAGTGCAAAGCAGAAAAAGCTCCAGANTGTGGGAAGCCATGTCAAAGGCCTAACTTAAGAACAGATGAGTAATATCCAAAGCCTTTCTCTTATTATTAGTGCAAAGCAGAAAAAGCTCCAGCCCCACTGTATGAATTCAATTATGGCAGAGAGCAGGAAAGAGTTAGTTGGGGTCAGGTAGTCACAGTAAAACCTTTACTGAAAGAGCTAGGTCTAGAAGGATGATCCTTAGAAAGTCTCAGGTCTTGGAGAGGAGGAACCTGGAAGCAAAACTGCCTTCTCTAGCTCTAGGATAACTTGCTGTTACACATCTTAAACACTGACGTTGGTGTAAGAGAACACTCCTCAGAAACTTTATCAGCATGTGTCATATGAGCCTGAAACAAGTGACCAGGACCCCTGAGATAAAAGGGAAATCAAGGGATTAACTGGTGATGAAACTTGACAGAAGAATTTAATTTCTCTGAAATTACATTATAAGAAGTCTCCAAATTCCCCTGAAATTTGGCATAGCTGCAGTTTGATTTTTTTTTTTTTTCCCCTTTTCAGAGGAGGGGAAGGGGAGTAAAGATTTTAATGTTATCAAGAATGCATGATTTAGGAAATAAAGGGTATAAATATTTTGCTATTAAAAAACAAACAAAAAAAACCCCAAACAAAACAAAACATGACAACTAAGCACCAAAGCCACTTGAAATCAGTGAAATGAAAGGAGGGGAAAAAATAAGAATGAATGTTGGTAAGAGTCCAAATCCACAAAACTGACAGACCTTCTCCATCAGCAAATGTCTTTTGTTATTGAGTGACTTTTTTGAGAATGCCCAGAATTATATATTGGGAATAGAAATGGCAGATTTCCCACATAAATGCAGACTAAAGCTGTGTGATGAAAAGTAAGTGTAGAAATGAAGTGATATTGCTCCCTCCTGCAGAGAGAAGGTGATAAAGGTCTAGGATAGTGCCAGGTGACTGCAGAGAAATAGTTCAAATGTGTAAATTATTGAAGGATTTCACTCAGCCTTATATTTTTGCTGTAGACAAATGTAAGAAGATGAATTCTCAAATGTACTTATAGATTGTGATCCCCTAGGACTCTTTTGGGTATGCCCAACTTATGCAAACACAAGTAGTGTTTATTTAATGGAACTCTGCATATGATTAAACTTTTTAACTGGCTGTAATGTTAGAAAGCAGATGCTCTCTTGCCATTCACATTAGTGATAAGGTAAAGTGCACCAGAGAGAAATCAGCAATGTGTGGCCTCCTGCAAAATTCAGTGCAAGGATGAACATTTAGCAAATATCAGCATCTCAGTTAGGAGACATGGTCTAAATCACGTAGTTGTATAAATTGTTTGACAAAGAAATAGGAAAAACAATACTTTATTTTACAAATATTAGATGATGTAAGCTACAAAGCTCTGGTTTATTAGGTAAAACTAATTATTAAATGAGGTATCCCACTAGCTTTTTGCCATTAAATAGGACTATTATGTTAATGTAAAAAAAAATCTATAAAAAATCAATCACACTTTATATCTACTTAATTTTGGCTTGAAGTTATCTTCTAAAAAATAGTATTTATGACTTCAAAATGTTAACTGGCAATAATTATCGTAGAAAAAATAATGCTAAAGGTTTATTACAGTTTTGATGTT
>VZRU01009150.1:181156-228780 GCA_013398155.1 Pedionomus torquatus | reverse complement strand
TTTTTTTTCTTTTGGAAGGGGGAGCAAAAGAGACACGGTAACTTTTGAATTCTTCAGTGTGACCATAGCACAACTTTCTGCCAAAATAATTTATTAATGAGGAAAAAGTTGCTGTCATTATAGCTGTCAGCAGAGACGTTATTTTTATGGTTTAATTAGTTTGACCTAAAATAAGGAGAGGTTTTCTTGGAAACTTGAGTGTTCATCTAGCTCCTCTCTTATCTGCAGGCAGGATTGACTATACCTGTGTACTTCCTGGCAGATGTTTATCTGGTTCTTTCTTAAAGATTTTTGGTAATGGAAATTCCATAGTCTTTGCAGCCAGGCAGTCCGGTCTGGTGCCTCTCTTATGCCAGAAGCATTTTTTTTTCCCAGCTCTCTAACTTGAATCTGCATCACTGCAGTTCAAGGTCATTTTGTAGAAGAGGAGAAGAAATTCTTTTATTTGTAGCAGGAACTTGCATGTATTTATTTAAAGAGTTACTATGATCCACACAAGTTTTCTGTTGGTCAAACACTATTCATTCTTCACTTAACATTTAACCCATGATTATATTAAAATACAGGAACTGTAGTGTAGGGGATCTACCTAATGATTTAGAGTACTTTAATTATAGGTCTTAATTACAGCTGCTTATTCCAGGAGATTCTTGTCACCAATAATTGTTATGCCAAAATGGGAGGAATAAAAAGTGTGTAGACTATTAAAAAGCTTTTAACATTGTGACGTTTGTGATATGTACTATTTTAATAACATGGCATTTCTGTACTAATCCTAGGTACGTATAACTTTTTTTTTTGCAAGCTTCATGTATGATAATATTGAAACACAGCAGGGATTGTAATGTTCAAATGCATATGGAAAATTTTGTTATAGAAACAGGGAGATATGGGAGTTGGGTGGGTTGGGTTTTTTTGTGTTTGCATGTAGAATCATAAGGACTCTGTTTATTAAGAGTTTGAAGGGGAATCAATTAAAAGATTGCAGCAAATATTAGAATTAATTTTTAATTAATTGCAAGTATTAGGGAAGCCTTTCCAGCTTTTATGGATCTTTGTTTCATTTCTTTTTATAGTGCTACAATTCTAACAGCCAGGAAAATTTCATGCTCCTCTCTTTAAATTCAGAGGAAATTTCCACTTGAAGTTAGATGTAATGAATTATATTGAATGCATCACATTTGCATTTGTGCTTGGCTTCTTGATTGGTTTCGTTTTCTTTTTGTTTCCATCTGGGAATAAAAGCAATGCATTCCTAAAAATTTGTATTATTGAAATGAAGGACTACAAATAGAATATATGATGGAAGAAGATCTCCAACAATACTGTTTTGCTGAGTGTCCCATGAGAGATTGTAAGAATGGAGTCTTGATTAGCTTGCAGGTCCAATTATATTGAAAACAAAACCAAAACAAGCAAACAAAAACCACAAAAAAAACAAGCCCCAACCCTAGCCCCTTCCAAATGGGAAATGTACAAAGGCCAACACATTTGTGATCTGCCAAGTCCAGGGCTGAGGGCAGCTGTGATCAGACCAGAAATTAATGGCAAATCACTCGGGGTTTAAAGCAGTTTTTCTGGATGTAAGATGGATTTCTCTTAATTTAGTTCTAAGAAGTATAGCCACAAGGAACTTCAATGTACTCTCCTGACTCTAGGTCAGTGTGTTGGAATGGGCTGAAATAGAAGTTCAGAGATACTCATCAGTAAGATCCAATAACTTGTTACACGCTGTCTCTGTGCTCTCCTCATTCTTAATGTTTTAAAATAAAACATCAATTTCTTTTTTCTTCTGCTGCTTTTCCCTAGAAGGCAGAAGCCAATAACAAACAGTAAAACATCTACTGTAACTTCTGGTGTATGCAAGCTTTGAAAAACCTCATGAGCTTCACAGCTGTGGCATTCAGCTTCCTTTTTATCTCTGTCATACTTATTTTTGTGGTATCTCAGTGGCCATAACTGCTCATAAACACATTTTTCCTCTTCTCTGTGGGAGTGGCAGATTCTTCATGTGAAGACCTGGACCTGGGCCATTCCCGCACCAACAGGAAATTGGGGATCGTTAGTTTAGGGTGGGAGTGGGGATGAACATTAAGTCTGTATGTGTATCGGATGTTGTGGCTCATAGAGAAAGGAAACTCATTGATCCAAGCACTGTAATTGCCTGCTGTACATGTTTTTGAGACACAGGAAGCCAATTGATCTCTGAACTCAATAGGTCAGTGATCCTTGCAGAGTGTAGGTCATGTGCAACCAGCTTTCCTTTTAGATCAGTACCCAACACACAGGAGCATTTTATCATGATGAATTTTGAAATCATTATTCCAAAGAATCATGTCCTTTCAATTCTTCCTGTTCGTGGCCATTCTCTTACAGCAATTTATGTTTCTATATATGTACGTATGTCGTAACCCAAATTAAAACTTTGTTTCTAGTAAAAGTAATTGATTTGCTAAAGTAATCATAAACTTGTTTTTAATAGTGTGAAATTAAAGGTGGGATTCGTATGAATAAGTGTAGTCAACTAAAAATGTTTGCGTATCCTCACAGAATATGAAAGGAACTTGTAGTGATAAGCTAAAGAGACGTATATTCACAATGTAGATTTTAAGATTGGCTTGTTATGGAATATTTCTTGGGCTGTAGTGGTGGGGAGGTTTGAGCATGAGAAACAGAAGAATGTATCCTACATCTGAAATAAGAGTTGAATTCTTGGTTGTAATTGTTTTCTTGTGTAAAAGTGTGTGTGTGGTTATATTTGTATGTGTATCTGATGCAACTGTGTCCACACAATTAAAGTTTAGTCCTGAATAGCACAAAAGAAGTATGAGCTTGTAGGTGACTATAAGTGGAAAATATAGCATAGGCCTAAACCACAGCAGAGCTGCTGGCATAGGCAAACAGTTTCTGTGCTGTAGATGTATATCCTGAGCAAAGAAGGTTATGAAACATTTTGAATAGTGTGGTAAAAAGCATTTCTTCTTGGAAAACAATAATATTGCTAGCAATAATCCAAGTTGCAGTTATTAAATTAAAGCAATTTCAGGAAAGTAATTAAAAAATCCAAATTGCTGTTATTGAATTAATGCAATTTCAGTGAAGTAATTAAAGTTAAAGCAGAAAATTACTTTTTTGGCATTGTACCAAGCTATAGTTTTAGGAGGTATTATTCCAAACACTTGAATAATAAGCTTAAAAGAAGCATATGCCAATAAGTAAGTGAGTTCACAAGCAGAATTTTGTAATGGTGGCTTACTAAAGTTACCCATAGAATGTAGTCAGGGAAAATATAACCATGGACACTTAAAAAACCCACCCCCATGGTATTTGAATGAATATAGAAAATACTGGTGCCATCTACTGTTGGGAAAATAGGTATGACAGAAAGATCAGAGCCGAGCAGTGGAAAGGAGCATTAGGAAAGAGAAGTTGAATAATTCCCTGAATATCAAACTGAAAAAAAATGTGTTGGGAAGATGAGATTTTTCTATCATGTTTCTGAGTTCTTACCAAGGAAGAAGTTGGAAATAACTGGAAAAATACTTAGAACCTGTTTGGATAGGTTTTCTTAGCCCTTAGACTGTTATTTGTTCAGAGGAACGTTGGGATCAGATATGTGTAAATTGGCTATTTTGGGATTGGAGTTTTTCTTGGTAACTTTATCCTGTTTTTCTTCAGCTTTTAAATTTAATGAAATCAGTTCTTCAGCTTGTAGAAACAGGTGGTGTCCAATTAATGTTACTGTTGAAATCCCGTACTAAAACATGACTGAGAGGAATGTTCTTGCTCTTCATTACTTATTTATTTACTTATTTACTTTTTTACGGAACAAATTTCCTTCTTTGGATTCTCAAAACAGATAAATGTTGGAGCAGTTTAAACAACATCAGCAGCAATAACAGAGATTAAAAGGGTGACTGTAATAGAAATAATTCAAGTTTTTAAGAACAAGAACCAAAGAACAGAACTTCTCAACATAAAAAAACATCTGAAGAATTTAAGAAATTCAACTGCTTGGGTTGCTCAAGTGAGCTTGAAGCAGTGAGGAGGCAAGCACAAAATGTTTCTGTCTGTATGTGTGCAGAAAACTTTGAGGGCTCTCCTGCTGGAGATTTAATCTTACTCATTATGGCCTGGGCTGGGTATGTGTTTGTGTGTGGCTGTGTGGGTGTGTGTGTTTGTTTGTTTGTTTTTTTTTTTTTTTGTTTTTAAAGGTTATACCTTGGTTCCACTGAAATCAACGGCAAGTCTTGATTACTTCAGCTAATGTAGGGTTTTGCCTGTAGGTTGCACTGAAATATGAAACTTGCTTCCAGGTCCATCTCCTGGGCAGAGCTGTGCTCTGGAGCATAAGCTTTTGTTCCTTTACAACATAGTTTTGTAACCTTTTAGGTGACTTTGTTAACGTGACTAGGATTTAATTCAAAGTTCAGGGTCAAGGAGGTGACTACTCTGTCAGCAACCAGATTGAAATATAAATTCAAAGGTTCAATTTTGTTTCTTTGTGTTTCTGGGAGCTTGCCTATAAAACTCAATGGGAATTTAACCATCACTGGTGAAATAAATGTACCGTATAGAAACTCACAGGTAATGCATCAGACTTGTTTTAAGAGGACAGTAAATTTCAAGGGAAAAAATAACCCAACCAACATTGAACATGGGCACTGCTCTGCTTGAGGGCAGAAGGGTGTTGCAGAGGGATCTGGACAGGTTGGATGGATGGGCTGAGGCCAATGGGATGATGTTCAACAAGGCTAAGTGCTGGGTCCTGTACTTGGGTCACAAGATCCCCATGCAGCACTACAGGCTTGGCGAAGAGTGGCTGGAGAGCTGCCCAGCAGTGAAGGCCCTGGGAGTGTTGGTCAACTGTTGACTGAATATGAGCTAGTAGTGTGCCAAGGTGGCCAACAGCATCCTGGCCTGTATCTTGAAGAGTGTGGTGGTTAGGACTTGGGAGGAGTGCTCAGCACTGATGAGGTCCCACCTTGAGTACTGTGTCCAGTTTTAGACCCCTCACTACAAAAAGTCATTGAGGTGCTGGAGAGTGTCCAGAAAAGGGCAATGAAACTCGTGAGGAATCTGGACAACAAAATCTTATGAGAAACAGCTGAGTCAACTGGGATTTTTTAGTCTGGAGAAAAGGAGGCTGAGTTTCTTGTTCTCTACAGCTACCTGAAAGGAGGTTGTAGAGATTTGGGGGTCAGTCTCTTTTCCCAAGGAATGTGACAGGACAAGAGGGAACAGCCTCAAGTTGTGCTGGGGAGGTTTGAATTGCGTATTAGGAAAAAAAAACCTCTTCACTGAAAGGGTGTCAGGCATGGGAACAGGCTGCCCAGGGAAGTGGTTGTCTTCTAAATACCTTGTGGTCTTTAAAAGATTTGCAGATGTGGCACTAAGGGACATACTTTAGTGGTAGATATGGCAGTGCTAGGCTGGCAGTTGGAGTCAATCTTAAAGATCTTTTCCAACCTAAATTATTCTATAGTTCATACATGGCTTAAATTCAGGACAACTCCTCAGCGAAGTATAATGCTAAATGTGGTCTGTTCCCCAGGCTCCCTTGGTGGCCCTAGAGAAGAATGAACCATCTCTGGTTGCTGATCTGGAGAGCTAAGGAACTGCTTGTTGTTTTCTGCTCATTGGGTCCTAGGCCTGAGGGAGTATTTGAAATTGCTGTCTATCTCCAAAATGGACAGCAGGAGATTGCTGTGGGCTGCAGAGCTCCAAATTGACTCCTCAAGGTAGTCATGACGAGCGTGATTATAAATGGTGCATATGAGCATGAGGTGCTAATGTCCTTCAGTATTTATAGCACTTGATCAATCAAAGCTTCCATATAAGTGGATTCAAACGAGCTTTTCTGACCACAAAGCTGTGGGCTACCTTTTCGTGGTGAGGAGCACTGCTCTCAGCTTCCTCTAGCTGTTGAAGTTGGGTGCTACGCAGCTCAGACTGCAACATCAGGGCATTCTGGAGAGGAAGGGGACATCTGACCTGAGGTCCCCAGACTGCTTATGCTTTTTGTATTATACAGCCAGTTGATTAACAGTCCTGCCACTGCTTCAGAGCAAGGCGTGCTGCTGGTCCCGTGCTCTTGTGTTGTCTTGTGGGGGAGCAACTCTGTAGCTGCTGGCTGCAGAGGGGCCAGTTGTCAAGGTGGTGGTGACACAGTGTGCTGTGCTTGCCTGCTAGCAGAATATAGATATGTGTAGGTACACTTGTAATAAAACCTTCATGGTCATCATCTTCTAACATAAACAGTACAGACTTAATATTCTCTTTTTGCCCAAAATGCCAGGAAGATGGCTTTGCCCACTTGCTTCTTTTCCTGTGGCACCACTAGAGGCATCAGTGGACAGGATGGAGGGGATTTAGGGAGAAAGGATCCTGCATATTGGGAGGCAAGGATGTTGTGGAACTGAGAACAGTTACAGCCAGAGAAGGCCAGAATTGCTGGGGTGAAAGAAAAGAATCTCTAGTAAACGATGAAGTTCAGGGTTCCTGTGATTTACCATGGATGACTTTTATAGCCCTGTTTCATTTAATGCAGAAACTGGAAAGAATTGATGAATCCAGCAGGAATGAGAAAGGATTGTCTTGTGTTTGAAGCAGATCTGAAGCTGCTCTGAAGGGCTGGATTATATATGCCTATGCCACAGAATGGCTAAATTGAACTAATCAACTTGTTTAAATCTCATTTTTTTATTCTTTTTTTTTTATACCCACTGAAAGGTGAAGCTGGGATCTCAGTTGCAGGCACGTTGAGCACTCAAAACTGACAGAAGTTGAATGCTTTGGATGTGTAAAGCCCAAGTAATGTGAAGAATTCTAGAAAGTGTCAGATTATTTTCTTTGTTAGCGGGCACTGAATCACTACATGTGTGCTAAATAAGCTCTTTCTGTCTTACATTTCTTCATCTGAAAAGTGCAAATAGTATGACTGTCCTCCTATAAGGAGTCTTGTGAAAATAAATGAGTACCTATGATGTTGTTAGATATTATATTGAGAAACTCTAGAGAAATTCCACAAGAAAATGAATCCTTGTGTTTGCAGGGCATGTTTTAATGGAGTATACTAAACTAAAGCATATGGTCATGCACTGAACACTGTGAAGAAAGTCATCTTTTAAGTGTCTGTTCACTGAATGGGTGTTGTCATCCAACTTTTGCATTAAAATGGGCAAAGATCTTGTGGAACAGTTTGTATATGGTCGTATAGTTAAGAGTTACATCATAGTGCGCATGTGGAAGGCTACCACTTAATTAGGGCATTCTATAAGTTTTTGAATGTAATATAAGATATAGCTGAAGTCACAGTAAGCTACTGTTTTCTTAATGTTTTATGCCCTCTTGCTTTTACAGCCCTGTTTCCATTTAGTTTGTGTATGTTCTGTGTTGCAGCTCTGTTCCAAACACTGTTCTCTGTTAAAGTGATGATTCAAGAGTGAATCAGTACATATCAATGTATATAGACTGTGAAATTGTGCCTTAAAATGACTCAAGGCAAACTTAGCCAAAAAAGAAAGAAAATAAATAAAATTCTTACTTTAAATATGTTTTTCTTGCCCAGGTAACTGATGATCAGAGGTATTTTGAGTCTGTGCCAAGAGCACAAATCACTGCATAGATAGCTCTCAACTGTGAAATTGGTCAGCCCTTCCAAGGTCTATACTGCTTAAAATATTGAGTATTAAATATATTTTCACCTGTGTGTAAAATCTGAATAATAGCATTGTGACTCTTCAAGGTTTTTCACAGACTTATTAACTCCCGTTTAGGACTTTGGTAGTCCAGATAAAACCGCTGGATTTATCTTTCTTTTATGTATGCTTTACTTCTAGTGTACATAGCAACAAAAGCTTTTCTGTGCTGTACATATACAGCTCTTGATTGAATGTTTTTAGCATTAGCTATTGTTCAGTTTTTGTTAGCTTAATGCAGCAGTGCTGTTGTAAAGCTGTGGTGGTGTAAAAGCACAGCAGTGATCTGCATGCGTGCATAGGGACAGGCTTCTGCTTTGATTGCTTTTTGGTGGGTGCTTTTTGGATTCCTTTTTGGTTGTGAGGCTTTCTTTTGTTGTTTTGGGTTTTTTTATTATTATTTTTGGGGGGTTTTTTTGGGTGTGTGTTAATGCTTTAGGATTAGTCAAGCTATTGTCTACTGCAGAAGTACTTGTTTATCCCTGGGGAGATGAAAAGAATTTTAGGAAGGATATTGTACAGACTCTGAATGCTAGTGATTTGTGCCAGTATTTTCCCTTGAAGGAGATGGTTCCCAGCCTTGATTGAAGCAAGTGATTTCTAAGGTATGACTCACTGACTTGATAGCACCTCTGAACCTGGGTTGGTCAGGAGGAGAAGTCTCCATGAAGGTTAAAACTTTGGCAGAAATCCAGGCTCAAGTCTTTAATAAAGTATTGTTAAATAAGTGATACAAGTGAAGGTGCAATTCATTGGTTGCTAATTTAATAGCATTATGTTGCCTCTCAGCAAAGTTCAGGTTTACCACCTTTTAATAATAAAAAAATAATAATATTTGAATTGTGTAGTGGTTAAGGTTTCAACCAGTCTCTACTGGTAATGAAAAACCTCATATGTATCATACTGTCAGACTTTCCTTATAGATTTGTTTCCATACAAACATCCATGCTTCATTTTCATAATGATGTATAAGGCAGACAGATAGAATTGGAAACTGAAGAAATTTTTACCCTAATTATATTGAAGGCACTTTGCCACCAGGTACACTAACCAAGTATGTCACAGTAATGTATGAGTTTGCATCCATTTGCACATGTAAATTGATTCTTTATTATATTATACCACTGATAGAAGTCTACTGTACATTTGGCTCCTCTAAATATCAATACAGTAAATTTACCTCCATTCTCCCCCTGCTTCTTAGCAGTCCTGGTGACTGCATCTGGCTGCATATTTAAATAGCAGGCATTTGTCTAAAGTGTGAGAAGCTTGTGGAAACCATCAGTTTTGAGTTATTATAGTAGATATGCATACTTAAAACTTTGGAACCGAGTTAGCAACAGCTGAAGGTAATGCATGTCTTTTTTTCAATGTAGTTTTTGATTTTTATTCTGGTCTAGCTTGAGTGAAATAATTTAAAATCAAAATGCCTAGGTTTGGTATTTCATTTTGGTATATTCATTATGTATTTTTAAGGCCGTTTCAGATCTCACCAAAGGATAAAAATTGGTAGTATTTCTGAACTTCTGGTCTTGGGAATTTTTTGTTGCTTCTTTGCTTTTCATGGAGTGAGTTTTCTTTCTCAGTCAATAGAAATCACTTGTGCTGATGGAGGGGGAAGGGAAGCTTTAAAATATTTTGTCATTGGTTTTAGTTCAGAGCAAAGTGATTTTGGACAATATTGTAGCCAGACCTCTGGTGAATGAGCAGTTTGTTGTAATGACCACTTTCCTGTGACCTGGCTCTTAGTGTATTTTCAAGCAGCAAGGTGACACTGCTGTGAGAAGATATGTCAGGTTTGGCAACAATTAGTATCACTGGGAGAGGCTTAGCAGAACGCTCAGGGTCAAACTGATTTCTTTTTTCTTTTCCTAGGGAGGTGATCCTTGCACTGAGGGGTTGAGGCATTCCTGGGGTTGAACAGGAGAGATAGATTTTTGTGCTTTTCTAGATAATTAGAGGCCTTTAGTCTTCGAAGTTCTCATCCTGGAGCTTTAATGAGCATTTATTTTTCACTGGAAAAAAAAAATCTTGGGAGAGGGGAAAAAAAAGGCAGGAGAGACATCATTATACTTCACTTATGAGAATTTGAATTACAATCCCAAGCAGATCAAAAGAGAATGTGTTCAGTGGAGCCAGTATTTCTTAAATCTTTGTTTTCCTCTAAAGACGAGCCTGCTACTGGGTGGTTTTAGCAATGTCCAGCCCCTGGGGCTGTCACTTAGGTCCTGGGCCATGGGCAGGTTGTGGGAGAGGAGCATTAAGATCCCTGAGTGCACTTGGGTGTTATATTTGCAAATCAGCATCTTAATTTCCTCCACGGCTGCCAGAAATGTAAAATAACAGGCATCACTGATGTTAAGAAAACCAGAGCCATTAACTGTCCCAACACTTGTAAACTGTGTATCACTAAAGCTTAGGATGAATTTTGAGAGCTGAGGCCAACTTTGTAAAACATCACTTTACCCATTATGGACGTTAATGACAGTAAACATTCCCACTGGCTTGCAAATAAGCACAGTCTTGTAACTGTATCTTTTCTCTGAAGCAATTGGAAGCTCTCATAACATTGTACAGTAATTTTTCAGAGACGAGCAAGTTTTAGATGATGTCTAAATGAGCCATCTCATGTAGATAATGTGGCTATAGTCCCTTTAGTAGCTCTGGCAACTGATCTGTAGGTGGACTGGAGACTTGTTGCTGCTTGAATAAGAGAGCACACAGCTGGATTCCAGCTGTGCTGAGCATGGATAGAGTGGTTTATGTGCTCACACTCTCAGAAGAGCTGAGTGCTGAGCCTATTTCCTGCACCTTACATTGCAAGTTGAAGAATGTGTAACAGTGCCTTTTCAGGAATGAATGCTTATTTGCAAAAGGTTTAATTACAACCTTTAGATAATTTTTGCTGCCTCCTTAAACCATATATTTGTCTTAATAGCATCTTTCTAGTCCATATACATCACTAATTTCTAAATGTAAAAACACTGACNGGGGGAGGAACTTCATCTAGCCATTTTAAATTAGAACTTGTTCCTACTATGAGCTTGGTAGTGTCTCCTAAAACCTAGGATATGGAATTACTGGAAACACTCTGTCATGTTTTATTCAACTCTGTGATTCATCTCATACACTCAAAGAGCTTATATTTTCAAAAGCCATGGTTAGTCTCTTCCTTAATATTGCTGTGCTAAAGTACAATGATATTTTGTCTCGCACTTATTGCACAGAACAGGACGTCAGATTCACTCTATACTTCTTCCTGAGCAAGAGGAAAACAAACCAATAGTGTCTGAAATCCTGGTTTAGGTAAACTGACTGACCTCACTGAACTACAAGGCAGGAACTAGCTGGGGGGACTCTGATCCCAGAGCAGGGGCATCCCAGGGAGGCACTTAATGGGAGTCTGCTTTGTCTCTCAGGTTGTTTAACAAAAAACCTCAGTCCATAAATGACATTATTGTGCAAAATGTAGAAACAAGACCAGTGAAAATAAATTAACTAGATCAGAAAAATAAACCAGCCTAAACCACAATGATTATTTAGTCTAGTAGTTCTGATATAATAATCATAGAATGATTAGGGTTGGAAGGGACCCTAAAGATCATGGAGTTCCAACCCCTCTGCCATGGGCAGGGTCACCTCCCACAGGACCAGGCTGCTCAAAGCCCCATCCAGCCTGGCCTTGAACACTTCCAGGGATGGGGTTTTCACATCTGCCCTGGGCAACCTGTTGCAGTGTCTTGCCACTCTCACAGGAAAGAATTTCTTCCTGGTACCTAATCTTCTCTTCTTCAGTTTACAACCATTGCCCCTTGTTCTATTGCTACACTCCCTGATGGAGAGTCCCTACCTGTCTTTCATGTAGGCTCCCTTCAGGTACTGGAAGGCCGTTATAATGTCTCCATGGAGCCTTGTCTTCTCCAGGCTGAACAATCCCAACTCTCAGTATATCCTCACAGGAGAGGTGCTCCAGCCCTCTGTTATCAACAGCTGATCTAAAAAGACATCAAACCTGACCTTCCTGGTTCTAAAAATATTCCAAATATACTTTGTCACTAGTTCAAGTTGCAAAGAGAATAATGTTTTTATAGTTACTCTCTTGAAATCTTTCTCATAACTGGAGAGGTCTGCCTCTTCAGTGTTCTTCAAATTATTCTGTCAGTCTACAATGTGTCCTTTTTCATATATTTATTCCTTTATCCCATCTTGTTCCACTGTATCATGGTCCTGATCTGTGTGATTGTAAAATTTGGCTGTTGATTTATTCCCCATTGCTTTCTTGCTGGCACACTGAACTGATGGACATGATTTCCTTTTGAATCCTACTGGGAACAGATTTTAAGAACTGCATCCTTTGACTAAAATATTCTAACTACAAAATGGTCATTGATCTGAGATTGGGCTATGTGTAGTCCTTTTGCATTGGTTGCTCTGACAGGGGCCTGTCCTGCTGGCTGTGAGGTCCATTGGTGTTGTGTTTGCTTTTGGTCATTCAAGTGAATTTCCCCATCCTTCAGGAGCTCAAGACTCGCTTCTCCCTCACATGCAAAAAGAGCAGTTGAGGGTGAGTTTCTCTTGTGACATGGCTCGAGTTCCCTGTTCTTGCCTCAAAATGAGGACAGTGTCAGAGCACTGAATGCACGGTGGCCCTGAGTGGCCCTGGGCAGTCTTACAAGGGACCCCTGCCTGCACCCTTGGCTCAAGAATCAAGGGAGATGCTGGCCTCCATGGCTCCTGGCTTGCCTGCCCTCCTGAAGTAGCCATATTCTTGCTGGTCCCAGGCAGGCTGTCAGGTGCCCAAATCCCCTTCATTTGTTTTGGGACACTTGTCCCAAATGGCCTTGTCTTGTTCCCAGAGTTCTCAGCCCTTCACTCCTTTTGTCCTGAGGAGATTTTGTTACTCAGAGGAAGCCCATGCAGAGATTAGATGGTGAGTTGCAGGGAAGGTAACATTTCATCTGCCTAGTCTGCTTTGTGTTCAAGGGCTTTTTGCTCCAGCAGAATCCCTGTCAGCCCTCAGGACAAGGATGTTTTGCTGCACGGAGAGCATGATCAGCTTTATTGCTTAGAGCAGACTTGTGCAGGAGCTGCATGATATGGCTGAGAGCCTTAAGGCCAGTGGTTTTTTTTTCTAGTGGAGCGCATATTATGATCAGGATGATTGACTCTTACATGTCCAATCTTTGGTGCTGATACTGGAATGAACATTTCTGGCATGGCAGTGGATGGACCTTGATTTGCACACAGAGCTCTCTTCTGTTTTTTCATCACTGTACTTTGACATCTTTCATTGTTGTAACATGTGGCCACACAATGTGGCAGCTCTTGGGAAAGAGAGAAGTTATTTTTTGCAAGTTTGGGTAATGTCATTTGATATTCTACTTTTCTGAGTTGGTAGATAAAATTGCATCACTCTTCTTAACTATTTTTGTTTTGTCTCTGGAAATGTGATATATACAAGATGTCTTAAAAAAATTAACAATTTTAAATAATTGTGGTAGGTGGTAATGGGCTGTTCCTGTCTTTCACTTTACAAAAGACATCTCTTGGCCTTTCACCTTGTGCCCAGGTGGCCAAGAAGGTCAACAGCATCCTGGCCTGTACTAGGAATAGCATGGCCAGCAGCAGTAGGGATGCAATGGTACCTCTGTATTTGGCATTGGTGAGGCCTCACCTCAGTTACAGCGTTCAGTTCCAGGTCACTCACTGCAAAAAGGACATTGAAGTGCTGGAACATGTCCAGAGGAGAGCTACCAAGCTCGTAAGGAGTCTAGAGGACAAGTCATATGAGGAGAGACTGAGGGAACTGTGCATGTTTAGTTTGGAGAAGAGGAGGCTGAGGGGAGACCTCATTGCCCTCTACAGCTACCTGAAAGGAGACTGTAGAGAGGTGGGTGCTGGCCTCTTCTCCCAAATGAATAATGACAGGACCAGAGGAAGTGATCTGAAGTTGCAGCAGGGAAGTTTTAGAGTGGATATTAAGAAGAATTACTTTACTGAAAGAGTGGTCAGGCACTGGAACAGGATGCGCAGGGAGGTGGTGGAGTCATCATCCCTGGAGGTATTTAAGGAACGGGTAGATGTGGCACTTCAGGGTGTGTTCTAGTGACCAAGGTTGTATGGTGTGGGTTGTGCTTTTGTTTATGGTTGGACTCGGTGATCTTAAAGGGCCGTTCCAGCTGTAACAACTCTGATTCTGCAAGAACCCCTGAGGAACACAATGACAAAGCATTAGCTCCAGAAAGTGTGATATAAGTCTTCTGTGCATTGATTTTTGCATATTAGCTGGTGGCAGACTTTTTTGTTTGTTTTGGTTTCTTTTAAGTCACTATTTGTAGTGTATGTTTGCTAAGAGATAGTATTCTTATCACAGGATGATGTGGGTACTAATTTAACAAGGGTTAATAGGTCTGTGAGCTATGGGTGAGGAATTCCCTCAACTGCAACTGCTTTGAAATATAGAGTATACTGTACAAGTACAGCATTATACTATTTTCACACCATTATTTTGGTATCTCAGATTGGTACCTGTTGGAGACAGGATCTTGGGCTAGGGGATCTTTGTACAAATGTTTATACTGAGCCAGAGTATTCTTTATGTTCTTAGGATATTCAGGGCAAAGGTATGAGAGGCAAAATGATATTCCCCATTCTGACTAAGTTAATAGTTTTCTATAAAATCATTTCACAGTGAAGCAGGCATTCTTTCCTATGATATTTGAATTCATTAAAGGTGAATTTTGTAGCTTTTGTGGAAGCTTAGAGAATATTCAAGTAATGTAGAAACTATGGGACCTTTTGGCCTCGGAGCCATCGGAGAGGTAATTACTCTTGTTGAACTGCACTGGTTCCTTTCAGAATAGCTTGATGCAAAACATAGTGTATGTTTTGCTTAATATTTGCATAAAACCTGTAATCTTAAGTAACACATGCAGTTCTTCAGTGCGCAAAGCTTTATACTCTTTGAAAAGGAACAATTTGGATTACCTTGTGCTTGGAGTGATGCAGTGAGTGCAAACAGAAAAGATGGATCGGAACCATTAATCACTGCCATAAGGAAAGTGTTGATGAAGGTGCTCTCTGTGCTTTATAAGAGCAGCCCCAAAAAACTTCTCATTTAAAAATTTTGAATAATAATTCCGTCATCCAAGTCTAGCTTTTGCTTTTTGCTGATTCTTTTTGCCTCAGTGCTGGCAGCACTGGTTTCAAATGGAGGAGAAACCCAGAAGAAAAAGCAAAAATACCGACTTCAGTCGATCTTCTTTGTGTTGCTGAGTAGTTTTTCATACCAGAGTTGCTTTGGACAGAAGAAAAAACACACGATATTGTAGCTTTTGGCTTAGGTGTGAAAGGTTCCCCATTTTCCTGCTTTCTTTCCTTAAACAGATTACTGGCAGTGGGACAGTGAAGAGACACCTTTGTCCTTACAACTGTCTTGGCAGTCATTCATCTGGTTGAAAATCTCAACTTTCTGTATTCAAGCTTGAGCACAAAGTCACAGAGTTCTTGGTTGCCTTTCCTGACTTCACACCAGGCTTCTCGGCGATACAGTCTGAGATCTCACCCCTTTAGGGACAACACTGATCGGAGGTTTCATGTCTTGATTTTGAACCATTTCCTTGGACCAAGGGAAGTTCAGAGGAAAATGAAGTCTTGTGTTTTGAAAATCTGAGACATCTGTAGACACCTGGAGATGTCTGAGTTCAGTTTTGCTCACTTTTCCACAGGGAGTCATGGGGACAGATTCCCCAAAGAATATAAAGAGGACATGTGGTCCAAAAGATAATCTCTTTGGCACTTTTTTCTTTCTTTTAGAATATAGTAGGGAAGGATAATCTTTTGACCTTCAGTTACTCTTGTGCCCTCCCAATGAATGATGAAGACTAAAGAAGAGAGAACAAGGCACAGATCTTAATCTGATTTCCCAAGAGGTATGTACTCAAAGATATTTTTTCACTTTCTCTTTTTTTTTTTTCTTCTTCAGGGAGAAAGGCCACCTATCTGAACTGGGAGATTAAATAGCAGCATTTATGTATGTGTAGTTATTCCTCCAGGTGGAATTTCAAATACTGTGAATGTCTACTTAAGAGGACTACAAGTATAGCTGCCCCAGAAGAGCTATAGCCACTTATGTTTTTCATGTTGCTTGGCAAGCTGCAACTGAAAGAAATAGGCTTTCTTGTCACTCGCTTTCTTTATTTCAAAACTAAAATAGTGTCTAGTTGTTTCCAAAAAGTACCAGTACCACTGTGAGTTTGTGCCCTTATGTCTGGATCAGTAGTGCTGCTGCAGACTACTTTTTTTTTTTTTTTTTTCATTCCTGCTCTTCTCTTTCCATGGCTAAAGGGAGAAGATCTGAACCTTCTACCTTCTGTCTGCTCCATCTCCCAGACACACATAGTCTTTTGTATATTTTTCTTAAGCTACAAAATTTATCAGTCCTAATATCTGTACTTATGATTTACATCACTGTCTGAAAAGAGTTTCTTCCTTGTTTTTAACTTGGAGGTGTCCTTTTTCATGTTAACCCTTCCCAGAAGAAGGAACATGCAACCAAACCTGTAACTTCAGCTTCCATGCCTGTACTCTAAAATCTCTCAAAGCCAATCTTTTGGCTTCAGCCTAATACCAAGGAAGGTAAAAGCCTGAAATGTCATGTAACATTGTGTCCTTACTTTCATAAGTGATCCAACACTGGTGGTCAATTTATGATTTATATTCTTTCTAAATAAAAAGCCAAGCTACTTCAGTAGGAGTGAGATACAGCTTTATCAGCATGGTGTGCATAGTCTTCCACATCCCCTCTTCCATTGCAGAGTTTTATCTTTAGAAATGATGTATAGGCACTGATATTAGGGGCTCTGGCAAATCCCAGGTCTTAGTGCCAGAGCGGAAAATTTTGCAGAAAGCTTGAGGCAAATCAGAATCAATCACAGTTGTTTGTGAGGCTTTTTTTTTTCTTTTCTCCTCTCCTTTCTGTCAGAGTCCACAGAAAGGAATACGTGTTGAGTGGCAAGTTGAAGCAGTCCCAAGAGCAAACTAAGAGGGAGTATCACTTTGCAAGCAGTTTCTGGAATAACTCCAGATGTTAGAGGAAGCTATATGGCTCCTGACCCGCGCTTCCTGGAGTTAGTTCTTGCAATTAGCCAGGAGCTTTCAGTCTGGGAACAGACAGACAGCTGACTATAGCTTCAGCCAAAAGAAATGGGTGTTGTCCAGAGAGGGGAACTGGTGGAGCTGTACAAGAATCTTGCTACAGAGATGCGAGAGGAGTAGAAGCCATACAACATGGGTGTTGGATCACAGCTATGTAGGATTTTTCAGAGTCTTTGAATAAAGCCATGAAAAGCAAACCAGGTTTCTATCTGTACATACCTCCAAAGGAGGTGCTGTTGTTAAATCCCCACATCTCCTGCAGTACACAGGTGGTTTTATTAATTTTAGGGTGTTAGCCTTTCTTTGCCCCAATGTAAATAACTTTCATTTGATCTCAAGAATATTTCTAAATAGGCAAACATCTTGTCTGGTTATAGAACTATTAAAATCAGTGTTTAAAAAATAGAAGCTGGAAACATGTACTGGTGATGATTACTCCCTCCAGAGACAGAAGAATAACTATATTCTCTTTTGTGCAATACCATGACTTGTGATGAAACTGAGACTTGGTGTAGTAAGTGCTATACTAGGAAGCCTGTATGGAGTGTGTAGTCTGTTTTAGTGGAAACTGATCTTGGAAGGATGTTAACTCAGGATAGTCACTAAAGACATGTCTGTGTTAGAAACAAAACTGTAACTCTTAGGGAAACCATATGGGAATTGTAATTTCATTTTCAAGTGTGCTTCAGTGAACTGGTGCTCGTGTTAATCCTCTCCAGTAATGCCTCCATACTGCATCATATTACCTTACTGGCAGAAGTCAAGATCCTAATTTTCATCCATTTTTAAGGGATTTACCTATTTAGCTGACAAATGATCCTTAACCATATGTTACCAGGAATAGTGAAAATATTCAATTTTGGAACTGGGCATTGAATAGAGAAGGTGTAATATCCCCTGAATCTCAAAAGACCATTGTCATCTCTCATGAATAACTGCTTTGTTCCCACTATGATAGCTAGTGTGCCTGAAGAAATTGGAAGATCTATAGTAACCCATTGCAGCTAAGAAAAGTTGGCATCTTTCTTGGACATAGCAGTACCAAGGAGAAAACTCACTGCAAGGCTTACAGGGAAAAGCCTGTCCCAAGAATATCCTCATGCATTGGAAGTCAACTTGATGCCCTATTATTTCTTTCTTTCGTTGTCTTTTTTTGTTGTTGTTAGGGTTTATTTTGGGGGTTTTTTTGGGTACCTGATATCAGTTATAAAACACCTTGTGGCCTCTTCAAGTGTTGCAACTCATCTGAACGGGTGATAAATGGTATCTCACAGATCAGAGAAGTTGCTGCTATATATCTTCATGTAGCTCTCCAGAGCCAGACATAGGAAAGAAGCAGCAGCAGTAACATTCTTGCTTTTTTACTGAGAATGCTCTGGCTCACACTGCTGATTAGCATGAGAACAGGGTTTTTCAACATGGTTCTTTTTTCTTTAGG
Source organism: Pedionomus torquatus (assembly GCA_013398155.1). Classification (NCBI taxonomy): domain Eukaryota; kingdom Metazoa; phylum Chordata; class Aves; order Charadriiformes; family Pedionomidae; genus Pedionomus; species Pedionomus torquatus. Next base: position 210,486 of record VZRU01009150.1, on the reverse strand, counting down.
GAGACTTAAGTAATCAAATTAATTTCTCAGTTCTTAGCAACTGAAATTAGATACCTGCATGAAATGGTGGTCCCTTTCACAATCTTTATAGTGAAGCTACAAAACCTGGCTTATTCTCCTGTTGGAGTCAAAGCAATAATGTGAATATATCGTGTCTCGTATTTTTGTACTTTGACTTGGTCCTGTAGCTGCATTAAATGCATTTTTTTTCCATATTCATTAAAGCAGTCCCTTTAAATAGGTTTGTTTATCCTATTAAGGCAAGAGAATCTGTTCTAAAAGTTAGTACATCCCCTTGGAAACCCTTCTGGCAGCATTACCTATGTGGATTTATAGCTAACACATGCTTTCTGGTTTGTCCTAAAGTAAAGCATTGATCATTTGTTGAGTTGGAAGGTTTCTTGGATGAGACCCAAATGATACTTGTCCTTTGGAAAAGTCATCCTAAGAGCCGTAACCACAAATTTCCTCAGTAAACGTGATAAATATTTATTTTCCCTTTCAAGGATAAGCATTAAGATCATCAGTGCTCTTACAAAATCAAAGTGGGGAAATCATATGTTCTATAATGGGATCTGCTTGTTAAAATGCTATGGTGTTCTGCAAACTTCAATATGTGCATTTGCCAAATTACTTACAGTGGTCAACTGGTGACAAATTTGACCAGGTGTCTTTTTAAATGGCTAGAGCTGAATCAGAACATGTAATTCTCATTTCTGCATGGTTCATATTTAAAGAGCAATTATGTTTTGCACACTGGAGTTGATGATGCTGTGAAAATCCTCTTTTGATAAATCTTATATCATTACAATAAAAATTAAGAGAACTCTGCTCCTTCCTTCCCTCACAAAATAGGTTTGCTCAATCAGCCTAGACAATATTTACAGGTTTGCATATGTAAATTTCTGTTAGAAGTTGTCATTGTATTACACTGAAGACCTGTTGTGCCCATGATGTGTGATAGAAACACTAAGGGAAAACACATCAAGTAGGCATAACTCCTCTGTATTTTAGGAAAACAGAGTGGAGTTCTGGCTATCAAAGTTGTATCAATGGATTAATTTCCAGAGGGGCTTGATATTGTTGTGATGGAAAACTGCTATCCATTTTAATGGATCAGCACATGTTATTAAAGGGCATAGAAAGAGAGAAAGAAAGAAATAAAAAAAAAAAAAACCACAACAAAAAAAAAAATCCCACAACACACTATGACACAAACCCCCAAACTAAATCAGTAAAAGTATATGTAGTTTACAATTGTGCTACGGTAGAAATCTTAGTCTGTTATTTTGTGAAGCTACAACTGCTGACAAAGACTTCCAAGCAGAAAGTAGTGTGGATTTGCTAATGCCTTTTGCATGAGGAAGAAAAACTTTTTTTTTTTTTTTTTTTATCAAGGCTTTAGAGGTTTTCTGAAAACTTGTGTATTTTTGGTTTGGTGGGTGGGTGGTTTTTTTGTTTGTTTGTTTTGTTTTTGTGCTAAAATGTTAATAAGCATTAGTAGCTCATCTCCATTCATCTCCCCTGGGCAAATGAAACTTTTGCAGTGATAGTTGCTCTAAATGCAGGTAATGGGATGCAGCTGATAAGTTGTACAACGGATCCTGGAGTTAAACCAGGTTTGGCAGAGAGATGAGTTTCCAGTGATTGTGACATTGCAGGCTTTGGGGAAAGGGAGAGTCAAATACAAAGCTTCAGTTGGAACACAGTAATATTGAGAGCTGGTGTAAATGTCCCATGCTGTAAATCTCCCAATAGTTTTCTTGTACTGACTTCTGTAAATAAGAGAGTAGCAAATGTAGAGGGGAAAAAAACCCAAACAACCCCATCAACAGTTTCTCTTTTGTTTCTGTTCCTAGGAAAAGTCACACTTTCACAGGGAGACTAATAGAATTGCAAGCAGCAAAGTGAAAGGTCTGCATTGTTTCTTTTGGAACGCATCTTTGTTCTTAACATTGCTCCTGATGTTTTGTAAACATCACATTTTTTTTCCTAGGAACGGGCAAAAGCTTATTTTCCAGTATGCTTATTTTGCTTATAACTTGGATAATAATTTCAAGCCAAAAGACACCTTTTATCTTTACAACATCTTTAAATGTTATTAGAAAGGTGTGTCAGCAGCATCTTAGGAGTCTTGCTCCAACCTGTGGGTAGGTTCATTCCACAGCATGCACTGGCTCCTTCAGACCATGCTGTTCCATCCCCTGTGCCTCTCAGTTCCTTTTGACAGGGAAGAAATTCCCAGGCAAGTGCCACCTCAGCCTTGCTTCACTGTTGTCTTCACTGTGGGCTGCAGGGGAATCCCTGCTCTGATGCCTGGAGCACATCTTCCTTCTCCATCGCTGACCTTGGTGTCTGCAAAGTTGTTGCTCTCATATTCATGCTCTCTTCTGGCTGCTGCCATGCAGGGTTTCCCCCCCGCCCTTCTTAAATATGTTAACTCAATGCTGCTGTTGCTGACTGGCTCAGCCTTGGCCAGTGGTGGGTCTTTCTTGGAGCTGGCTGGCATGGGTTGTTAGACACTGGGGAAGCTTCTAAAAGCTTCTTGCAGAAGCCACCCCTGCAGCCCCCCTGCTACCAAAACCTTGCCACACAAACCCAGTACAAATATTGTCTATGTATGCTGTTCCTTTAGCTGACCTTAATCACAAGAAGCAAGATGATCTCTCTACCAGTATTTGTCTCAATTCAGATGTCTTTTGCAGTGGCTTACAAATGTACAAGGCCATTTCTTCTTGCAGCTACTACCATATTCACATCTGTACCTGCCTTAATTGTGTTGGATGCTGAAATATCTTTTAATAGAATGAGCACCAGATTTTTCAGTGTCACTTCAGCCCCATACATCAAGAACTTTGTCTGTCATCTAATTATATTAACCTTGAATGATTTCACTAGTTCAGCAGAACACAAAAGAAAAAAGCCTTATCCAGTTCTGTCTCTATTTGAGCTGTTTCTACATTTAAATATATAGTCAAATAAACACAGAGCCAGCCAATCATATATTACTACCTGGAGTAATTTTATTGGGTTTTAATATTTGTTTCATTTGACCGAGATTTACAGTGGGCAACAAAAAAAAATAATATTCTTATGGGACCGTTGTTGATCTTTGCTCGGAATGTATTTTCAGAATCCTTCTCAATGCTCTTGTGTTAAAGATATTAAACAAGGGAACTCTTGCAGCCTGTGTGTTTTCTTGATAACATACAAGGCCAGTAAGTCCATTCAGAAAGCAGAACAGTCTCCTCCAGCTGTTCTTTCACTTTGAGTGCATTTCTCAGGATAGAATCAATGACTCTTCCAGCACCAGTGTCATTTGGCCATGTCAAATTTACAAAGAATTTTCAAGAAAAGGTCATGAAACCTGCTAATACAAGATGAATCAGTGGGTATTTCTTGTTTAAAAGACAGAAATTATTTAGGACACAGATTTGAAGGAAAGAATCAAATTTTCATAAAGATTAGGGGGGTAGAGGAGTTTGTTTTATAATCCCAGAAGTATGTTGTCTTATGATTTACATTATCTTAGTTTAAATTTGAAACTAAATATTCATTTGAGAGCTCTATTCCTCTGTAAAAATGTGTCCTATCCTCAGATTTTGCTGAATACTCTGTATGCATTTTCTAAAAAGCTTGTTTAAAAAAAACCTAAGCAAATAATTTATAGGTCTTTCAGAGCCTCAGAAGCTCTATTTAAAGCCTTTAGTTATTGAATCAACTGATCTTTGATGTAATTATGTACGCAAAAATGTTACATACTAAGTCCTTAGCTTCATTGAACACGAGCGACATCTTACCACTATTCCAATTAAAATAAACCACTAACAGTTGTGGCCTACAAATCCATTAATAATACTGCAAGGTGTAAGCTATAATACTGTGATAATCGCAAACAGTAGTGAATGAAAAATTCCCTTCTCATTCACACAGGTGTACCAATGCTTGTGTCACCATGCGGGACCATTGAGATCCTGGGACTAGAGCAGGAAAATGTTTTGCTCTCTCTGCCATGCTATAATTGCTCTGCTTGTTAGATACAATGGGCAAGGACAAGAGTAAAAATTCAGGTCTGTTGTACGTGTTTGGATCTTGTACAAAGAGGCTTTTAAGCAATCTATTGTAATAGTTGTCTGTTTTCATTGCAGACACTATAAGTGCTTATGGTGGTTCTCCTTGTGACATACTCATTCCATATCTTCTACCTTTTACTTTGCTGGAGATGGGCTTTACACAAAATGTCTTTAATTTCTTATTTGTATTTAGTGTTAAGAAAGTAGAACCGGGTATTTGCCATTTAAATAAAGGCACTGAGCTGAATAAATAATTGAATTTAAAATGGAAAGTTATCTAGGCATCAAATTTGTTTAGTAATTTGTCTTTACAGTGCCACTGTGTGTGTATGTATTTTCTGCATGACAGTTAGTTAATCTGTTCTGACAGCTACTTAATTTTATGATCTAAGATATAAGGCAGAGTATCTATTACAAAGTATTTATTGTGAGGCACTTGCCTGAGGCTAGTTTCTTATTTAAATGAAGAGCCTTCTGAAGCACAGCAGCTAAAAGTGAATGTACCTGGGTGCATTTGAAATACTATGCCGCTCTCTGTTACTAATCAGAGAATGGCATAGAAATAAGACTGAAAATCAATGTTAATGTGAAATTCTGTTTTCTTTTGAAGAAGAACTAACTAGTATTTGTTCTCTTCTTGTGCTTTTATTATATCTCTTCCCTCAGGATGCTATTATTTTAGCCATCTCCGTATGCATTGAAAATGCCATGTCTTTGTAATGTGCTGTGATTTTTAGACGTCGCAGGTTTATATGCAGTTCTGGCTGCTCAGAGGTGGGATGTTGAGTAATACTGATTGAGCATTTGAAGGAAAAAAAGAACCAGTAGCTGCTGTTCTCCTCCTCCTGAGTAGGGAAATGAAAAGGCTAAACTGGTGCTCAAATGTGCAAATGCAACAGGAGCAAAGGCTGCAGCAGCTGAAGGAACATTGTGGCACATGGAGTCCAGCTCCCGGCTGCCTCTTGCATCCAGCCAGGGCCACCCAAGCTTCTCTCAGCATCTCTCTGTGCAGATGCAACTAAAGCCATTGAAATAGGAAGAGTTGCTTCTTGTGCCAAGGAGAGATTTTAGTACTTTGCATTTTGCTCATGTTCTAATCTCACTCTATTGCAAACATTTTTAATATTGTTTTGGTGCACAAAACAGTCAGAAATGTGTTGATCCCATTCTGGTGGGGAAAAAAACAAACTAAACTAAAACAAAACAAAAACTCTAAAAAAGTGGAGTATGTTGTTTTGGTTTGGTTTGTTTTTTTTGCTTGTGACCTTCAAATTCTCAGTTTGTAGAGGATTAATGACCAAAATGTTTAGGGAAAGAAACTAATTTTTGAAGAAGCATAGGTTTTTGTATCAAAACATCTCAAGTCTAGATAAAAAAAATAAATGTGTATGGTGGAAAGAGGGAATGGGTGAGAGTAGATGTCTTCTGTTCATAAAACATCTGCTAAAAGTAAAAAGATAACTTGGATATCCTTGGTGGCTGACCTGTAAGCCTATTTTTAGACTTTATTTTTATTCATTTTTATTTTCTGACAGGTGACAGTTAAAAGCCATCTTATTTCCTACTGAAACGTTTTATTCCCTTTTCTGTTTGCTTTCCACAGTTTTAAAACAAAGCTATTCCTAGTCCTGTCCTGGTGGCATTTACACACATTTCATTCAATTTTATTTATCTGAAGAGAAGCTACAAGAAAGGACAGCCATAAGGAGACGTGTGTTTGTCGAAAACTGTTTGAGCTACAGTATTGCTTTGCATTGCATAACCAAATGTAAATATTTCATTTAAAGAAAAATGCTAAAGGGAGCTCTGAAGACTGGAGAAAAACTGAAAAAAAAAAGAAGGGGCAGATGGGTAAAAAAAACAGCAGAGAATCTAAAAGGTGTATTCTGGTGGGATGTGTGACGACAATGTTGAAAAGATACAAAATGGAGCAGTATGTGTAGGAGAGGACAAGAAAAGAGAAAGTAATAATCAGAGATTAAGGGAATGACAGTAAAACAGCAATAAAAGAGCAACAGACAGATGAAGGAAAAATTATTTGGGATAAGACTAATTTAAACTTTAAGAGGCTAAATGGGGAATTAACACAACAAGAAAATATAATCCAGACTTGGGGTAAACTGGCATGTTTGGCAATTGATGTTTAAGAAATTTGAGAAAATTTTCATATGATATTCAATATAAATTAGAAATGTTATGGCACTTAAGCTTGCAAAAATTTTTGCTTTTGGTGACAGCCCTATAAAAACTTTTTTTCTGGACAACCCCAGCAATTTCAACTTCTGCTTATTAAAAGGCTAAAAGCAATTAATGGAAATGCTCTGTTAAATACTTGCTGTTAAACATTCCCCTTAAAAGGTGGTTTCTAGGATTATATCCCCTGTAGGTGTTTTAATATCCCAGAAGTGATAGAGTACTCACAACTTCCCTTGAGCAATTATTTCATAATTTAAGAAGAAAACTTTTGAGCTCAGCTTCAGTCTTTGTCTTTTACTCAGTTTAACTGTATGTCCATGGCCTAATGAAAAGCGACTCTCTCAGTATTAGCTTTTTGTCCCTTACGAAGTTGTTTCCGAGCCCCTTCACGAGCTGGTCTTTAGCTGAATTGCATAGCTATTTTCAACTATAATTTTAGCCTCAGCTTCTCATGTCATGTTGTGGTTCTCCTGTTGTACTTCTCTGGCTTCTGTGGTTTTTACTTCTTTACAGTGAGAAATTGAGATTTTTGACTTTATGTGGATACCATGGTGTGTAACTACAATAGACACAATTACTGTGCTATCATCTATGTTGTCTCTAAATTGAGATATTTAATGCAAAGGTCAGAATCAAGCAGAGGTAATCAAGATGTGATCTGATCTGGGGCTTTGGGATTGGGGTGTTTCATTTGTTGTTTTCTTTTTTGTTGTCGTTGGGTTTTTTTTTGTCTCTGGCATAATGGAAGCATTTCCCTCCAAAAAAATTACATGCTTGGACACTCCTTTGTGGCAGCACTACTGAAATGGGGGGCACAGCCCCCAGATTTGTTCACATAGGCCTGTAGTGCTTGTAGCCAGATGGAGAAGCTGGCTGGCTTTTGCAGCAAGCCCTGTGCTGCTCCAGTGCTTCTGCCAGCTTAGACGTGAGCAATGGTTGTCTTGCAGTCTGCCCAGTGGATGCTTTAAACTGGACTATGCTCCAGCAGTGTTGTTGGCAAGCCCCAGGGCTGGCTGTGCACCGGGCCCTGGCAGATTATGGGGGGAAAAAGAGGGATGTGTGTATCCCAAAGCCCTGACCCCCCTCTTCTTCCAGGCTAGCACATATGGGCAGGGATGGCCCACAGAGGTGGGAAAGAGGCAGAAGGCAAAGACAGATCAAGAGCTTAATTAGGTAAATTAGTATTTTTAGTTTATTTTTTTTTCCAAACTGTAGCCTGTGTAATTAAGTTTGAGATCTACATGCCCCAAGCTAGCTGCATTTTGCTGTCCTGAACTGTTATCATTTAATTACAGGCATCTCCACTGTGCATATCCAAGTAAGATGCTGCAATCCTCATCCATAGAAAAGAAGTTGGCAGGTAGTTGAAACAGTTTGCCTTAAATAAAGATGGATTGTAAAACAGCAAACCTTGTTTGTAGACAGCTATCAAACGTTCCACTGAGAGTGCAGTAACTAAACCTTAGTTACTGCAGGTTTACAGTTAGTTTTGTTTGGTGGAATTTCATAGCATGTTGAGAGTCGCACACTGGGCAGCATGTTGTGTGGCTTCCCGTGGTGATTTCGGGTTTAGTTTTTATGGCCATGCAAGTGTCCCCTAATTCCAATTTATCAGTACTCCAGTTGCAGAAACACTCCTTGTTCCTTTTGTTGTAGGTTGAGCTCCACTCTTACTGTGGTCTAAAAAGAGATTAAGTTACAACATTTATTGAAGAAGAAACCCAAGTAGGCTGTTCCTCAGTTACCTGAGTAACCTGATTTTGACTGTACTAAGCCCAGACCTAAGATCTTCCCCTCTCCTTAGTGGTGGCTGACATGGTTGGTTTAAGGTGACCACCGCATAGTGATACTTCTCCACAATACTTTGATTGCTTCCAGCTCTTCACAACTCATAGATTTCATAAATTACAGGGGATGACTTGATATTCAGTAGCTGTCATTGGTTTTTTGGGGTTTTTTTTTGTTTTTTTTTCTTCCATACATTTGTCCAGTAATTTTGTGGACTGAGGTGTCACAAGTTCTGTGGAAAGGAATAGCTGTTTAACAGTAGGATGTGTGGAGAAATATCTTCTCTTCAAATCTGTTATGTGAGACCATCTTTTGATGTCCCTTAATCCTTATATAGGAAGGTAGTGAGCAAACATTACCTACACAGTTGCTCCATACCAGTCCAGATTTCTTTCCTGTCCCTCTTTATCTTTTCCAGTATATATGTTAATAACCTAAGAAAAATTCAGCAAAGCTTTGAAAATACAACCTGTTAATTAATCCTATGTGAATGAATAGATGTAAGAGTATTTGGGCTCCTTACCATCTAGTTCTCAACAGCCAGTTCTGAACTATGCTGCTTTCTGTGTCACCCATAAAATGTGTGTTGTCTTACTGAAAACTGACTAAGCAGCATCGAATATTACAAAGGTTCCACTGCATGTTTTAATTTGCATAGATTAGCCTTTCTCCTTTTTATTACATTGACTAATCAGGAGAATTTCTTAGCCCAGATATGTTTATAACCTTGTATGGTCGTGTTTGGCTACATAGATAAAATATCCTGTAATTTGCCTGATTATTGCATGAAGACACTACTCTTAGGAAGTTTAAACAGTAATTTAACAGCCTGCCTGTGTACTTTGCCTTCCTTTTGTCATCTCCTTACTGTGGCTGGAGATGACAATACTTGGTAATTGCCCTTCCCTATGTCATGCCAGGGGAATGGAGCAATCCAGGCAAGGAGAAGCAGGTAAAGCCACTGAGGGAGCAGAGAAGGGGAAAGAGAGATGTAGTTGAGTAGAGAAAATCTTGGGAAGACTGATGACAACTCTTCGGGGGTTTGAAGGCCCAGAGCACATTGGCTTTTGTGGCTGCCTGGTCTCTGCAGCTCTGCTGCAGGCAGGAGGAAACACCCTGATGCTGAGCCGCTTCTCCATGCTCAAAACATAAACTGACCAAAGTAGAAAAACAAATAATTGGTATCGCATAAAATTCAGTAAAACAATAGGTTACTGTCTTTTTATTTCAGAAAACAGTTGTATCAAATCGTTACCAAATCTGCAGGAACACAGCGATAGTAGTTGACTCACTGAAGTGTACAAATGCCTGGTGAAGTCTTAAAGGAATTTGTGGCCTCTCAATTTTTTGGACAGATGCATAAAAGAATGTATAGCACAAACTCAGGCCTGAATACTCATTCATAGTCTTGACTGAAATCTGTATTAGCAGATTTAGGCTTTGACATTTCAAATCAAGTATTTGATACCTTTATAATGAAAACAGAAAATACTACCTTGGTTTCTAATACTTCTGTGTGCTTACAGAAACTGCCTGAGCAACTAAAAAGAGCAATAGTGACTCTTAAGATTGCTGGGGCGATGCTTCTGTCCCAGCCTTGGCTGTTAGATCTAACCTCATTACAAACCAGCACTGACTGTGGGCTCCCAGTGCCATCATAAACAAGTCATTTAGTTTCCTTATACAGTCATCTAAATGTTGTTCCAAGCAGTGAGAACAGAGTGAACTGTCTTCATAAATGGATGAATGCACTCTGATTTATTCTATTGATTCTGTAAAGCCAGCTGTTTGAATTAACCCAAGGACCATGAACTACAGGCCAAGTTGCCTTTGGAGAGCAAGGCAGAATGGCTGATAATTTCAGAGACAGGTAGTTATCCTTGTACTTATTCTATCACAAAACCAACAGTCAACATAAAGCATTTTTGTACTGTGTTGTATGTTTCAAACACTGAAAATTTCTTGCTACCCCTTATTAAAGAAATAAAGGAAACTCAAGTTCTTGTTTTTCATGTGGGTTTGCTCCTTATCTGTCTGTTACAAATTCCTTTGGTGATACATTCATGCCTCCTAAGTTAAAATGTAGGATCATGGTACCCTGATTTGATTCAAATCATCATGTGTTTGGAATAACTAGAGAGCACTGTGAAACTGTAGCATCATTTGTTGTTTTCCTTAGCTTTTCCCTCTCTTTTTGTCTTTTCCTTTGGGGTTAAAGAGCTGATTTGGAACAAAATGTGTATTTTTTCCAGCCTAATGTCTTTCACTTCATACACTTATTAGCTATTGCAGTGAATTTTCAATTCTAAGTAGGGCATCTCTGCACTGCTGAAGTACAAATGCTTCTGTACCTATTCTAGATGAGTGGGAAAGTATTGCTGTACTGAATCAGAACACCCTTTAATGGCACTGTTAAGAATGGTTTCCTGAAAATGTTTCCTAATAGCTATAAAGGTCCATTCTTTACCCTTAGCTTCACCTACTTCCAAAATATTTTTCTAGGACTATATATGATATGGTATAGCGTCTGATATTATTGTTAATACTTAAAAGATGGCATTTTGAGAAGCCAAATGTATAATTTTGTATTCACGGCTTCTTACAAAAGCAGTCTTTTTTTTTTCTGATCTTACTTTCTCTGTCTGGTATTATACAAAATTATCTGAGCTTGTCTGGAAAACTGGGTTTGTTTTACTCCTTGGTCAGAATAGTAAGTTCTAATTTTGGCTAGGTATACATGAACTGTAACTTCATTAATTCTTGTTGCCACTTTTTTATAGGGAGGTGAGGTAGTCGTTTGTGTTTGGATTTGCCCTGCATTTACTTTTTACTTTGCAGGGTACTGTGAATTGTGGAGAACTGTGTAATAGTTGGGACATGACAGGATTATATATATTTTTTTTTTAAATTATATTTAAATGATTGAAATGAACACAACAGTTCAAGAGGGGAACTGTCAGTACAGCATGAACAATCAGTGCTGCATTTATATTCAGACCCTTACTATTAAAATAGTCATAACTTTAAAATGAGTTTATTGAAACTTAGTCACCTTACTGTCACTTTCTGCTGAGAAATACGTTCAGTAAACACACACACAGTTGTGCCATTAACCAATCTCTATGTATGATCATAAAGTTGAGTAACGTATTTATCAAGAGAGCTTACCCAGCCTTGTAAACGTTTTCCATGTTTTGATTCTTGCAAGCCATTCCACATATATCACACGAATTAGTTGCAGAATCAAGCTGTCAGCTTTCTGTTTCACTTTTATTGCTATAACTTGTAAGTTATAGTATTACACTGTGACAAGTAAATCAGCAAATCTAAGGTAACACCTCTTAGGGTTGTCTTAAGCTGCTTATATTTCAGGTTTTTTGTGTAAATGCGGCTTGCTTACTTATTACTCAGCATAAAATAATGTTTATATTCCTAGAAGAAAATTTAGGACTGTGGGAGGTACTTAGCAGCTGTTGAATGGTGAATGGCTTTTTACAAGTTACTGGTTTTAAACTGAAGTAATTTGAAATGTCATGGAACTCCACTCTTTCAAGCACTAGCAAAAACATGATAGGCAAGGCTGCCATGGCATAGCTATGCTAGTCTTAGAAAATACACCGCCAAGCTTTCGGTATGGTAGATTTCCTTACATTCAGTTGGAAAATTAATTTGCAACTGTCAAAATAAATGATACAATCATCCAAATAAATGACACAACTAGTAAATTAGAGTTTGGCTGTTTTCCAGTGAGGGATTCAAAAAAAGTCATTTACTTACTCAAGCAGTTACATCATGGCTTGTCAAACCACCTGCCTTTAAAAGTGACTCATTAAAATGTAGAGTTACGTCAAATGCATCTCATTGAACTGCATTCCCAAATGTTTTCATCTTAGTCTTTCTGCAATGTGTAAGAGACTTTTGCTACCTTCCATGTGACCAGAAGCAACATCTGGTGAGTTTCTGTGGTAGTGCTGGGAATACTTTCAGATCTAACTTTGAGTTCCTTTCCACTTCAGGCTGACTTTACACCAGAGGTGTTGTGACTAAAGTCTCGCTGATGGTCCTTGGGTTTTGTCCTTTTACTGAGGGTAACTTCACAAAAATGTATTGCAGCAGCAGTCTTCTTTTTTTCCTGCTTTTATCATAACCTTTAATCACAATGGCGAATAATTAAGAGCAGGATGTCAGAGCAGATTTCCACTGAAAAGGTGTGCCTAGCAATCACGCTGATCTCAGATGATAAAAAAGATTAATTACTGTACTCATCCTGGCTACTAGTGGAGATTCTGCTAGAAGGATCAGCAAAAAAAACCTGCACAGCAATTAATTGCTCTGCATAAGTTCCACTGCTAGCGCTCTCGCTAATTTTATTATTTTGGAGTGTCATTATCATTTTTAAAGCCTTTATAAACTCTTGTGAGTATTTAAGCACGTTTGAAAAATTACTTAACAAATATCATCTGTGGTACTCAAATTGATTATTGCCTTTCTCCCTCCCTCCAGATTGTTTTCTTTCCTATGTGACTTTTTTTTTTCAGTCTTGTAAAATGTCTATCAGACTTTTTCCTTCAAAGCAGAAATGCTGTCTTGTATGTGGCAGTGGTTGGGTATCATTTTACCAGGAAATTTAAATCCGTAAGTAAATGTTAATATAGAAAACATCTACAGTGTTTTATCTACCACCTTATGGAGAGGAAAACAGGTGCAAAATATGCCCTTGTACAAGATTAATTTTATTTGGCTAGTTTTTCTCTTTTTACATTAGAACCGAAACCAGCTATACCATACACTGATTCTATAGTGCGTGTGGGCTACACCTACAAGTCTACAGTGCATTTGAAAATGTTTCCTACTTCATAATATTTTATACTCATTTCATGACACTTGCCAAACCTGTCAAATCTGACCATGTCAGTTTTAGCAGAAACAGCTTTGGAATGGTGCAGGAAATGGAGGAAGCGGTAAGGAATGACCTGGCCAGCAACCCTGTGCCGAAGTCTCATGCTCGACTGCTGATGCTGCCCTGGAGGTGTTGGTGGGACCACAGGACCTGATGGAGTCAGGTTGATGGTTGATTGTGTGTTTGTGTGTGTATATCCTCCTCAGTGGTGCTGTTACTCCTTTGCTGCAATGCAAACCCTGCCTTTCGGCAGGTAATAGCAGTGGTAAGAGATACAAACAACTTTGTGACCTGACTGAATTTCTCATCATTTAGTTGATTCTTGGCACTGCCTTCCCTTGTCCTTGGGTCAGGACTCATGCTTTTCGTGTTTCTTGGTATTAACATGACACTCCTTTAACACGGTTTCTTGAATAATGCAGTGGAGTCCCTTGGTCTTCATCCAGATATTTTTATTCATGAAGGCATAGATTTTTATTAATTATTATAGTATGGCAGATAAGCTCTAACCAAAATTATAGCCCCATTATGCTAGGCAGTGATTCAGCACAAAACCAGAATGCTACTCTGCCAAATAGTTTTATAGTTCTTACTTTTCTGTTTTATAGAAGGGAGTTAAAGGCAGAGCAGGAAGATATATCTCTTCCAATGTCACATAGGAAGACTGTGACAGCATCTGGAATTTAAGACCTTATTAATTTTAGTCCATTGCTTTAACCATAACAGCATTTTCTTACCTTACAGTAGCTAATAATATTTACTTAGTGTAGCTAATCTTTCTCCCTTGGTTGGTAGGAAACACTATTAAACTATAGTGTAATAATGTCATAAATCTTAAACAATTAACACTATATTTACCAGGGTAAAGACTTTGTGGTTTTAATATGTATAGGATATAAAGGCTTTTTTTTTTTTTTAAGCAGAAATATGTGTGAACATTATGTGCAAATATAATATTTGATTGTGTTTTCCTTTTCCTGCAAAGGAATGAACCATCTACTTCTTGCAAACAGAGCATGACATACTGGAATAAATGTTAAGAAAAAAAATAGTCAAAGTTAAAATGAGTAGTTATGGTTAAAACAAAACAAAAGCCCTCTGTGAATTCAATAAATTTGAAGTTAGATTATAACATGCCAAGAAGAAAATTACAATAGAAATTTTCTGGTGCTTCTCTGCAAGAAGGATTATGTAGATTTTTCTATTCCATTAAATTTCACCTTTGAGATTATAGGATTCCCTAAAATCCAAGCGTGGAGGTAACTTCCTGTAGGTGCCTGAAAAATAATTCTGTGGCAGTGCGGGGGGGGAGAGGAAGAAATCTAGAAAAACAATATTGTTACTTGTAAATTATGTGTGGATGAGGAGATAGATGCTGCTTCTCAGGCCTTTTATTTACTATGCTCCTTGAGCATCTGTTTTTGCAGAGATCCAGGCCATGTAAATGCATATGCTCTTAGCAATTCAAATGCAGCACTTGGCTCCGTAAGGTGATAGTGGATTCTTGGATCCAGTAAAGCTGGATCCAAGTTTATGAACTGGCCCAGTTTATGAAAGCCCTCACTTTCCAGGGCTTCGCTATTAAAAGAGAGATCTTCTTTACCTGGACTGGAAGAGAGTTATAATCTTCTTCAGCAGATTGTGGGTTCAGAAGTTCCAACTGGAAAAAGGTTCAGGTATATAAATGGGTTTGGAGTCTCTGTAGTCTTGTAGTTCTGGCCCGAAAGCTCTTGCCAGTTGCTACCAGTATGACAGCTGAGTTCATACTAGACTTCCACATCCATATCTCATCTCTCCACTACCACAGTTTTCTTCAAGTTTTTGTGACCTGTGTAATGTTTCTAATTATCGTTTTGTGCCATATTTGATGTCTAAGTCTTTATGCTTCCATAGAAGTGTTTTTAGCAAAAAGAATAAGAATTATTCCTTAGCTGTTAAGTCAGGAAAAAGAAAAAAATAATCCTATAAGATATGGGCTGCATTATAAAGAGTGGCCTTTGTTTAATACATCTGGGCTTTTAGCTAGTATCAATCAATGTTAATAAGGAAGCTATGTCTTCTAAATCTGTTAAATTAACTAAGCAATTTACTTAGTAGTTAGAGATTATATACATATATACACGCATCTGGGTAGACAACTTTTCCAACTGTCTAGTAACAGATACTGCCTTTCCCTGAGAATTTGGCTCTTGTAGTCAAGGTAGTCTTAAGATACTAGATTTAATACAACAGTTCTATGTATTTCCCTGTATCTGCATATTTATGAGTGCAAGGACCTGGCTCTCTGGTCTACTATAAATGATCTTCCTCAAAAATACCCCCCACAAACAACTGATTTCATCTTTCCACCTTTAGTGTTCTCAGCCTGTTATCTAGTCCATGGCTTTTTTCCATCTCCTCTGGTTGTCACTGTCCTGGCAGGTGGACTCCAGCGCTGTAGAGGGATGTCTGCACTCGCAGGGAGAAACCACAAAGGTCTCAAAGAGAACCTTACTGTACTAAACCAAGGTGTCGGGAATACCACTCTCTTTTCAGACAGAACAGAAGCTTGGAAGGGAATCTGAAGCTTTAAGAAATAAATTGTTCAATTCCTACTTGGTGCAAATATGACATCTTTCAAGTAGGTAGCAGCTAGGAGCCTTGTAATTTTAGAGAAAAAAAGCATAAGAAACTCCTTTTTCTTAATCTTCTTGACTTGAATGGACGTGCATCAAAAGTGCATTATGTACAGAGGACTTCGGAGTTTCCTGTTTACACCTTCCTTTCAGCCTGGGATAAAAAAAAAAGTTTAAACAAAGACGGAGTGCAAGCTACACTTCTCACTTGTATTTGGAAGTGAAATTAAGCATTAACCAAAACTGTCACTGGGAGATAAGAAAACAGCTTATATGTTATAGATACTGTAAATAAAACAATGTGCATGTCAGTATAGGTTTTCTGGAGCAGTGGTACAGACCCTTCTGTATCAGGCTCTGATACTTCTTTGGGGAAATATTAAAATCGTCCACTAAATTCTGTGGCTTAAACTGAAGAGGAAAGGCAATCAGTGATGACAGAGGCTTTTCTTGAAGGAAGCTATAGCAGTATCCTGAGCAAAAGAGATTCTCAGGTGGAACACAAAGATCTTTAAGAGCCATACTCCTATTGTATCTTCTGATTTGTGGAGGAGGTTTTTTACGTTCAGTTTTATAAAAACGTGATTAAGGTAAGGTACAGTAGAGGTTTACAAAAAAAAAAAAAAGTGACTCACAAAAATTGGATGCTTTTATGTACAGCTGAATTCTTTTGCCTCTATAAAATTTTAAAATAAGTTTTGTACTGTAACACCCAAACTTGGAATCTATGCTTAGCTAAAACTGCTAGTGAAATCAGTCACTGAATTCAGTGCAAGTTTTCATCTGGATAAGGGCTGTGGGTTTCGCTTAATAATCATTAATATATTCCAAAATGACTGTCATTATAGCTCCATTATGGAAAGACTGTACTCTGTGGCTCTGATTCTAATCTGACAATATGGTAAATTAGGCATGAGGTCAGCGAAGTTACAGGCCCATAAAATATGGGAGTAAAGCCTGTTCTGCCATCTCTGAGCTGGGAGAATCAACCTAGAAATGATTGTTCTTGTGACTCAGTCATGGTGGTAGGTTTTATGTAAAATGGAAGGAAAGCATTAATGATCAAGGCCCAATGTCACTTTGATCTTGATTCATAGTCCACTGTCAGGTCTGTAGTTTACCTTAGGCCACAAGCTGCAGAGCTGTTTTACTAGTGAATTAAATCCTTGAAGATGAGAGAAATGCACACACAGCATGACGATAATCTTTCGAACTACGTCTTTGCACTCTGCAAGTTAAAGAGAGAAATGTTTGAATTTCAAAGACCCCTAGAGCATGTGGACCAAAAATTAATGGAAAAAATTCCATTAATCCCCTATGCCACTTTGGAAACAGCAGCCACTTTTTCTGTGGAAGCTGGTATGCATTCAGGATATCAGTGAGTGTAATGCATGTAGGGGCACTCACTGAAACTTGTAAAATTTCATAATTCTGAAGTTACATATAAGCTGATATATAGAGGAAAGTCTGACAAAACCCATTGTTTCAAAAGGGGAAAAACACCAAAACCCAAGAGTATATAAAAAAAAAAAAAAAGTGTTAACATTACCTCTTGGATCCTACTCTTTAAATAAGCATACACTGCTTTAGTTCCAGAAAATGAATAGGTGCAAGGAACGTGTATGTAATAAATTACAAAGCAGTAAGCTTTCTTTCTGCAACTCCCTCATTGTGCCGTCTTATCCCCCATCAAGTTAAAATATGCTCTAACTTGTACAGTCAAATATCTGACTACTTCATTACTAAGATGATCAAGACTTGTCTGTGACAGCAGGTGGCAAATTAGTTTTTAACAATCTTGCCTGCTGAAAAAAGTAATTAGTTCTGTGCCTTTTTTAAAGGTTTTGTTTTAAGCTGTTGCTTTTCATGCTGCCTTTGTTACTTTCTAAATTTAATACTCCTTTAGTTAACTGTAAGCCGTGACTGCCATACAGTGTGTAGCCACTTGCTTGGACAACTACAATGTAATATTTCTCAAGTAGATATCCATTAAAAGGGATTTTTCTATCCAAATTTTGTTCTTTATAGGACATAAGTAGACATTGCAGTTGAATTAAAGCAAAATGTTTGTTGTTCATAACAGTTTCATAGTATTTTGAAACTTTATTTTTTCCTCAAAAATATTTTAAAAATTTAGAACTCTCACATAGGTTTGTATGTTCTTTTATTTCACGCGTATCCAAGACCTTATCCACAAGAAGCAATCGTGCCTGATGGAAACTGAGATGAAGAATACACAACTTTAATTAAAAGAACTATTTAATTTATTCAGTTATATTTATAGGGTTTTTTTTCAACTGTGGTAAGCATAGTTGACGTGGCTGGTGTTAAGAAGCTATTTCTGTTATGTACTGCTGACCTCTGTTGGCTTGTTTCCACTATATGCTGATGTTCTAGCACTGCTGTTTTCTTCCCCTTGGGAATTCTGAGCGTGTGGTGGTTTTAATTTTAGGTAGTTTTGTAGTAGGGTAACAGAAACTTGAGCGTATATATTATTTGCCACACTTGAGAGCACTCATTAAGTGACTTTCCAGTCTCAGGTTACTCAATGGAAAAACCATTATGTTGAAGTAGTGATTTGGTAGGGGCTGCTCATATGTATGAATTTACAAATACGCTTAAATAGTTTTACTGAGGAGGGGTCCTGGGTATACTACGCTGTAAAGATGAAAATAAATGCCATAGTTGCAATTTTCTTCTGCCTCTGTTAGTCAAAAACTGCTTTTGTTTTAGAAAGGATAATTTGGCAAATCATCAGACTGTAACACAGCCTAATTGGTTCTGAAGCCGCAACATAAAATTTAAATTGGAGGAGATATTTAACTGTGCAAAACATTCTATTGATTCCTTCTTAGAAGTCAATGCCATAAAGTTATCTTCTGAGTATTTGCTCTAATCAATTTTTAAGTATATTTCTAATACTTTATAGCATCCTTTTTAATATTGGTACACAGACGCATAATTTTATTTGCATTTGTAATAACACTGTATTCCAATGTCTTGGAATAATTCCTATCTTAAAGTTGCCTGCAATGGCAAATGGAAATACTAAGGGCTCTAGCTGACACTGATTCCCTCAAATCACAATTTTTGTAGGGCCATTCTTCTAATAATTCTTTTGGTCTTTTGCTTTATCAGAGAGAGGACCTATAGTTAACTCTACCAATTAATATTGGTGGAGTCCGGTGGAGTGCATGCAATGGGTAAAGTGATGCTCAGTGTGTACTTCTTAGATGAAGCCTTGGCTCGAAGTTACTTTTGAAAGGTCTAGTTGCTTTAAAAATTAATTTTTGAAAGTGTTTGCAGGATTTTGCTGAGCACTGCCCTGGAATTTCAGGCCTAATGACTTCACTGTCTTGAGAAGATAGTTCAAGAGTTCAAGGATATAAATGTCTAAGAAATACATCTTACATCATGGTGGTGTATGTACAGGTTACAGGGGCAACCTGTAAAATCATGATGACTCTCTACGTGAACCCTCTTGAATCACTCAAGCCAGTGTAAGAAGCAGGCTTCAATGGCTACATTAGGCTCAAAATTTCAAAGAATAAGGTCCAAGTAATTTGGGATTTTCTTCTTTAAATCTCTCCAGGGAAACATAGGAAATAACACTGAAAGGATGAATAATAAGGCTTAGAGAATGCTGTATCCCTCTGGGTGAGTTATGTGACACATGCACAAAAAGCAGATCAATTTTCTTATTCTTTCTTAAAGCTGCCAGAGACTAGGAAGCTTCTAAACCATTGGGATTCCTTCAGATCTAAAACTCTAAAACAAGCAGGGCCATCTTTTTGAAAACTAGAGAGAGGAAAGTGCTGTTCTGGCTGTTCTCTATTCAAAGTTCTGTTGGGAAGGAACATTTCAAAGGTCAGTTCTTTTCAAGGTAGTGCTTTCTAGACCAGGTCAGTTTTCAGAGAAATGTTTCATAGCTCTTGGCTCTCCTAGCAATTGTAACTTTGCTAGTGCTTACTCAAGCAAAAATATCCCATTGCATCAAGGTGGATTTAGCTGTATCAAAAATCTTTATAGACTGTAATTATTAGTGTTCTTGCTATATGGTGAAGATTTTTCAAGCCAAGTACTCTTAGCCAGAGGATCTCTAATGATTAGGCTATTCACAGTCAAACCTAAGGTTTGGGCTTTGAGCACATAAGCAAGGAAGGTCATGAAGTAGCAGGGATCAGAAGGAGTTGCTGAAGGTGAGGTGAGACAGAACCAAGGGTCAGGCAAACAAAATGTCCATGCAGCAAAAGGAGTTGGGCAAGAACAGTAGTGACACCTTTGTACAAGGAGAACAACAGTGAAAGAAATCCAAAACACAGATCCAGACTGACATGAAGACCAGCAGTAAAAACTGAGCGATACTGGCTCTGGGCTGGGCTGGCAGCGTCTGCTTTAGAAAACCTGCCCTCCAGCAAACAGAGGTACCTACGTCTCTAGCAATCACTGTGGGCACTGGGTAGTGTCTGCCTTTTGGAGCTTTCAGGAAATAAATCTGAGATAGGAATGACACCATATCAGTGGAAACTTTAGTGTAACCTCCTCTGAGAGCACAGCCTGGTGTGGCTGCATTACAATGAATGTAGAAGTGCCACAGGAGAGGTAAATCTGGGCTTTTTTTTTTTTTTAACAGGCTGTATCCTTGACCAACTGGTATCTGATGATTGAAATTTCCAGATATTTCAAGCGGTCTATTAAACTTCACATTAATGGCTAGTAATCTTTATTCACCAAATCACTGCAGATGCAGGTAACTAGTATTTTAGCGTTGTGATAAGGAGTTTCCGAGTATCCTGATTAATCTTACCTCATAATATGTTCCATGACTATATTAGGCATATGCCAAGGATCTAAACACTATCTTTTCTGAGTTTGTTTTCTTTTTTCTTCAGGGGGAGTTTTGTATTATTACAATAATTATTATTATTTTCTAAGAAAAAAGTATTAAAATTCAGGAGAAATTGAGTGTTTTCCCTTGGAAATGTTATAAAATTAAGGCAAGAAAAACCACTATTCCACTTCCTTTTCTTGTTTGAGTAATCAGCCTCAAAAAGCTTGAAATTAATAGAAAATGAGAGTCTGAAAGATTGTATTTTCAACTCAGACTGGTTTATCTGATTCCCACAAGTATTTTACAAATTAGATTTCTCTGTGTGTCTCTGCGAGTATACGATTGCATAATGATGGTATGAGTATTTCTGTGTTGCTTTCAAAATAAGATCAAACCTGGTATTGAAAAGTGCCTGATAGGCTGGTACATCTCACTTTGCAGGTGGGGAAAAGTCTCTTCTTAAAAGGATCTACTCATTTCTTACAGTATTGGGTTTCCTCTTTTGTGTAAAGACAATGAGTATGAGGCATCATGGAGAAATAGTATGATGTTGGTAAGATACAGTTTTTGAAAGCTCTAATTGTAGTTTTTCTTTAAGCTTTCATTCATGTTCAGTGGTGTTCCAGAAGTTTAGAAAGACTGTTGTGCATTGAGTTTCTGTAAGTCTTCGGCAAGAGTGTTTGATATTTTAATCTTGTGGACAGCAATGAATGAATTGTATTAATTAGCACTACAGCTACCCTGCCTCAGTGGTAGCAAGAATATTTCTTAAGAAAAATGCCTTTTGTAAGGTATCTGTTACATTTTAATGTGTAAATTTATTCTCTTAAAATATTTATAGTAGAGGGATTGTGTCTCTACTCTATTTGAGATAGGTTTGTAAAAAGAGGACTGAGCCCTGTGGTATATGCAGTGAGTAATTAGCCCACTGGTGAGAGGGGGCAGAAAGCTCTCTGTTTTTCTGTCCAACTGCCAGGAGCTATGTGGTTCAAAGTAAAGGCAGTCTGAGGAAAAGTCTGCTGAATTCTGCAAAATTCAGTCTCATGCATTGGATTAAGTTTTAAGAGCACATATCACAGTAATAGACTTGCATAAGGTTAAGTATTTAGAAATTTTGTCTCTCAGAAACCAAAGAAAAATCCAAGTCCCTCTTTCCTAAAATCATCATCATCATCATCCTTTAGTGAAGCACTAAAAAAAAATTTAACACCTATGTGGCAAGACATGTTGCTCCACCTTTCCTTTTTCAGATAGGCGTAATCAAAGAGGTTTCCTGCCGGCATTGCCAATCGCACTGAGGGTATGTGTGCCCTGTGAAAAAGTTCAGGACACTGTGTGTACACATACACTTTGTGGCCGTAGGGGCTGTTCTCCTGGTGCAGCACAGAAGGCTACAAGAGTCTTGTGTTTTCTTGAAAAAGTGCTATTGTTCCAGGAATAGATCTAATAGCCATTTTTTCTCACTACATTCAGAGTGCATGCTCCCTATAGTTCCTCCTTTCTTCTTCAACTGGTCATGGGTTATTAAGTGATGACTGGAGAGCAGTGGGTGACATGGACAAAAAGCAGTTAATTATTGCTAAAAGCATTGTTGACAGAAGTTGATAGCTGACTGGGTAAAAGCATGTCCAAATTCAGTTTGCATTATTTGTCAGTGCCACCAGACTGAATTTGTGCAGATGGAATAGTTGATTGTTAGTATTTAGCCCAGTGACCTGCTCTACGTTAGAAAAGCTTCAAGTTTCCTATGACTGAAACTCTACTATATTAGCCATATTTGGAGGCTTAAATAAGAGATGTTGGAGGCACAGGCAGTTCTAATGTCATGTAAATTAGACTCCCTGAGAGCTTTTGCGTATATCTATTGACCATAGGATTTGTTTCCTTTAATGTATGTGGAATTATCAAGTGTCAGTGGGGAAAATCTTAGTGTCTGAGATACAGGACAAAGCTGTGAAACTTTTTACCAATCACTGGAAAATAATCCCTTGTTTGGGGATTTTATTTTGCTTGCCAGACTGGGGACTGTATCCAGCTGTGTAGCCAAGGGTGAAGAAACTACTATCCTTGTGTCCTTGTTGAATGGCAGCAGGGATGGGAGCAGAGCTGATGCTCACTTTGTCTTTGTTTTCAATATTCAAGCTTTACCTATTTTTAGTATAAAGAGCTAACTGCATATGACCATTCCTGTGACTGTTTAATACCCTTACTGAGGAAGGAATTTACATTTTCCAAACTATGCTATTGACTTCAGGCAAGTGAATAAATTTACTATAACTACAGTTTTTAAGATTATGATTCACACTGTACGTACCATAATCCAAAAGAGTCACAATTTTGACTGTTGCTGATAAGACTTAGCAATGACTTAAAAGCTGGAAATCAAGAAGAATTTCTTGTGTGAATCAAATGCAAAGTCTGCAACTAAACAAAAAGAAAGTAACAGATTTTTAAAATAATATATTTGGGTATCATCTTCCCTGGCTAGATAGGGAATACTGGATATGATACTGCATTTTTTACTTGAGCATTTCTTTTCATTGTATTTTTTTCTTCTAGACCTGTTTTTCTCTTTCACATTCCATTCTGTTAAAAATCTTTCTGCTTGAAGAACGTAGTCTTCTACAGACCTGGTAAAAAATAAAAAAGACTGTGGCTTCAGGAGGCCCTATTTTGACAAAAGCAGATAAAGATAAGCGATACTGCTGATTCACGTAAGAGTGATGAACAACTTGGATTAGCTGTTCCTTGAAAGTCTTTTCCTGTTAAAACACAAATGAAGATATATCATGGGCAGAGTGATTGACTTCACTTGTAAGAGAGAAGTAATAAACTATTAAGATGAAACAGATTCAACAAATTAGTAGTAAATGCGACAGTATTTATTTTATATATATTTTACGAGGGTCGATGCCAAGGTACACTTGTGTATTTACTGCACAGAGGACAGGGTCAGACAAACTGTCAGGGAGACCCTCCTGTTGAGTCACAAGGTTCAGAAAGGACCCCCTTGCTTTCTAAACTCCTTCTCAGAGAGGAGTCTGGGTGTGGCTGGATTCAATCCTTGTCCCAGACTTGGTCAACGGTTTATGTCTAAAGGATCATATATATGTGTGCACAATCAATTCTTTCTATTACTTAGCTAAGATTTCAAAGTTTTAGCATGCTATTAGTCACTTACTGAGAATCTGTTGCAGCAAGGTTACTTGAGAGTGACTCCTCAACCTTGAGGAGTAACCTTAAGGGAGCATCCTCACAAAAGGGGAGATCCTGGCGTGCAGCCCGCTGCCATACCGGAGAGCTCAAAGGGCTCTTGGGCTGTCCACTATTTATACAGTAAGATAATTGATCTATAGTCATATTCTCATGGGAACAAAGTATCTAGGTCCCCAGTCCAGACAGTGTTTTGGCTGTGTTACCAGTCATCCCCCAAAGTCCGGGTACAACTTATCACATCAGATGTTCTGATGTCCAAGGCCTAAGCACGGGGCGGGGAAGGAGGGAAGAACAGGGAGAGCGTACCGCCACAAGGTATTAGCTGCTTACTGCTTAAGTTGCCGTGTTAAGGTAATAATGGTGGCTAGCTCTGCTAGCAACAGCTTTTATTCTGTTATAAGCAATACTTGTGGTTTTATAATTGTGTGTCACTTTCATTCTTTGTATTATTTTTATATCTGACCAAAAGTTCTGTTGGAGATATTCTGTACTGTATTCAGTTTTGAGAAAATGAAGTATCTTGTGTGAGTATGTTTGATATTTGAAAGGGGAAGTAAAGCATCCCTCCTTGTTGAGGTTCAAATATTTTGGCATGGAAGAAAAAGTAAATCAAATGGGTGAGGACGAAGAGTTTTGTTACAGAAAAAAATAATAACAGGGATGAAATTCTAGGGTTTTATTACAATAGTTGCTGCCTATTACCTATTAATATATCTTATATAAATAGGAAATGGACTCTGCTGCAAAACAATAGAGAGCTTTTTATGTATAGGTGGTTGTTCTCCTTAATTCACCCCTTAAAGGGTGGTTTAAGATAGCTTTCTGTGCTGTACTTCATTATAACTGCAGTAGGATTGCGAAAAAGTAAAACTTGAGATGCTCAATAATATGGTGAGTTTTTGATTACTTTTCCCGTTGAGGTTCTTTGTTACACACCAGGCTGCAGGTTTTGGGTGCTGCCCTGCTTAAGCTTCAGGTAACGGAAAGAAGCACTGAAGAAACTATTCATAAAAATGTTAAAACTCCTCTTTTTTTCTTTTTTTTTCCTTACAAATATCAATTCAAAGATAGCATATGTTCAGTATTTCTGGGATTTCTCACTTCAGAAACTCCAGTGAGACATTTGTGCTTGCATTGTGGAAGTGCTCCCATACGTTAGTCCAGAATTGACCATTGAGAAAAGAATTGTTCTCATCTACAACAGCTAAAGCTGCTCGCATGTTAACTAAAACTGAGCAACTGTTGCCCAGGGAGGTGGTGAAATCGCCGTCCCTGGAAGTATTTAAAAGGCAGGTATTTGGTGCTTAGGGACATGGCTTCGCGGTGAGTTTGGCAGTGTTATGTTGGTGGTTGGACTCAGTGATCTTAAAGGTGTCTTCCAAGATAGAAAATCCTATGGTTCTATAATTAACAGAATTTACAAGTAACAACAACACTTCCGAGCACAGGAAAGTAGTCCTTTTGTGCCTGTTGGGGTTTGTCCTAACGCTCAAGTCTATCAGCAGAACTGAAGAAATGTGCCCTGTTGTTCTGCTGTACACTGTAACATCTTCAGAAGTATTTTGCTCTCACTGTCTCACAGTAGCAGTTGAAATCACAGATCCTGAGGTAACACGGTCAAGTATCATAGAATCATAGAATGATTAGAGTTGGAAGGGACCTTGAAGATCATTGAGTTCCAACCCCCTGCCATGGGCAGGGACACCTCCTACTAGGCCAGGTTGCTCAAAGCCCCATCCAGCCTGGCCTTAAACCCCTCCAGGGATTGGGGCATCCACAACTTCTCTGGGCAACCTGTTCCAGTGCCTCACCACCCTCACAGGAAAGAATTTCTTCCTCATATCCAATCCAAATCTCCCTTCTTCTGATTTAAAACCATTACTCCTTGTCCTGTCACTCCACTTCCTGACAAAGAGTCCCTCACCTGTAGGCTCCCTTCAGACACTGGAAGGCTGCTAGAAGGTCTCTCTGGAGCCTTCTTTTCTCCAGGCTGAACAGCCCCAGCTCCCTCAGCCTGTCCTCATAGGAGAGGTTCTCCATCCCTCTAATCATCTTCGTGACCGTCCACTGGATTTGTTCCAACAGTTCTATGTCCTTTCTCTGTTGAGGACTCTAGAGCTGGACACAGGACTCCAGGTGGGNAGGACCTTGCACTTGGCTTGGTTGAACTTCATGCCATTTGCACTAGCCCACCTCTCAAGCCTGTCCAGGTCCCTCTGGATGGCATCCCTTCCCTCCAGTGTGTCGACTGCACCACCAAGCTTGGTTTCATCAGCAAACTTGCTGAGGGTACATTCAATCCCACTGTCCATGTCTCTCACAAAGATGCTAAATCACACAGGTCCCAGTACTGACCCTTGTGGGACACCACTCATCACCAACTGCCACTTGGACATTGAGCCATTGACCAGAACCCTTTGAGTGCGGCCGTCCATCTAGTTCCTCACCCACCGAGTAGTCCATCTATCAAACCCACGACTTTCCAATTTGGAGACTAGGATGTCATGATGGACAGTGTCAAATGCTTTGCATAAGTCCAGGAAGATGACATTTGTTGCCCTGCCTTTGTCCACCAAGTTTGTGGCAGTATCATAGAAGACTATCAATTTTGTCAGGCAGGATTTGCCCTTGGTGAAGCCACGTTGGCTGTCTCCACCTCCTTTTCTTCCATGTGTCTTAGCAGAGATTCCAGGAGCATCTGCTCCATGATCTTGCCAGGCACAGATGATTTCATCTGAGGTGGGTACTGAAATCAGGTTGTGTGCGGTCCCCTGTATAACACTGGTTCTCACCAGGCAGCAAACTTAGTCTAGCAAACGGTCTGACAAAAAGTTGCCATAGTCATTCTGTGTCCATTTGCTTAGTATTTCTATGTGTCCGTAAATTCCCCATGTTGCAGTTAAATATTCACTAGTACTAACTATGACAGCACTTGCTATGGCAGGTGTACTTAGATATGTTAAATGTTGAGTTTTGTTTTTCTTTTATTTCTGTCCAGGAGCTGTGTGAGGTTTAGGAAAAAAAGAAGGAAAAAGTGTTTTATGTCACCATTTGATCCCTTCAACAGTTATTTGCATCTAGTTTGAGTTGTAAAAAAGTGGCTGTTTCCTTGGCAGTTTTAACAAAGACTAGAACAGTTGCAATGAAAGGCTGTCTATAAAGTGCTTATTCCTACAGGATTTCAGACTCTTATGTTAAGTTTTAAGATAAGAGTAGTTTTGCATATTTGCTTCAACAGGCCTTTCATCTGTAATAATAATACTACTTAGCACTTTCCAGCTTCAAAGTGCCTTACAGATGATAATTCCACAACACCCCAATGATACAGTAAGTATTTTATTTGCCCAAGGCTATGGAGGGAGTTGCTGTCAGCACTAGGATTAAAGTAAAAAGGAGAAGGATATGTATGGGAGAGGAATATTTTCAGGAAAACTTTACAGCTGTCCCTTATTTCATGCGGACTCTACTTTTTCCTTTGACTTTTGGAAAATGCACATTTTAATACTGAAATAGTGAGAGCACTACAACAAAATTAAGAGAGAAAATCTCAAATTTGGATTTGTTCATGGACTTCTCACTTCAGCTCATTGTGCACACAGATTTCATGCTCTTCTAACCTCAGTGTCCATCTTAAACGACTAGACTTAGGTAGAAGTGTCTTTTTGGGAGGAGAATGTGAAATCTAGTGCTTGAGATGATTTAATGTACTGAAATTAATGTAATATTGCTTTACTGAATGAGTCAGGGTATAAAAGTTAGAAATGAAATGCAGTTTTCGTGTCCATTTTCACTTTTTTGGTTGTATCTACAGAGGGCAGCAAAGAGCTTTGTTTCAAAACCTGCAGCAGGTAAACTGCAACGTCTGGTTTGGTTTTGATAATAGCTTTAAAATGACATCATGAGAGTATTTTCAGAATGTTCTTTAGTTTTCTGATTCCAAGTATAATGATGGATTTTTTGGGGGGTAACTTTAAGTGATGAGACAGGATGGTCAGAATTAACAACTTGACCCACAGGCAAAGGCTGTTAGCAAATCAAGAGAAAGTCTCATAATTACAACCTAAGCTCAGTTTATCAGTCTCAGTGCCTCCAGGTAATTTAGGATATTAGAAACAGGATTTTTATTAAACCTCTGGAAACCTATTCATCGTCAAACTCATTGCTCTGAAAAAGAGCAGGCAGGATGTCTACCCCAGACTTAGCAGACAAACTGCAATTCACTGCCGTCATTACTTTTCACATGGAAATCCTGCTCCCTTGTGCACAGATACTGCAGCAGGCTGGTATACTACTATCAGAGGTGAGGAACCTTCTTCTAAAGGAAGGAAGGTGGCCTTACAGATATTTGGAAGGCAAATCTGTAAACATCCTGACAGTAAAGTGGGAAAAGATGGTGGGTCCCAGTCCACTTTCCAGTGGATTCAGTGGAACTGACTTTTCTAGAGCAGAAATGTGAGAACAATAGTACATGACTGTCAAGTCCAGTCTCTTACAACATCTGAACTTCCCCTCACGCTGTTTGTTATTTGCAGCTGCCTGGCATAAATCCAGATTTTGGTCCCAAGTGATGTTAGTCGGAATTTTGCCACTAATTTTGCTAAGACACGTTTGACATTAGCAGAAGTGTCCTTACTGAATTTCCTGTGTTCCAGTGTGCTCATCTATAGCACTGTTGCAATTCACAGCCATCTCTGATTACCAGCTTGTACGTTTTGTGATGTGTAACTATGCCAGCCTGAACGAACTGCAGGTTATACTAGTTATATTTTCTTCATATTCTGGAAGCTAAAAAGGGCTTTATTTTTACTGTAGTGTGCCATTCATACATTGATTCTTTAGTATAGATGGAACAGGCTAAGTGCTGGCCCTGACCTCATGCATTGACTAGAATTGATTTCTATAACATTCCCTCTTAAAAGCAGAAATTTATATTCTCTTCTCAGTGGAAATTCACTGAGAGGGGGATCAGTGGGATGTTATCTGTATGTATAAATATCTGATGGAGGGGTAAAGAAGACAGAATCAGACTCTGCTCGATTACAGTGCAAGAAGCAACAGGCACAAATTAAAATGTAGTAATATGCATTCATACATAACAACAACAAAAGTTAATTCTTTAAACTATTGGGGTGGACCAGCCCTGGACACAGAGAACTCAGCTTGTGGAATCACTGCTCCTGAAGGCACCCACAAGTTGCACATGACTTAAAGCAGCCCCTGCTTAAAGCAAGGGCATGGATGGGGGGGGACTTCTGGAGGTACCTGCCAACCTCAGCCATTCTGTAATTTCCCACCCAGATCCTCTTGCCATAACTTGCTTGAAAACAATTGACAGTTATGAAAATCCAGTAAAAGTTGCATGAAATGTTTATTTCTATATAAAAATTAACACTTGTTTTAAATTAATTTGATTCTCTTTCCTAATATTCTCAACAAATTAATACAGTATTTAATAAAAATGTAGTACAGTATCTGTTTAAAAGATGATCTCCTTATCTTGCTCTCTGATTTGCATAAAGAAGAATTTTTTTTTCCTAAGGACTGCAATGCTGCATAAATTTCCTTTAAATATTCCATTTGATAATTTTCCTTCCATCATAAAGTTTTTGGATGTCAAATGCCATTTGGAAGTCCTGAGCACAAATAAAATGTGAATCATGGTAGAAATCTGTCAAATTTATAAATAAAATGGGCGTGCTTTTTCTTACTCT
>VZRU01009150.1:64366-181136 GCA_013398155.1 Pedionomus torquatus | reverse complement strand
GCTTTGTCTTACTCTGTTTTCTAAACTTTTGGGGATTTTGACTAAGAAATAAAATATAGTTTTTACTCAACTGTGGAAAAGTAATGGCTGAACTTCTGGTAGTGTTCACTGGACATTCCTGAAGGTCAATGCTTGAAGTCATGAAATAGCACCAAAAATAGTAATTAAAAACAAATGAAACAACAACAAAACCCTGGAAGTTGTTAAACATTGGAATAATGTCTGGCAGACAGGAGCAGAACTAATTCAGAAACAGCTACACCTGTTTGGCTTGTGTCAGAGAAAACTTTCAAGTGAGC
Organism: Pedionomus torquatus; assembly: GCA_013398155.1. Taxonomy (NCBI): domain Eukaryota; kingdom Metazoa; phylum Chordata; class Aves; order Charadriiformes; family Pedionomidae; genus Pedionomus; species Pedionomus torquatus. The sequence continues at coordinate 180,837 of VZRU01009150.1, read as the reverse complement.
TATTTAGTAATCCCATATTAATCATTCTTAGTTGTTGGGTCTATCATTTACTAATAATCTCTAGAAAACATGACTATCTTACTCAAAGGGCTGGTGCCAGGAGTAATTGAAGATTGTTTTCATGTTTTGCTCTTCATTAGCCATCTTATTTTTAGACTAAGCTGTCCTGATGGGTTGTTAGTTTGGGGTTTTGCCACCACCACCCCTCACCCTGCTTTTGTTTATTCTCACTGCTACTGTGTGGACTCTGTCCAGTGGTTAACATCTCTCTTGATGTATGGACAGACACTAATTATACTCTGCCAGCCTGCAGAGGGGCTGGTTCAACAATTTCGAGTTGCGCTTTTGAAATAGATGGAAATACATCTGATGCTCTCCTCCCCCTAGGGTGTTTGCCCTTTCCACAGCAGCCTGAGATATTTGACATATTTGACTGGTGGATGGTGGATTCATCGAAATCTATGGGTCCTTATGTACTATCAAGTCAGTTGTTTTATGTCCTCAGGAAAAAAATATATGGAACTCTGTTCCTCATTACAGTTCACTGTCTTTCTTAGAGTCCCCTGTCCTATCCCCTGTGATCATTTTAAGTAGCAGCATTTTTTTTAATGTGTTTGTTTTTGTTTTTTTTTTAAAGTGTATATCCAATTTGTCAAGATTTAATTATGCTCTTCAGAGTACTGGTGGCTCCTCCCAGGTTGGTGCCCTTCTGAAAATTTACTCTCTGGTCCTTGCTGCTTCTCAAAACTGCTGTTTTTTAAGTAAGGAAGATGAGTAATGTTGAATGAAAAATATACACTCATCCATAATTTTCTGTGAGTGGAAAGTGTATAGTGATAGAAACCACCTGCTGTCTGTCTAATTGTCCTTTCTTTATATTTCCATCTTCAATACCTGAATGGTATTTATATTGAATTGCATCCCCATGAGGCTCTTGTTTATGTTAAAATCTGTTATTGGAAGTGGAAATTACTAACTCAAAAGATGGCAGGTAGATCACTGCTATGTGATAGGGGAGTTATTACATGTGTCTTTATGATCTGCAGAGCCACAGCAGTACCTATATTGTTGCTTGCTAGGAGAAGAGAAGGCAGGAGAGAGTTGCCAGTGAGTGGCCCTCTGTGATGCCTGTGGTGCATCATTTCTGCAGGGGAAGGGAGTAAGAGAGGGGGGGCAAATCTGCTGCCTCCTTGGGCAGCCAGGCCAGCCTGATCTCATTAGCTCTAGTCTTGAGAGAGAAGAGTAAAGAAATTAAATAGCAGAGGGAAAGAAGTAGGTGAAGGATAATAAACCTGAAAAGGAAACCTTCTTTAAACACCGACCTGGGAGCAAAATTCAAGCTATGCGTTATGTTGTTAATTTAACAATGGAAGACAAGTGAAGAAATGAGTGGGTTAGGTTTGCTAATATCAGTGGTTTTGTTTGTGTTGAAAGTGATGTTTAAATTTTAGCTATTCATAGTTCCCTATGTTTGTTTTAGATTTGCTTGAAAATAGCTCAATTTTAATGAATTAGAACACCTGAAATACGCCTGAAGGAAATCATTATGGAGAGAAACACTGTACTGAGAAAACCAGCCCAAATCTTCCTGTGTACTTATTGTTACTATGCAGAATAAAAATGAATTGAAGATAAGGGGTCCCAGAAGAAAGAAACTCAGAAGCCTTAGAAAAAGATAACTTCGTGTGCTCCATGTTTTGAATGAGTGCTATTTTTCATGTGACCTCTAGACTCCTTCAAAAAATTGCTTTGACCCTTGAGATTAGCAGGACAAAAAGTGTATGACCAAGAAACAGCTAAGAAACCACAGGGGAACAGCCATTAATGGAATAGTCATTGCTTCAACCTCAGATTACACCTTCTTTTTGTTTATTTATTTATTTATTTATGCTTTAACTGCCCTGTTTAATGCTGCATAGCATGCCATTTAATATCCCTCTAGGCTTTAGGAGTCCTATTTTGTCTGTGATGGATCTCAGCCATTGGTAGGTAGTCAAGGACTGGTGAAAATGAATGTCCTAGAAGAGTTCAGAGGAGAGAATATGGCCTGAGGACACGACAGTTAAGTTTAATACCTACAGATTTGGAGCCAGTTGTTTTCTTGGCTGTCAAATGTATCTCTAGTACCACTGGCTTGCCAGCACTGTATCCTGGGTGAGATATTCAAGGTGAGGCTCGATGAGGCCCTGGGCAACCTGGTCTAGTTGGGGGTGTCCCTGTTGACTGGGGGGAGGTCAGACTAGCTGACCTTTGGAAGTCCCTTCCAGTGATTCTGTGCTTCTGTGTGCTTCTGTGTCCTGCAATGGCTTAATACTATTTTTATTTTTTTATTTTTTCCCTGTTGATAGGATTCCACGGAAGTCACACACATGCATTTTAAAATATAGTATAACAATGCAAGAAGACGGTGAAAGTTTATCCAGTGACTAATGTTGTGTAAATACTGTCATGGTGTGGTTGGTTTTATTTTTAATTATTAGGCCAGCCTGGGGAAGTGCTGCCAGAGAGCAGTGATAGCCTGTCCATTGCTCGTTTGAGCATAACAAAGGGCTTGACTTGGAGCAAGTTGCAATGCAGATAAAGAAAGGCAGAATAAACTCAGGCAATACTTGTTCTCGAGCAGCAGCAATGTAATCTAGAGCTGCAATGGAATTTAATACTAGGGCAGATCCCTATGGAGTAGTAGCTCAACTACATTTCTCAACTTAAGCATGGTCTTCCATTTCATTGTTTTGATACAGTTTTCACCAGTTAGGAAATCATAATACTGTTCGAACAGGTCTATTGCCGTCTTTACTCAATATTTTTCTTAAATCAGACTTTGTTTTCTTCTGAGAAGGGTCTCATTGTATTCAAATTGTTATATTGAAATTGGACCCCCCAAAATTATAGTATTTTTTCCCCTGTGGATTTGTTCACGTTTTGTTGTTTTAGGTTTTCAAGGGGATTTACATACATGTGAATATGTTGAAACAGAATTGGAATAAACTGAGTGGGAATAAATAACTTAAAGGTGCATACAGTATCTTGTCTTTTCTTATCCTCAGCTATAATAGTTCCATTCTGCTTTAAAAATACGCTGTTTGCTCTAGTCAGACTGGTTGTTGCTTTTCAGAAGTAGCTGTGCACAGACATGCTGGTTTATTTTTTGTGTTGCAGAGTTGAGACAGATTGCTGCAATTACGAAAGGAGTCATTCTATTTGTTTGAAGGAAATAAGGAGACACAGAAGTAGCTCGTGTTGAGACATTGATATTTAGAGAGAGGAGTTAAAACAGCCTAAATAATTCTGCAAACTGAGAGATCAGTAAATAGCCAGGATGTGACATCTGGAACAGGATTCTATTGCATGAATATGGACACCTAGTGCCATTTTAGGTGTCCTGAGCTACCTGAGACATCTGCAGAGGGTACAGTGATGTGGCACAGGAGCTAGTGGGGTCCTGTGCTGTTCTGGATGGACAGCTTGGTGGCTAGGTGTCCAAACCCTATCTAAAATAGCTCCATACATCTTCTTTTTGGAAGGCAATAAAAGCTGCTCCTGCACTTTAATTTAGTACAGCAGCTTTGCAGTGAGAGATAGATCTCAGTGCTTTGCTGCCTTTATTTCATTCTCACTCTTCCTATATCATAACTCCCTTTTTTTTTTTTTTTTTTTTGGGTGGTTTTTTTTTGCTTGTTTGGTGGGATTTTCTTTGGGTTGTTTTTCCTGACAGAAGTAACGACCCTCTGAAAGCCATTTGGAAGGGAATATTTTCAGAACATGTGAAATGTAAGCTAGTTTTATGTATATGTTTATGTATAGATTATAATAAATGTTAGGAGCCTAAATATGGGCTCTTAAACCCACAACTTGAATCTCATGCCCACATCCTTTCTTCGAGGGTTTTACACAGGCGAGTTCAGCACAGCAAATGTAGCAGTGCACTGCAGCAGCTGTGGGTGCTGAGATATCAGGAGAGCCAAACTCATCTTGAGCTCATTGAATTCAGAGGATTACTGTGGCATAAGCTGTATTTAGTGTCTAAAGGAGCTATGCTGTATTTCATTCAAAACTCTGTCAGATGAAATCTTCTTCTCAACCAGGCTTAAGTACATACGTTTCAAATGTTTTGGAACAGCAACGACCAAAAAGGAAAAAAACTCCAGAAATTATTTTTTAGGATCTAGATGAGGGAGGAATAAAGGTCATGAAACCAAACTGCATAATGTCAATTTTCTGCCTTTTGCACTAGAAAGAAGTCATGGAAATGTTGGGACTGGTCCGGTGCATGCACCTGGTGCGTAATGTCTAGGTGGCAGAACTGTGTTGAGTGGACTGGGAAAGGCTGGAAACTCGGAGGAGGTGGATATTCAGAATTATTTCAACTGTACCTTCTGAAACAATTTGGAAGGACCTGGGGATTCTGGATGGGAGCATAGCAAATATTGGCACTAACTCCTTGCAGAGCACTAGGATGTTCTCACAGTACAAAGGAGATCCCTACACAGCTGTTAAAATATTAGAATGTAAAATGTTAATGTTTTTAATTGAAGGAAGTTTGAAGAAGGTTGAAAGTGTCACATACAACTTATTTTTTCATTAGTCCTAAGCAGGGCTATACAACTTATCATTGGTGTCAGCTCTAATCCCCTTGAGAGAAGGCAGTTCTCATTTTATAAAGAACAGAATGGCAGAAAGGCTAAAATATTTTTGTTCAGAGGATCTGGTGAGAAGAATCTGTTATTTGAGGCTCTGTAGACATAATAAGGGTACAGTCATGACGTGATAAATGATCAAGGTAGCTTCTCATCTGAGAAATGGCAGCTCCTCTTGTCATCTGGAAATGAGCAGCAAGACACATTAGCTAATCTGTGTTCATGGCTAAAGGAAGATGCAATATGTTAGTTTAAACCTTGGTGAAACCTTCTGTTCTCAGGTGACTATAAACATGCAGGAGGTGGCTTGAGCTGACAGACAGTAGTTTGGTTAATCTCAGTAACTAGGTGGTGGGCTTTTAACCCAAAGAGAATAACACAGCAATTATTGGGCTGCTCTTCTCGATGGGGAGCTGAGGAAGTTTCTCAGAGAGCCTCAAGTGCTCAAGAGATGCCAGCATGTGCTTTTGATGAAGTCTAGAACTCAAAGATCTTGCAGTAAATTCAGAGAAATATAATAAAAATCAAAAAGCATGCTCTAATAAAACTAGCAATGTGCAGTAATATCTTAAAATATATTTTTATTATCCCTTAAATTTCCTTCCCTTTTAGTCTCATATATAAGATGATTAAATCTATTTGCATGAGCTACCTGATTTTCTCAAGTAACTATTTTCTGTGAGTTTTATAGTTCTGTATGACCTATTTAAGTTAGGTCATATATACTGCAGTTTGTTCCTGTGATGCAATTGGATTTTCTGTGAAGACATCACAGTCTTTCTTCCCAGAAGTTGTAGAGAATTGTCACTGCTTTTGAAAACCTTATTTTTTTTTCAGAGACATTTTTGCATAAGAGCTAAGAAATAGTTTCATGAGAAAAGCCCTAATATGCGTGCCCTAATCTAACAATTTTATACATTTTTTTTCCCCACTTAAGTACTTTAGTCAAGCACTTTTAAAAAATGTCTACCATTTCATAATTTCTATTTGGGCAAGAAAGTAGTATTAAGCATTTGCAGTAGCTTTTCCATTACTTACTGCAGTTATAATAGAAAGTTGGCATCTATCCACAGGTTATCTACAGTTATTTACAAGTTTCCTTCTATTCATACAAGTGCTGGGAAAAATGCAAAGAAAATATTCACAAAAATTTCCTCAAATGAAAGTCGAGCATGTCATTTGACCTCAGCCATGCCTCTATTGTGACAATACCATATAAATGTTCTAGTGCAAAAGCTAAACATGGAGATGTGCCTTCACTCAACTTCTGGTCTTTAAAATTATTAATTCTCAGAGAAAATGACCTAGCCTGGTGTCCTATTACTCATTCCATTACCTTATATAATGCAGAAGATGTGAACCTCACTAGTTAACCTCCACTGAGTTACATGCCAGGAGCAGCCCATGATTCATTAGTTTAGAAGTGTGTGCCCAACTTGTAACTCAAACAGGAACCTCTAAATTTGCTCTTGTCTGCATTTCAATTTTCAGGGACATGGAAATCACAGACAAAAATCTGTATTTGGCATAGCTTCTGTAAGTGTCACAAGATGGGTAACAAGAATATTGTTTTCTCTAGCTCCTACTAAAGGTTTTGCGGATTATTGAATGTTTAGCAACATCTTTTAAGCTTTTGTAAACATGTTAGTGGAGCTGATTGGTTGTTGACATATTTAATCTGATATCTTTAAATATTGAGCAATTCAGCTGACTTATTTTGTGAATCTAAAACAAATCTTTGCTATTACTCATAAAATAGTCACATATCAGTGCTTTTGGCTATGGACAAGGACTGCAGAAAACAGCAAAAATCATGCCTGCTTACCTTGATACTAATTCTAAAGTAATTTCATGCACAAACTAAGTGGACAAGGTCTCAATTTTTCCCTTTCTTTCTCTTTCCTTGTCATTATTTTTATCATTATGTTGCACCTCCCTTGGCTCTGTAATCCTCAGAAACATTTTGCAGTCCTGATTTTCACATTCCAGCTCTACATTTCTTTCCTCCACCCAGTCAGCTTTGTGGTTTTTGTAATCTTTCCTGCTTTCATACACATTTTTATCTTTCCACATCCCCTTATCTATTCTCTCCCAAATCTCCTTATCCTAGATCCAGAATGTACTCTAACCTTGCTTACGCTTCAGTCTCCCCCTTGCTTTGATGGCGCATATGTCTTTCAGTTGCCCAGCCCTACATGTATGTCAGAGGTTTATCCCTTCTGATTGCTTTTTCCCTGCTACAACTCTTTCTGCACTACTTTGGTGTAGTATGATCAGGAAAGCTCAAATAACTATGGAATATCTTAGTATCAATATGAAAATCTCTTTTTTGCCACTTCCTACTCAGTGACCAAACTAAGGTGCTGTAAATTACCGCAGGAAGCTGTGGAAAGACTGGCTGTAATATTCACTGCAAGAAATCTAATTCAAACCTGGGTCCATAAAACCTAGGAAAAATTCCCATTATCTTTATAGTAGGAGTTGTATCAGGTCTGTTATTATCGTTGCCTTCATTCATTAGCTGCAGACTGTGAAAGTTTGTAAGGGCACTAAAAGAACATAGCTCTTCCAAACATAATCCTTTAAGTAGAGAATCTCACTGTCAGTACTAGGAGTAATAATCCCTGTTATGTATGACCCACTGCAGTTACAGGTTTATGTGGGAACGGCCTCAGCAAGAGCTCTAACCAACCACCTCCCAACCTACTTCATAGCTTGAAAATGTGACTTTACCTGGTACTGAAGTAGTTGTTGACTCTAACACTCTATTAGTTTATGTACATAAGTGACTGTTTAACATGCTGATGTGTGTCGTATTTCTAATTTTTGTTATTTTCTAAGTATTTCAAGTCTAGTCTTCAGTTTTGAAGAAGATTTTTTGGGGGGTGAGAGTGTCCTAAAACTATATACCTTACTGTTCATCTATTTATGCACCCTACTCCTAGCACCTTATTGTGTTGAACTGAGAAGTTTGGTTGGTAAGGAGAGTACTCAGTTTTAGGTGAGAAAGCATGCACTCATTTATCAAATTTCAACTTATTTTGAAATGTATTATCATAGGAAAGACTTAGAGCTTTCAGATGGGCTTGGATCCTAGCCCATGTTCTGGCAGTCAGGAGTGGATCGAAGGGGAGCACACAGCTGAATTTTGCCGAGGCATTGCCTTTTGTGCCTTGCTCTTCCCCACGCAGCCTTCTCAACAGAGAAGTGATACAGCCTGAGTACAGCAATAAGGAAAGGAAATCTGGTTTCTTAATCCGTTTTCTTCTGATGCATGCAGAAGTTATTTTTCTAGCTTCTTAGTAGGAATCTCTGTTCTCTAGGAGATGAACAATTTAATGCAGAAGGGCAGACTTTGCACTTCTGTCTAATACAGTGTTGTTTAAATACTGGGTAGGATGTCTGTTGAATTCAGAGGCTTTACTGATATACACACAAATATCTTGTGTCCTGGTATGCCTTTGTAAATCAATTTTCATTTTTTTTTGTCTCCTGTCCTTCAGCTGCTGATTTCTGTTATCGACATCTGTTGCCTTTTATCACAATGAATTTCAGCAATAGGGGAAGTGATTCCCTTCAGTATACATATAATTTTTAGTGCAGTTATGGAAAGAGCAAGGCTGAAGTGCTGTACAAATACTGTACATGAAAAGCAACAAAAAACCTACAAGAAAAAATCCCAACCAAACAACCAACCAGCCACACATCACTCGTTTGTGTTACAATAATTGAAATCCATGTTTCTTCCTTTGACTGTTTTGATCTTAAGGGTGATTATACTGAAAAATAATCTTATAAATACTAATATTTATGGAACTCTAAATGATAAAAATAAGTAATTTGATTTATAAGACTATGCACAATTTTGCCCCAAAGATCCGAGGCTGCATTGCTTTAGAAATGCAGAGTTAATCAGCTTTAGAAATAGGAGGAAAATTTCATAGAGAAAACATGACCTGAAGTTGTCATGCATCAAGTGGATGGTTTAGACCTCTTTCAGTGTTTTGTCAAAAGCTGAAATTGAAAATTTTATATATTTTTTATTTATTTTTTTTTTCAAATCACTAAGATTCAGTGGGCAATTAATTGAAAGCTTTAACAAACAGCTTCTGAAAAGTTGTCAACGGGAATATTATCAGATTTTAGTAAGCCAAAACAGAGTTAGAGTGAGGGATTTCTTTCTGATTTCTTTAGAAAGAAACTTTGCCTTCTTTTTTTAATATTCAAGAGAAATGGAATTTTACATTAAGACTTAGAGGTCCCAAAAGGATCAAATAGTTAATTATTTAGTCAATTTTTTTCATTAGTATAAAAAGGCTAATGATTCAAAGTATGCATGAGAGACGAAAGTACAGAGGGAAGAGAAGCACAGGCTATGCTTGTCTCATGCAGAGGCAAATGGTATTTGGAATATGCCAAGAGAATGAACTTCTGAGGTTCCCAGAGAAGATGTGAATGGTGTGTACAGGATGCAGCCTTTGTATTCTAGAGGTCTTATTCTGTACGAGTTAAAGGAGTATTCAAGGATGATTAATTTATTAGGGGATTTAACTGAATGGTTTAAATTTTTTTAAATATTTTTTTTTTGTTTGTTTTTTTTTGGTAGCCACCTTCACTTGGAAAGAGCTGTTGTGGCCAGCAACTAGGACCACACAGCTACTTCCTCACTTTCACTGCACACCCCCCCAGCCCCCAAGGTAGGGGGAGGAGGGAGAAAAAGGCCAAGGGAGAGGGTAGGAAGAACTCATGGGTTAAGATAAAGACGGTTTAATAGAACAGTAATGGAAGAGGAAAATAATAATAATAATGGTAAAAGAATATATAAAATAAAATTATACAACACAACTTTCTCTTACCACCTGATTATTAGTTGCCCATGCCATTCTAAGCGGTGATTGCAGTTTCCCACGGCCTGGCCAGCCCCCATTTATATACTGTGAATTATTTCTATGGTGTGGAATATTCCTTTGGCCAGCTTGTGCTGTTTGTGCTCCCTCTCAGCTTGTAACATGTTAAGTCCCAGTCCAGTTGTTGGTCTGGGTCTCTCTGTTGGTCTCTTACATATGGGAAGCTGAAAGAGTCTTTGTCTAATGTAAACATTACTTAGCAACAACTAAAACTATATATATATAAAAGAGAAGAATAAGATAAGAAAGAACATGCTTGTGTTGACTAAAACAAGTCAGGAAACGGGATAGGAATGATGATTTTTGTATTACATGGTATTCATTGGCAGAATTTTAAAAGAACTTGCGCTATTCAACCTGGTCATGAATCATCCGCAAAATTATGGTAAAACTTGCTGATGACAGTAAATTATTCTGTATAGCAAAGACAAAGGCCGACTTGAAAAGTTACACTGAATAACTGAGAAATCCAATGACAGAGAACAGGATGTTTGGTATTGAAAAAAGGAAAATGATGAAGATGAGAGAGAAATGTTCCCTACTCGTGTCTCAGCAGTGAACACTGGAATAGCGTTATTCTGGTTTCTATGCTGTATAAAACATCCAAGATGCTGTATTTTTTATTTTTAATAATTTGGGAACTGAAGTTACCAGCTGGTGGTTTTTCCCTAAAAATAGTTTTAGTGTGAGCATAGTATGTGCATTTCTTTTCACTGGTTTTGTAAAGGTATGTTACCATTGATACAAAATAGCCATAATTTACTCTGGGATACTAGAACTACACAAAAAGATGAATGGGGTGTGTATTTAGTATATAGACAGCTTTCCTTTTGTTGCTTTGGGCAACCATATAGTTAAGTGATAATGTTCCTGGAGATTGAGTCTATGAGGCAATAAATGGCTTTTATAGTTGATTAAATGCTGAAGTGCAGCTGGAGCTACAAAACCCATCTCAAGCAGTAAGTATGTTATTACCATTATGGAAAGATAAAAGGGAACATCATGGGAATAGGGATCTTTAAAAATTTGAGGCAGGGAGAAGAACAGAAAGGATAATATTTTCATTTAAATTATTTGTAGGGTAGATGTGAACCAATACAGCTAGTCTATAACCTTTGATTTTTGAACAAACCCACATCCATAATATGTAACTGAATGTTGTTAACCTACTCTGTAAAACTTTTAAGCAATTCATATCATGATAATTCTGAGCTGGTTTGGATCTGAATCTAGCTGTTCATTTCTCAAAATAAACATTAAGAAGGAAGACCAGTGGGTTCTGCAGCAAGAGTAGTTTTGCACAATTTTCCTGATTTGATGCTAGTTCTAAATTACATCAGGCTTAGAAGCCAGCCTTTTAACTTTGTCATTTTAAGCTCTGGCCTCCAGGACATCTCCCTGTCTGTGGCAAATGTCTTTTATTTCTCCAGAAGGTTTGGAAGGGAAGGAACTGTGGAAAGAACAGGACTGTGGACTTTCTGACTCTGTTTCTAGTTAAGCAGACAAGTCCTACAGTTACTGAATGTACCCATTCCTGGTTCAAACCCACGGTACAAGTGAGGTTGCAGCTCTGTTCCCAGGGAATGGATGCCACACTCCTTCAGACTGGAACTTAAGTGAACAGAACCTTCTTGTTGTATATAACTAATAACTAGGCTCCTGATGACCAAGTGGTTATTCCTGGTGCACAGTCTTGGGCTTCCAGGAAAAAGTCATAATGGATTGTGCCAAAAATGTAATGTCATGAAGCACTGTGCTTTATCCAAAATATCTGAAGTGATGAATTTTCCGACCCAGTGAAAGGTACAAGAAAAGATGTATGAAACAAACCAATCCACAGCTAGTGCTGAAAATTATCCAAGTGCTTAAACCGTATGAAATAAATCTTCCCAATTTATTACCCAAAAATCCTATCCTTGCTTTTGAGCTAGCTCTTTGAGGCTGGGCAGGCAGATACATCAGAACTTAAGGGTATGAATTGAATGGCTCACACATTGTCTCTGTCCCAGACCATTTCAATCTTTGGCATTGTTTTATCCAGAAAACAGGGGTGAACATGGGAAGTTTAAAACTGTGGGCATGGAGGACTGATTTTATGTCACTTTTAGCCAGCTATGTCCTAATCTCAGGCCTTGTAATCAGAGCCTAACCTCCAGCAACTCCTGTCCAGTGTATGTGTCCCTGAATTCAAGACCTAAGAACGAGGCAAAGGGCTAATAATGCGCTGAGCCAAACTGCTTCTTCATGGCTTCTGCATTGCCTGAGATGCCTGGAGATCTCCAGGGCTGCAGCTCCTGAATCATACATTTAGATTAACGGATGTGTCTACTTTCCACTTATTTTAAGACTAATGAAAAATTGAGAGCCTGATCTGTTCCCATTAAGTCAACAAAACTTTTGTCAGTGACTTAAGTGGAAGCAGACCTGAGTCCAGTATGAAAACATCCTGTCAGTAGGAAAGCGAAATGAAAAAGCTTATTTTAACCAGGCTTGCCTTGGGTATTGTATGGTTTAGACTGGGTTGTCTACAAGCAAATGTTTATTGTTGATACCATGGCTTTAGCTTTAACTATTCAGTAAACTTGAAAGATATTTACTGTAAATAAGTAACATTGGAGAACAGTTATTTTTACTAGACCTTGTATATAGATCTGTAATGTATTATGTGATGATAGGAACACTGTTATTTGTAACAGCTATCTTTCTGCAATGGAATCCTGATGAACAAAATCTCCCAGGGAATGGATGCCAATATTTATTCTGAGCTACACTTTGCTGCATGTCTCTCTTTTTCAGCCATTTGTCTAAATCCTAGCTTTGTTTCTTTAAAGAATTTTGAATGTCTATGGAGGGTAAAAAGTCTTTATACCTCATTAGGTTTTTTATGTATAAGTAAAATACATGTTATTTTATTTTGCTCTTATTAAAGACATGAGAGAAAAAACATACCTGTGCTTTTCTCCTGTAAGCGTGTTCTTTTGGTCAGTCCTTGAGCAGGTCACGGTTCTTAACTGGAAACTTTAACTTGATCAGGTAGTTACAGCTGCATTCACCCAGGTGGGAAGGACCTCAGGAGACCATCTGCTCAAAGCAAAAGCAACACTGAATACAGAGCAGGTTGCTCAGAGCTTTGTCCAAATTGGTATTGGAAAGCTCCAAGGATGAAGATCCTGCAGCCTCTGGGAAACCTGTTCCAGTGCTTAATTATCCTCACAGAGATTTTTTTCTTCTTCTTTTTTCTTTTTTTTTCTTATACCCAGTAGGATCCCTCTGTTTCAAGTTATGCCTATCATCTCTCTCTCTTCTGCACTTTAGTAGAGAGCCTGGGTCTATCTTCTTGGTGACCCTTTTGTTAGGTATTGGCAGCCTGCAGTAGTTCCCCCTGAAGTGTTCTCTTCTCAGGGCTAAAAAAATCCAGTCCCTCAGACTGTCTTCATAGGCATATGCTTATGGAATTGTATATGTTCTGTTAAACCTACAGTGTCTCAGGCTGCAAAGTGCATAATTAATTGCATATGCTGCTGTGTTTTTCCTGAGGTCTAGTATTTCTAGTTTTATTTATTACAACTTTGAATTTCTTTTCAAAGTGGTAACTAAGCAAATGGCTTATAGCTATTAAAAATTAGTCATGGACAATGTCTATCTGAAATTATTTGAACCTGTAATTGCATTCTCAGTCAATAGAGTCCATTATGATTGTGTGTTTATTTCAAAAACTGCTGATGCATACCTTTTATACTTCGTGTGCTTTAATCCTTAAACATCAAATCATACCTCTGCCTGGGGAACTCATGTTACTTCAGGCTGCTTTTGCAGCCATGTTAATGTAGGGTGCATTCAAACACATACTTTATAGAGAAAGGCAAGAGCTGAACATCTACCTACTGATACACGCTCCAGGAATCTTTTCTTGCTTCAGCTAAATCTTGTGGCAATCCTGTGGTGACCTTCAGAGGCACTATCTGAATGGGCATTCATAGCTGGTGTGTAACTCTGCTACATATCCACAAGATTTTCATGTTAAATTGAAGAAAGTGTAAACAGAGCCACTCACTTGTTTCTTAGTTTTACAACTCAGAAGTGAAGCACGGTAATATTTTCACTTTTCAGCAAATGGCATATTTCTGCAAAGCAAAGCCACTCTAGTGGACTTCAAAACCACAATGTTTGATAGTTTTTAACTTTTGTTTGTTTGTTTGTTTTAGTAGCTAAATTAAGGAAAAAGAGGAGGAAAAAAAAACCAACAAACCCCCCCACAAGATCATGATTAATTTCCAGAAAGGCTGACATCTGACTCCTAGCAAAGTAGGACTTTGCTAAAAAAAAACCCCAAAACAACAAAAAAACTATTAGGTAGGTGAGGCCGCTACAGATGAAAGAGAAGCTGTGTAAGATAAATTGGATTTCATAAGCCATTGCATTTCAAGAAATGGGATCTTTTGGCTTCTGATTCATGAGAACTGAAGGAGATCAATAGGCATATGAACAAGATATTCCTAGATGAAAAAAAAAAATATATATACACGTTCTACTATGGGGATGTGCCATATCCCTACACATGGGACATGCTTGAAATGATACAGGCCCTGTTCAGTTCTAACACCCAGGTTATATGTTTTCTGGTAAAACACATATATTGCATTTCTGTAAGGAAAGAAAATGCCTGTGAAGTGTAGATTTGTAGCACTTGATGACTATTGACAATGCAGTTTATGTAGCAAATAATCTTCTGAGGTGAGGCATGAATCTTTTTTTTTTTTCTTCATTTTATCCAATGGTCACATGACAGGTAATTCTGTTGTTAGATGGTGTATTTCTGTCTTGTGAGCACAGATATGTTTAGTGGGGAGGTTAGTGGCCGTGAGAAATGAGCAATATCTCACCTGCTCTTGCCAATATTATTACTATTTGTTATTTTTATAGCCCACCAAAGTGTGCTAGGCTCTTTGAGGAACCATTAAAGCAATTTAATGTTGCTTTTAATGCTCCGATAACCAGGGAATTTTTTACACATATGTTTACCTTTATGTAGATAACTTTACAAGATATGCTGCAATCAATCACATAACAGCTCCTTTTGTTATCATCAAAATGGTGGAGAGCCCTGCTGATTTTTCCTGCTCTTCTGGTCTTTCCAATTCATGAGGCTTTATATCCAAGTGCGATATTGAGTTTGCATTAATTACAATGTAATTTTGTATTTTTATTATCTTTAGTCAGACCTGTATGTATGAAAACTATGTACCTAGATGGACCATCTAGATATTGACTCACAGACACTGAGTCTGTGCTTGCTTGAGCCTGAGGGAGAGTTTGTTTTAAGGAAGAGTACAAGTGCCTAGTTCTAGTGGCTCAAAGTTGGATCTGCTTCTTTTATAGCCAAATCTGTAGATGTCCATTTACATTTGGAGCTATTGCTCTTTTATGGTAAGGGTCTGCAAGGTGAAAAAGTGTATTGCATCAGGCCTTAGCACATCTGGTTCATGTTTGTGGCTGCTCAATGCTTTAGTCATGGTCTGCCTTAGTACTTGTACACAGCTCATCTTCCTGATGGCATAAATGCAGAATGCTTCTTGCCTACAACAGAATTCAGAGCTTAGTGTTCACATATGATACAATTCCATTGCACTTCCCGTTACTATTCAGATATATTTGTTTTAGTTTAATTTATATTTTTATATATAATATTTATGTAATTTTTTATCTTATATATTTTATTTTATTTCCATGATTTTATTCTTGGAAAATCTCGTGAAGGTTTTTTCTTTGTAGTTTGTGATAAAGCTTCATCATCATGTTAAATCAAATGAGCACGCTTTTACATATAATATTGAATCATGCGTGTTTAAGTCTGTAGCCACCAAGAATGTACAAAACAAATGGACTGTGACCATCTCTTGGCATTCTTAAGCAAACCTAAATCACTTTGTCTTAATTAAAATTTAACTTTTACTTTCATTTGCATTTATGAATGAACTGGAATGAAGAGCAAATGCTGCTATGCTTAATAAGAATATAAGCTATATTGACTGTCTAAGTTGAGTGCTGGAAGCACAGATTATTAATCATCTTGGGAGTATTATATCTGACATTGTAAATGGGTGCAGTAGCAAAAGTCCATTAACTTTAAGTGCTATTTGAAATAGAAGTGTACTATTTCTATTTGTGTATGAGTTTTTGGAAGCAAGTAAATACTAGGAGTAAAGAAATTTAAACTGCAAGGAATGTGTTTCTGTATTTAAAAAGTAGACAGAATTTGTAAACCAGCCTATTAATTTGAGACAGTTCCATTATCTTAAAAAAAAAAAAAAAGGAAGAAAGAGAAAAAAGGAACTCAGTGAAGTGTAACTGATTCCATTTATGTGCTGAAATAAAAATCACAGTGATAGAGATATTCTTTTAAACAGCAGCTCAGGGCAAACTGAAAGTTGTTCTAGAAACAAGTGTGTATTTTTTAAGTGCAGGTTGTTAATGGTAGAGGTACTATATTAATATTTTTTCACTTCAATTAGAGAAAGACACTGGGTGTTTATGAGTGCATACATCCTCTTGGCATTCAACAGTTTTTCCCTGGAGTGTGAATTACAGCAGTTTGTTTAAAAGATCTGTAAGACAAAGACAGTATTTTGTGAATGTCTGGAGAGTAGAGTTTTAGTGTCTGTTTATTATTATAAAGATATCTCTAGTACTCTCCATCATAGCACATCCCAGAGAGCTCTGCAGGTTGAAACACAGATCTGTGTACCTGCAGGTGTTTGTTTTTAGCTGCCTGCCAACTTACAGGTGAAACAGAAAATGCTTATTTGTGCTTTGCGGTAGCATGCACCTGCATCAGAGAGGAAAAGGGAAACTTCCTCTAAGATTTTCTGTCTGAAGGTTTGCTGAGTTATTATTTTGACATATAATTTACCCTCAGGTTTATTAGACTTCTGTAAAAAATGTTGGGGGGTTGTTTTAATACTTACATGTCCTACGTGGTATCGCCTGTTCATGGTAGATTCTGTTTGGACCACACAGACATCCATAGAAGCCCTTTCAGAACCCTCAGAAGTGTGGACTACTTTTGGATTTGGTTAAAAAGGAGGGTGCAATGTGGCAACTGGAGTTACAAAGTCACTCAGGCGTGACTGAGTGACTATCATCAAAAATGCCTTCTGCTCATAGTTAATTGATTTGTCCCTGCCCATGGCAGGGGGGTTGGAACTCCATGATTCTTTATGGTCCCTTCCAACTCTAACCATTCTGTGATTCTATGATTTTTTCCATAAAATCTTGCTATGGAAATGGGGGAAGCTTTGACACCAGTGTAAAGGAGCTGTGTAGCAGTGGCACATGCCCAAGAACTGCTGGCTCCAGTGCTGCAGTGATCCAGATGGACACTGAGCCCCAGCCCCACACCGACAGACTCAAGCGTCACCACTGCCTTCATCGTCAGGCATGGTGTCATTTCCTAAAACTAATAATAGCTATGGGAATGTTATTCTGCCTTTTGAGGGCAAAAATATTTCCATGATAAAACATTATTAGCCTCCAGATGAAATGCCTATATTTTTTGTCGTTTTGTTTCTGTCAGAAAGAGACAAAAAAAAAAAAAAACTTGTTAAAATCCATTAGGTTAAATCCTTGAATTTAAAAGGTCTTGATATTAATTTGGTTATTGAAGCTTGCAAAATATCCTTATTCATGTTTTTTTATGCCCTATTCAAACTGCAGGGGCTTAGGAGTTGTTACCACTTTCAAGTCTAAAGATTGCTCTGAGTGATCTGAAGTTTCAGAAATAAATTGTTATATATTTATTGCTATAAAGATAATCTTCCAAATGTGAATTGATGCTGCTCTGACTTCCTGATGCTTCAGCACTTCTACTGTAGAAAACCTTCCCCATCAACAAAAGAGAGGAATTATCAATACTTCGGTAGGATTTGTTATTGCTACCTGGATGATGATGTGATCTGCAAGCATAAGTACACAATTCATGGGGTGGGGAAAAAACAAATTACATGGCTAGTTGTATAAAAACAAATTACCTGGCCAGAAATGCTTTTGAGTGTTCTGAGTAAAACTAGTTTTCAATTGTAGAACTATGTCTTATATCTTGTTCAGTAAACCAGCTCCTGTACCAGTAGATCTAATATTTGGCATTACTCAACTGAGATTACAACTGCATGTGTATGGTTTTTTTTAACTTCATGAAATATGAAAAATGGGATTACTGAATTGAGGAATAGGTTTTTACTATGAATCTACTGCTCTGCTTGCAATTAGCTTTTGCCTATGTTCCCTTGAAGATTCTTGGTATAAATGTTGGGAGGTAATCCTTTTTCATAAAAAGTAATTCTTGCCTTCCCGTTGTTCCAAGTTTCTGGCAAAGCAGCTTGAATAAGGCAAGTATTATATGTTGTATAATATGTAGTATACATATTTTTCTTTAAAAAACAGTGTTAATAAAGAGTTAAATACGTTAGGAATTTTAGAGTCTAGGTGCTGAAAGAACGAATTCAGGGATTGAATGCAAGTCAAAAATGTCTGCAAGATGGATGAGTAAAGGAACAGAATCAAGGTGTACTGGTTGAGATTGATAGTTGATTTCACCTTTCCTTTTCTCAAGCTGTGACGTGGGGCATGTGAAGGCAGAGGTAGAGGTAATTAATCTGTTTGGAGGCAAGTTTTGGTAAAATAGAATGAAAGCCTTAAGTAGCAAACATGAAAAAAAGAACAAACAACATAACAGATCCATTAAAAAATTCTTTTCATTTTGAAATAGAAAAATACAGAAGCATTCGAATAGACTAAAAACCCCTTAATGGTTGTTGGGTTGGTTTGTTTTTTTTTTTTTCATTGGATGAATAAATTATCTTTGAGAAAATCAATGTATTATTGATGTGCTAGGCAAAGATTTATGCACATCAAGATTGTGCCTGATGGATTAATTTTCAGGATGAAAAAGTTCCACTGTTTGGAATAGTATGTGGCATATTTTTGTAATGCTTTCAAATGACTGAAATTGCTGCCTTTGAAAACAAAAAAAAAAAAGTCACAACCATATTTCCTGTGAATATAAATGTACAACATGTTCTTTCCCTATTTAGGAGTTAACCTTTGCTTTCTCTTACAGGTCTCTTCTATGGGTATGCTGAATTCAGTCACAGTGGGAGTGAATTTGTCACATTTGTTATATGTGTGACAATCAAATCTGTATTAAAAAAGGAGGTTGTTTTTTTCTTTTTGAAGACACAATCTAAATGCTGTGTGAGAAATACGAGATACACATCTTTCAAACCTATAATTATGTGTTATTGTCTATTCAGCATCTCTGTTAATCCTGACAAAAATATCTATTTTCGTTTTGTTAAGGATGAGATCTACGGCTACTGAAGTGAATAGTGAGAGTCCATTAAGTTTTAATGGCTTTGGTGTGCCATTGGCAGTGAGAAAGGAATTGATAGCCTTGTTGCCTCTTGGTCATTTCAATTTAAACTTTAGAATCAGAAAAGATGAATCCTATAAAATCCATTCGTAATCAGAGATCGTATTTCACTGCAGCTATATAGCACAACAGAAGTACACACCACAATTTCATCTCTCCCTCTAAGACTTACAAGCTGTTCCAATACTGAATAACTTATAGAAGTAAGCCACCAGCTTGTTTTCTTTTGTGAGTTTTGTAATCCGCTCTAATCCATTTTAAAGATGTAAGTGATACTGGTGATATGTGCACTCCACAGAGCAACTTGGGATCAATCATCTTTCCTATTGCTGGAAGGTATCTCATCATTTAATAAAATCAGGAATTTAGCATTAACTGTTCATATTTTTTGTTAGATCAGATAGTGTCATTGGGTCTAAATGACATGTTTTGATGTTTCTTTACTGTATCTTTATACGTGTCATACACATATTTTGTACCATGCAAATTCTTGTTGAAAAATCAACTCAGTGTGATGTCAGAACAGCTTACTGCCAACTTGAGACTGAAATAAAACTATTAGGAACATCGGGTGATTTAATTCTACTGAGATTCCATCTTTTCAATACTTTTACAGCTTGGTAAAAGATACCCAGTACTAACAAGCTGTGAGCATCAAAGAAGGAAAAAATAGTTTTAATTTATTAATTTAATATTATTTATTTATTTATTATGTGGGGCATATTGGGATGGTATCCACTATAATAAAGTATAGGAGTAAAACTGTAGAAACTCTGCTGTTAATCAAGTTCTTCGGTAAAGCCACTTTCCTAATACCATTGAACCATGTTTTTCTCAGTAGAACAGAAATAATTCCAAATGATTAATTGATTACAAGTTGAAGAAGACCTGTGTGACATTCAGAGAGCTTAAAGACTTTTTGGTATTCTGTATAATAGCAGAATGTTAAGTCTGTTCTGACACACACCCCCAGCAAGTGGCGTGGTCTGGCTCACATCTCTATTGCTATACTTATTTCAAATCAGTGGGCGACAGTGGCAGTAGCTATACTGCTGGAAACTTGATTATCTTATCCCTTACACTTCATCTACTGAAAAATCTCTTTATGTTAGATATGTTTGTCATAAATTAAAGCCTTATTTTGGAGCTTTCAAGTCAGATATCTACACCTTCTAAAGTATTATGTTTGCAGGCAGCTTTAAGAGCTGTTTATACAATTCACTATGAGATTTTTCAGTTGAATTTCCATTCTGGTTTACTTTGTAATCCACTTTGTTCCCAAGATGTTAGCCTGCTATTTAAAGATCAGAGCTGTGCAAGTTTTTCTAAATGTCACCATCAGCTGCATCTAATATATTTTTACAAACACCCTTGTCAACTCAGAGCACTTTCTACTGTATGAGGCCCCCAAATAGTTAAACTAAATAAGCCTGGTGTAAGAACTACTGTTGTTTTGCTTCTATATCAATGGCATAAGAAGGCCACATTAGGAACAAATATGTAAAGAGCTGTAGTGTTCAGTGAGGTCTTCAAAGTGAGACCAACAAGCTGGAATTTCATATTGTGCTAGAGAAAGCAATGGGGTGTATGACTTTGGCTCCATTACAGCAAAGTACTTAAAGCCAAAGCGTAGTCCCATTATGTAAATCTATTTCTAGCAGTAGATATATTCCCGCTTTAATAAATGCATGCCACTCATTAGCATTAACAGAAATTATGAGTTAACAGTAAGGCAAAAAGATAGCTATTAGTTTGAACAACAATTTTTCTCTTTTTTTTCCTTTTTTTTAATAAAATCTGACCTTTGCCCAGTAGAAAAAAATAAATCAAGTTAGGTTTGTTCACAGGGTATCTCTGAGAGTTAAATAGCTTTGGCACACAAAAAAGAACGTGATGTGTGTCACATTCATGATTCAAGCTGTAGCTTTTGACATATAGATTATATAAAATAAACAGAATTGTATATCAAATGATAATTGATTAAAATTAACAAGAATATTTAAAGCAGCAACCACAAGTATGCCTATTTTGCAAGAATGGAAACGCAGTGATGCTCTCCATTCCACAGTGCATTTTAACAAAGTATTCTCAAAAATTGTAAGTCATTGGTATGTCATTTGTTACATGATCCTGCAATTATTGGTGAAAGTTCAGAAGATTAATGTCTAGAGGTTCAAATCATCTTGACAGATACTTATTTGACAGCTCTCAGGGAGTAAAGGGATTATTTGACTTAAAGGAAGAGGCTGTTAAAGTTTAGACAATATATGTTTTTGAATTACTTTAGAAATTAAGTAAGACGCAGACAAATATTGCCTGCACTTTGACTTCGGGTGCACGTGGGCCGTTTTTGGCCTGCTATTGCGTATTACAGAATTGCTTTTAGTTGCTGAACCTCAGTGTTTTCAGACTTGAACAATTTGGGAGCTCAGAGTCTGTGGAAACACTGGTTGGGGTTTGGCAGACAGCCGTGAGGGCAGGAGAAGATGTAAGAAAACATAAAATGGAAACTGGGAGAATTTCTGCAAGATAAGATGAAAGGAAAGGTTCAGCAGAGTTGGAAAAGAGAAGCAAGAGCCAAAACAGAGCAAGTGCTGAAGAAGTTAATTTGGAGTAAGGCTGGAAGCCTCTTAATCCTGGTGTAAGGGATGCGGAAAGCAAGGAAAAGACAGCAATGATACAACAAAATTGTGCGCTGCTGGTAGGGTAGGCTTACTGCTAGTCCCAAAGCCTTGATTGTAGTGAAAAATGTTTATCATCAGAATCAGCCTAATGCTGCCTGGCAACAAACAAAACAAAACCCTCTGGTTTATGCAGTATGGAATAAAAGTGTGAACCCCTCTTTCTGTTTCCACTGCCTCCCGTGTGCTCAGGATGCTGCTGGTGGCAGTAATAGCAGCAAGACCATTGTTTCAGGACCATGCCATTGAGAAGAGAGGGCAGGATGGACACTGCTTACTAGGAGAGTCTGTCACTGTGGACATCTACTTATTTTGCCTCTGCCTGAAACTGGCCCTATGTTCCTCTCCGTGTGGCAAATCCATGTGGAAGGAATGTCCTTTTACTGCCAGCCGCTACTCTTTCTGCATGAGCAATCTGTCTTAGTCTGGGTCATGTCCCAGAATAGCAATGTTAGAACTTTTATCTTCAATTTTCACATTTCTTAAATACAGAAAATTGCTTAGTGTTTACTACCTTCTTCTTTCTTCCTCAATGCCTTCAAACCCTTGTTTTCTTCACAAAATTCTTGTCTCAGTGAGAGCACGGGATAAGTGGTGATCACCCAGACAGTAACTACTCAATATTTCTTTTTAACATCAGCCATATGGTAAGTCTGTGATCATTGCCTAACTCGGTCAGGGGCTTAGAGATGTAAAGCTTCTTATGCCTTTGTGAGGCCAGCTGTTTCTATTGGGAGGCTGAAGATCAAGCATCCATACCGCTGAATTTAAATAATCTTACTTCGTAAATCTCAAAAGGGGAGGATTTTAAAAATCTGACTCTAATATGTGCTGAAAATTCTTAGAATCATAGAATTGTCTAGGTTGAAAGGGACCTTTGAGATTATCTAATCCAACCATCAACCTAACTGATAAAAAAACAGATTCACTAAGCCATGTCACTGAGCACTACGTCAACCCATCTTTTGAACACCTTCAGGGATGGTACCTCAACGACTTCTCTGGGCAGCCTATTCCAATGTTTAATAACCCTTTCAGTGTAAAAAGTTTTTCTTGATATCCAATCTGAACCTCCCCTGACACAACATGAGGCCATTTCCTTTTGTCCTACTGTCTGTGACTTGAGAGAAGAGACTGACCCCCACTTCTCTACAACCCCTTTTCAGGTAGGAGGTCTCACCTCAGCCTCCTTTTCTCCAGTATAAACAATCCCAGCTCCCTCAGCCTCTCCTCATAAGAGTTACTCTCCAGACTCCTCACCAGCTTTGTTGCCCTTCTCTGGACCCTCTCTAGCACCTCAATGTCTTTTTTGTGGTAAGGGTCCCAAAACTGGACACAGTACTTGAGGTGGGGCCTCACCAGTGATGAGTAGAGGAGGAAGACCTAAGAATTCTTACTTATTCTCCAAGGCTGTTCAGGAAGCAATGATCCTTCTTTCCTGTCCTTCTGGCTGTTTTTTTCCAGTTCTTATTCACAATATCAGCTATCAATTTTCTTTAGAGTTTTGCCAGTTTCAGCAGTATCAGAAGGGAAAATGAGAATATTTCATTTCCAGTTTTGTTTTAAGCACAGTTCAAAAGTTTCTATAACAATTAGTAGCAATATAAGAAACGTTTTGTCATGCTCATTTAAAATAACATTTCCAGCACTATCACAAGTAGCAGTAGCATTACAATTGAAACAACTAATTGTATATGATGCTGCGATTACATAACAGATTTCTAGTAGCTGCAGATTATAATCAGATGTGCCTTAAGTGCACCTTATCAAATAACACTGTCCTTAAAGCTCTTCAGGACATGAATAAACTTCCTGATGATGTAGGTGCCAGAAAGGGGGAGAAAAAGGCTTCTTTAGAAAAATAGCATAGAAAGTTTGTGTTTTTCCATTAGACTTTTCATTAGATTCTCAGGCTTTACCCTGAGAATAGAAGTGGCTACTGAGTGGGCGGTGTGTGCTCTGTGGTCTCATCAGAGCTGACCCAGCTCTGCCTTTGGCTTGCCCCAAAGCTGTTCTGTCAGCCCGGGCACTGATATTGTTGGTCCATTCCCTCAGGTATGTCTCATGCTGTTGAAAAGTTGAAATAATTGGATGGACAGAAATTATGCTCGTCTTTCTAAGCCTCAAGATTTAAAGGGGAAGAGAACTTGCTTGAGAGGCTCTAAAAATGTCTCCTGGAAATTAGCTATCATCAAATGGGTGAACTGCTTCCCCATCTGCAGAAGGGTGGTTGATTTTGCCTGTCCTCCCCAGCTGAGGAAGCATGGTAGGAAGGGAAGAGTTTGTCAATCAAAAAGTCTTATTCTTGAGTGCAAAACCACAATTAAGAGTTCTCAAACGGATCCTTCAAGATCAGTGTTGCAGAACCATTGCTGCTGCAGAGCCTGCACAGAGGGAAAGGGGGGTTTGTGCCTCCTGGAATGGGAAAAGGAGGCATTGCACTTCAGTAAATAGAGACACAGCATTTGAACAAATGCAGCTACTCCTTACTCTAACTTTCCACATGCTTCAATAACTGCTGGCAAGTATTGACTTTGGGAACACTAATCTCACTGCTGGCTTGTTCAGGGTACTGGTGAGTTGCTATTATAGCATGTCAACGATTGTAGTTACTGCCCTTTCCATTTCTGCCTCTAGGTTAAGAGGCATTTTCCTGTGCTCTGTAATTACCAGCCAAACACCAAAGAATTAATGCCATCCATCTGACAGATTCTGTGATACTGTGTGATTGCTCCCGCTGAAGCAATAACCATATTCACTGACCTACCAGTTCTTGCAAGAGGCTTGTTTTATAGTTCCATTCAAACACATTTAAGAAAACAAGAATCTGAGGAGACTCTCTGGGCTGATATAAGTAAAGCTAAGATGTCGTAGCTTACACACTGACATTTTGAGAGTTTTAATTTCAGAGAACAATTGGCACAGTCACTGAGGTAATAAATTTAGGATGACAAAAACATTTAGATAAGCACAAAATCACCTACTCCATCAATACAGGTATGAGACAGGAGGGGAGGAGTTAAGTTTGCTAGTAGAGGGAAACTTAAGTTAAAAGTTTGCCTACAGAAGAATACTGATATAAAACTGGAGTAATGTAAAGGATCTCACCAAATATCTGTTTATAATGTGTAGTCAGTTTATTACTGTGAAGACTGAAAGCTATAAGCCAAGCATTTTCAAGCATCAAGGGCTTCAGGCCAGATCTAGTCTGCTGGTTGTCAGCGAATGGTGAAAACACCGTTGATTAGCAAAAATTCTCTCTGTCCTCTTGCACCAAAACAGTGATAATGTGCCCTTTGGTTGTCTGGCAGCCTTAGCTTGAGAGAAGGCAGCCCTACTGATTGGGGAAGGCCTATGCAAATAACAAACCCCTGTGTATGGCTTGGAGGGGCTCATGAGTAGAGCTGCAGCTGCAGCTTGGCTGAGCGTGTCTGGAGAAGTGATGATGTCTAATAGGCTCTGAGGGGAACAGCATGAGCTGGAAAAGTAGGGGAAAATTACATTTTCACACTTATTTGTATGACTGGGTGAAGCAGCTAAGTCATACCCTCATGAAGGACTGAGGAAAAGGAGGCAGTGGAACCCGGGTAGAAATGAATAATTTTTTCATAATGTGTGAAAGGTTTCTGGTGCGTATAGGCAGTCTGTATCTTGGTTCTGAGGAAGGAGAGCAAGACATTAAGAAAATCAGATCCAGGATCAAGATCTTGCAAAAATTATTCAGGAACTGTAGATGCAGAAGTACAATCTTTTCTGTTTAGGAAGATGGCATCATAAGCATTAAAGTCTGATCTTGATTATGTTGCTATAAAACCACTAACTCCAGTGGTAAGCATAGCTGAGTGCAGAAATTGATCTATAAAAATCAGTCATAAAACTGAAAATAGAGGCTGCTAGGAGTTTTTTAAAACAGAAAAGGATATGGACAGACCACGGAAGAACCAAAACCTTTATCTGGAAATTCAGATGTGGTTCTGCTCATCGTGAGGCTGAGATCCTGCAGTTACAAGATCCTTACAAGAAATTAGACCGTACAAGTGCAAAGATTGACTGAAGACTCGGTCACCTTGTGCTTTATATTGTGGTAAATGGGAAGCAATTTTTCATGATCTCGTTCTCTGAAGTTTTCAGTTTGTTGAGTTCAACAATAAAAACTGACATCAGCAGCATAAAGTTTAAAGTAGCGAATTGATTTTTAAGCTCGGACAGCCAAAGGCAAAGTTCTCAGTAACATAAAACTGTTAAGCCACGGGGTTCTGAGTCTGAATGCTACCATAGATCATTTCCACTTGTAGTGCAATGTGTATAGGACAAATGCAGATCTTGGTAAATGCCTTGCTTTAATCCCTCTAGCACAAATACATTAAAATCATTCATAGGTACTTAGAGTCACAGCATCTGAGTAAGAGGTCTGAATGAGAATGAATTTCTGCATCCCTACAGGTCATTGTCAGTGAAAATTCCTTATGACTAAAAGTGGAAGCAGTTGTTAACAGACATTCAGTGGTGAACTGTGGTACTGAATAATGTAAGAAAAGAAGTCCCTGCTGATTAGTCAGTACACTGCTTATAAATGTCAGAAGTACTACTGCCCCATAATCACATTTTTGGATGGATGCTTCTTTTAATCCCAAGTTTCTGTGTTGCTCATTGCACCTTTTTGCAATCCTTGCAGTTTTGTGAAGATTTTAAGCTTTTCAGAGGGTGAGCCTTTATCTGATGCCAGCATCCTGCACTGCATAGCATAATGCTCTGCTCTTCTCACTTGCCACAATTGCTGGTACTGCAGTAGAAGAGAATAATAATGCAGGTTGCATCTGCCTATTGAGTCCATTTGGAACTTAATAGAAAAATCAAAATATTTTGTTATTTGGAAATTGGAAAGACAATACTCATTCTTAATTCAATTTGAGTTAACAGTAAAGCCTGAAATCAGTATTGATATTAGGAAATGTGTGGTATGTGTTTACTTGCATTTTGCCTCTCTGATTCCATTGGTAATTTCAGGCTGCTAAGCAATGTTTATTAAATTGTTCTTAATATTCGTGGGTGCCTACTTGCCTGTGTGTGTGATTAGAATAGCAATCCTTTTGCACATTTGTAGATGTTTACATAATATAAAAGACTTCATGGAAATAGGTGTGGTCCTTGAACAGGAGCTGGTTTGTAGAATGTGTCTCATCATGCTTCTCCTTGCTTTGATCTTGGTACATGTTCTTCCTGACATCACTAATGAACCTGGGGAGAGTTGGGGATTTCCAGAGAGTGCTGATGGTGTTGGCACTTATTACATGTTTGTCGTGGGTGGAGAATATTTTTGACTTCCCCATTTCTAACCCCAGCTGTTGCTAACCCTCTCTGCCATCAAACTTTCTTGTATATCAGTGCATAAGAACTGCAGATTGTGGGGTGTAACAAATTACAAGGTTATTTTTACTTTAGATTTAATGTTTCTTTGATATTGAAGCATAAAACACCAAAGGATGTAGTATCACTTCTCTAGATGCTTTAGTGGCAAAAGTGGTTGGATGATTTCCTTGGTACGTGTGATATTTTGTACAATTTCAATGGGAGGTTGGCATCAGTGTTTGTCTTTTGTGTTTGTCTCAGCAGTTGTCGTTCATGTGCTCCTCACCTCTGTCCCTCACAGTCTATCCTGTCTCATACTTATTTTTAACCTTGCAGTTTCTTTCATGTGTAGGCTTCTTTTGAGATATTAAGGTGGGAGAAATATACTATAAAAAATGTTGTAGAAAAAACAAGCTAAAGAAATATTAAGTAGTTGGAGAAAAAACAACATCACAATTAAAACTAGGTCTAGCAGAGGATCGGTGAAATTAAGGGCTTTTAAAGTTCATGCATTATTTCACCATTGAGCATATATAGAGTGTGGGTAAAGAGTTACAAAGCAAAATGTTGCTCTATTAAGCTTTTCTCCCAATTTTTAATTCATGCAATCTAAATGCAGCCACTGCAGAGGAACACAGATAGTTACATAAGACAGTTATTCAGATGAAAGAAACATTAATCTTTAAATATAGGATTGTTCAGTTTGTATTCTGTTACAGATTATTTAGTGCTTTTCATGTACTATAGCTCAAAGTGTTTTACTAAGCAATGAATTACAGTAGAGATGTGCCATGAATGCAGAACTCACTAGAGATACAGATACAAATGCATTGGAATTATTTTTTGTGTCTGAATGCTGTCACTTGCACCTATACAAATGATGGATAAGAATGAGTCCTGTGCAAAATAGATGTTTGCTTTTATGGACTAACCAGAAAATATGAATCCAAAAGTAGTATTTGCAAAGACAAAAGCTGTCTTTGAGATGATGGATTTTTGCCACCCAATGAAAACACAGCAGAGTACCTATGAAAAATGCAGGCAGGGAAAACAGTAAATACGAAGCAATATTCCAATATTCTACTTTTTTAAAAATTTTATTTTAATTCATTTTTCTGGTACTTCCTTGGCTGCTCTGAGGTGACTGTATTCACTACTACAACTTGACCATGTTTGATCATTTGGCTATATCCTCAGTCACATAGAGATTGAAGTGGTTTGCGCTGTCTTTGATATTTGAATCTTGAAATTCCTAGTCCTCTTTCCAGTATCTTAAACCCTCTTATCTTCTATGGAAATCCCCCATCTTTTACTGTATTTAATGAGGCTTATAAGATAAAAAGCCAGTATAAAATTAGAAAAGATCAGAGAATATTACATCTACTATGCCTGTTTTCAAAAGTGTTTGTTTTAAGTCTTAGCACAATAGTGTGAAAGCAGAAGTCAGTAACTCTGGCAATGAAAAAAAAAAAAAAAAAAAAGTATCTTGGTAATGGAGGATTACAACACAGTAGTATCTTCAGTCACTTGGGTACTGTTTCTTAAGTGTTTCTTAATGGATCCCTTGGGCAAAGTGAGTATCGTCACCACGTACTGCTCTTACTGGTTATCACAGAATGGAAAGAAATCTGAAAATTACATCAAATAAGAAGAACAACATTACACTGAAGAAACTACATTAGCTTTTTTTTCCCTCTTTCTGTTGTTCACACTATCTTTATTCAGATGGGTTAACAGAATCACCAAAATAAAGTTTTAATAATTTCTTGCACTAATAGTTTTTCTTATTGTAGATGAGCAGAACCTCTTTTTTTTTTTTACTTCTGTATTTTGTGCTTATATATACAGATTGTACAAAAAGCACAATTTGATAAAGATAATATTTGGTCTGATATGACATTAGCAGCAGAAAAGCACAAGAAAGTTTCCTTTTTGAAGATCTGGATTATGGTCTAGGTAGCCCACTTCATGAGTATCCGTTCTTCATGTCCTGCTACAGGTAATTGTCCAGTGCATTATCCCTTGGACTGGATTGCTCAAATTTCTTTTTGAAAGAGGGATTTATTTTGTTCTCTTGTATTTTTACATCTATGCAAAAAGGTTGTGGGATACATCTCCTTCAAGCACTAGGTAAACTAGTTTTTCTGTGATTTTGTAGACGCTTATTTACAGTCTCTCTGCCCATAACTCTTGAGTTTGAAGCCTGATACAAACAGATGTTAAACTCTTTATTTCAATTAATCTTTATACTCTAAGTAATGGGTAATCTATTTAGGTGTGCTCTGGAACTTTGGAGTAAATGCTCCAAGCAGATCAAACAGACCAGACCCATTTCTTTCAAAATCTTTCCTGGGTTATCCTCTGCCACCAAGGGACATCAGCTCCAATGCCCTACATAATCTCCATGGAAAGTCATTAGAAACAAACACATTTCTCCCTGTGGTTATGTTCTTTTTGCTGTGTGGGTTTAATAGTCTTTCTGTTCTTTGTTATGAATTGGTTGATTCTTGCTACAAGCACAATAGTACATTATTATTTTTTTTAAAAGTCAGTAGCGTGTGGTCTTGGTTCAGTGTAGTAGGACTGAACCAAGTCAGTCCTTTTTTTAAAACAAGATTGGCTATGGGTTAAAATAACAAGATCTGTGTTCTGTCCCTCACTCTCTAACAGCCTCTTCACTGCCCCTGAGCAAGTCACTTAAACTTCAACTTTCTTCTCTGAAAATTGTGGATAATAATGAATAGTTTGGTATCTCTCACTGTGCTGGAAAACAAAACTTCTGCTGGATAATCCACAAAGAGAAGGCAACATGGCAAAGGAAATATACATTATTAGTCATATTTTAAAAGCAAATGGTATTAAAACTAACATAAAAATCATGTGTTTCAGGGAAACGCACCTTTCGAGTGGCTAATAATGAACAACTATTATACACTGCCGGGCAGGGACAACTAAAATGTAAAATGTGCTGTGCTTTGTCACAATTCTCCATGTACCCATCACATGCTCCAGCTCTCAGATCACATTGGTGCCCCTTGCAGGACTTGTTCCAGTATGAGAATGTCTGTCTTGTGCTGAGGAGCCCAAGTCAGAATGTACTCTAAGGCTCCAGCTGTAGCCGGTACCAAAGTGGGGTGGGAATCACTTCCCATGGGAAAGTCATATGTAGTGCAGAAATAGCTAGTCCCTCCCCATTTAATTTCTTCCAGAGCTTTGCACATTATTTTTCTCTTTAAAACCATTGAAGAGGTCTCAAACATTTTAAGATCGGAGCTATATTAATTTAACAGTCTTTTGCCCTAAGGATCCTGCAGTGCAGGGAGGAATCCTTAGTATTTTCTGTGTAGAAAACCCAGGATAGGATTCTTTGCTGTTAACTGCTCTGGACCAGTCTCTCTGTGGAGCAATTTTATTCATGTTCTTGCAGTTGGTGTTCAGAGCATCTAATATATTAGTTGCCACAGAAATAAAAATGTCTGATTCTTCTCTTGCATAGCTTTTATTATTGTCAAGATTAAAAGCTTGCCAGCAGAGACAAGACAGCAGTCTGGTGTGGCAGGAGGGATGGTGATATGCAGCTCCACCTAGCACTTGTACAGGAAAAATACTTTGAGAGAAGTCACCTATAAAATGAATGAAATTGCTTGGCACTGATAAATACCATGGCAATTAGGTAGAACTTAGAGGTGATAATAAATGGGAAAATGTGAAAGTTCATTTACTGAAACGTTTAAGTATTCTAACCAAAAGAGTGATTAAAACCCTGTTTGTCATAGCTGTAACACATCTCAGTTCGTGGTATAAAACAGCAGGGCAATATTCCAGTATTTGATGTGCCAAATAGAACGTAATGAAATAAAGTCTATTACTTTGCAACTTGTCAAGCAGTTGTGTAAGATGTGAAACTAATCAAATAGGTTTGTTTTCTTTCTAATCATCCAGCATAACTGATTTAAAAACTTGCACACATATATAAGTAAGGCTGTAGTCACCTTAGAATAACTGTACAGCTAAAATGGTTATTTCTCTGATTATGCTGTGGTTTAGTGAAAACTTTCATGGAAGGGGCAGCAATCAGTTCTTAAAGCACATAAGTAATCTCTTATATTTGACTAACATTTAAAGCTGTCTTGTGGAATCTGTTTCTTGCCTTGCTCTCAGCCATTTGAACTTTCCTGTTGTCAGTAAAATCTATAAAAAATGACAAGGGGATTCTGGTTTGTACACAAGTGAACTTTGAGCTCTTCTAAGACAGTAGTTACAAGCAAAACCTGAACATCTCTGCATTATTATTATTATTTCAGGAAGCAGCTATGTCTGACTGTTAAGTGCCCTTGATGTTCAGCCCATCCAGCGAGGTTCCAAAACTGAATAAGCATTCCTGCAGTACTGAAAAAATTACTGCTTTCCCTTATGGGAGAAAGGGTGTTTCTTAAGTTTCATATTTATTTACCCATCAATATATTTTGGACAGCAAAATGTCTGAATAGGCCAGTTGTAGCTGCTGTTTGGCAGAGCCCCATATGCAAACATGTTGAATTCTCCCATGGTCTCCAGCTATAGAGACTGCTAAAATATTCCAGTAGGAAAAAAAATGATAAGCAAGTCATGGCTTCACCTTTGAACCACAGCAATGTGCTTTTCCTTAGTCAATAGAGTACTGAAGTCTGAATAAAATATTGCTTGGTTTGTGTTTATCTGCATTCATCTATAATGCATTAGCTGTATTTCTATATCATTTAAATTTTATGTCCTTTCTGAACTTAGAATGGTGTTTTATTTTTTTATTTTATTTTCATTGCATTTATTTCCTTAGGTAAGTATTGGTCAAGGTATTGGACTGGGAAGCAGGTATTCAGTGACTGCCTAAATGAGCATTGCATTGAGGTTTTAGGTCAAATTCTAGACTTTATTACATATAGTTTCAAATTGCATATGATGTATCCTTCAGTTCTCAATAGTTTAGGAGGTGACATCCAGTAGGAAATATATCCAGAGACCTCAGGTACTAGATTTATAATAAAATTGCTTTCCTGATTCTATAACATGCTTTATAGAAGGCTTATGAAAAAAAAGATACCAGGTTTCCTGTTCTTTAAGGAATGTCTTCCTTTACTTGTAATTACTTTTATCTAAATAATCGTCTGAAACAGTATTGCAACAACTAGTAGATGGCTTCTTTTTTAGGAACTATATACCAGTTTTACAAATGTGGAAATAATTTTTATTAGGTAGGCTGTAGCTTTCACTGTAGGTGACTGAAGGTACTGTTTAAACGGATAAAAATAAAAGCACTTTCTTAGGCATACTGTGTTTTACTTCTAATTTTTCAATTTGTATAGTACAGCACTAGTATGTTTAAGCCAAAATTTAATTTAAGACTAAAATTATATATTTACATACATCATAAATAATATATAAATAAGTAACAATAACCCCAAACTGTAAAGCAAAAAACTCAGATCCATTCGGCCGGTGTTCAAATCCCTCTTGAGTTGAGCATGCCAGGATTTCACTGTCAGCCTTGGTGAGCTTCAGAAAAATGTTCCTTTCTGGCGATGTCATCTGAGGATGCGGTTAGCCCAGTGTCACTCCGAGTGCTCCCGCACTGCTGCTAACAGGCCCTGGCAGCCGACTTGCAGGATGTGGTGCCTTCTGGCTTCACACCTAGACAAGTGCCGCCAGTGTTTTGTGTAATATGCTGAACGTAGGCTGTGAAAGAAAAGCCTTCAAATAATAGATCTTTCAAAACCGTTCCCCTGTGTAATATTGTTTGTCCTTCAAAACATGCCTGCTGCGTGTCAGCAGTGCTTCTTGGAATCTAACGCTGCTCTTCTCTGCAAAGAGCTTCAAAGGTGTAAAATCTGATGGATGTTTGATAAGTAGGTTGGTATCTTTACTATAGGAGCTATGCCAGCAGCAGGAAGGATGGAAGAATGCCTTAATGCAATTTGGAAAATCCAACTATATTTTACTGGAGGAAAAAATAGCAAAGATTTTGCTCTATTGTAACATGGTTGTAAGTCACCAGTCAGTTATCAAAAGGCCAACCGGGACAAAGAAACTCCTCTTCAAACAGATAAAGGAATTTCTCTTTTAATTTGATTTATATTACTAAATATAATTCTAGGGTTTTGTATTTGTGCTGAAGAAATAAAAATCCATGAACTGAATATTGCCACCCACAGCTCCCTTTTTTCAAAGTCATGCTTGATTTTGTTGTTGGTCATGTTACTCACTATGACATCTGCAGCCTTTACAACTGTTATGCATCTTTTTTCAGCCTCTGTCTAAAAGAGAGCAAAATTAGGCAGTTACTTTTGAAAAATATAAACAATGCAATTAGAAAGAAAAAAACTTTGGCTCTTTCGAACATCTATGTTGGTACCCACAGAAAATTGTACAGCACAGATCACTAAAAAGTCTGGGAGAGAGGTAATACACAAAGAAAGATTTGCTTAACCAGAGATGCTGCAGGATAATGAAAAAGAAAGTTTTAAAAAGAGACAAGTCCTTTAAATCTTAATCGTAGTGTCGAGATGTAAACAGGAAAGCAAACTGTTAGCTGAGGTATTGCTCTACCTCATGAATTATATATATATATAAAATCTTAAAAGACTTGATATTCTTGCTATTGCAGGGAACTGTGTCTAATTTAAAATACAGTACTTTACCAGGACGGCTTCCCACACAGAGTTCAGAGTGGTAGGTAGGTCAGACCCTGCAATCTCTGGTTCAGGTGTGGATACATCATGGTATAAAAGGGAATTCTTGGGTCTGAGCAACAAATGCAACAGTTTTGCTGTTTGAGTCTTGACCTCTTGAATTTGAAAAATAGAGGTAAAATCCCGCTGCTTTTCATTGTAGTGCTGCTTGGGCAGTGCAGCAAGAACCTTTGGACAGAAGCAGAAAGGGCTGGTTAGTGACTGTGCAACTGGAAGGCTTTTCGGCTTGAGTAGGCAGCTGGCTTTAATGAAGATCAGCAAGGATATCCATGGGTTTATAGGTCCCCTTGGTTTACAGATGTTACCTGATAACCCTTGTTCTCAGCATCAGCTGAAGAAGATGGGCAGGATGTTGCTGACTGAATTGCCAAAGCACTGAGAAAGAACAAAGCACACTTACAGTTATTCTGCTAAAGCAGATCCAGTCCAGCAAACCTGGGGCTAAAGCCAGTTAGTCTTATGGATGAGTATTTCATCGTACGGTATCCAGGTAGTTTTTTGTACAGCAACTTCTTTATAGATTTTGCAGTATTCTTTAATACCAGATGCGTCAGCTTTTCTTTTTCATAGCTGTGTTTCTGAGCACATACGTAAACTCCAGTTCAGTATACGTAGACAATGCGAAACATCAAAATAACAGAGCTGAACTGAGCTGCAGGCACAGCCAAAGTCCTCTGTTAAAAAGCCACACTGTGAATTTGTCTTTATTTCTGTGGTCACAGTAGTTCAAATCTTCCAAACTGTATTATTAAACATTTTTATGGTCATGCTCAGACAATTTATACTGCATATGACAGATGAAAAAAATTATTGAGCAAGACAGAACACTGTAACTGTGATAAGCAATATTTCATATCCTTACTAATTAAGACATGCAGCAGGAAAATATTTCGCTTATTTTTCTATAGTAATGAGGGTAAGATGATTAACTTTTAATAGAAAAAATATTTAAGCAAATGATTGCAAACCAATCCACTTTCTTTACCCATCAGAAATACTTTGTTAGAAAAAAATTAACTGTTTCTTTAAAAGTAAAACAAATTCTTAACAAATTGGTAGTTATGTTGCCACAATGCTTTTTAAAGTGAAGAATGAGTTACACTATCTTTTACTACATCTGCTTCTGAAATACTGAAGCCCTTAATACAATTTGCATAGTTTTAAATTGGCTACCCCAAATCTACCAGTCCACCCCAAAATGGCACTTCACTTGGGTACTGTTTCTTTTATATCACCAGCAGCTGATAGCAAACCAAACACAATTAGGTCAAATAAGGAAGACAATGATTAATACTCCAAATAAAATTGACTCAATACTGATCACCTCCTCTCAAAAAGAGTGCAACTGAACAAGAGTTGTTTCACAGAAAAGCAATGGAGATGATGAAGGACTTTTAGGAAGAAATTATCACATAAAAGAATTGTGAAAAAGGCTGAGACTGAATTTTGTAGAAAGGGAATTAATAATAAATGTATGTTGGAACTGAAGACCTAATAATGTGAAAAAGTATATATTGATCTTCAGAATACTTAATCATAATTAATTTCAACATTTTTAAAAGGCTGTGAAGATGTACACCTCTAGGCTTATACTAATCTCTACTGTTAGAAATAGATATTGATCAAATGTAGTGAGTTGATTACTGCACATATGTGCGATATGGGATTCTTGCACCTTTTTCTGAAGCATCTGTTACTGTTAGATACAGAGCCAACTAGAAATTTGTGTAGAAACAGCCTTGAAATTCCTTCTGGTTTTGATAAGCTCAGATCAATCAGTGGCTGTGTCCAAACTAAAACTATCAATCTGTGAGCTCTTTTCAGTACCTAAAGTTTTGCATTCCCTGTTCGTGAAAATAAATCTGTTCAGTTGGATAATTTTAGTTTCAGTCTTCCCTGTTCAGTCTCTAAGGAATTCATCTTGCTGTCCTGGAGTCAACAGTTCCAAAGGATACTGTTAGAAATCAGATTGTTTCTTTTTATATTTAGTAACTCAAAACTATCGACTTGAAATGTAGCAACTGCCATGGGGATATTTGAAGACTTTATTTCTCTTGATGTTATGTTCTTCAGTCGTGGGAATAGTGGGTATTTTGATTTTAACTTGCATTGTAAAATGCTTCATATGCTTTGTATTATAGCAGGAAATAATATTAGTGTATTGTTCTTTAGAGAAGAAAAAATAGTTATGAAACTCTCAACTTTCTTCATTTTGAAGTTGCTATTTCACTCTCGCTGGTGACTACATTGGCAAAGGATGTAAACAGTTAAGGTCCATCTATCGTGTACTTGATGAGCCTGGACAGAAGACTGAATTTTGGGGCTTCTTACCCTGTGAGGCTTATAGTTCACCTGATCACACCTACCAGCAGTTGTTTCTGAAATGCATTAGCTCCCCACTCTGTCAGCGGAGGCAGCAGGGGACAACTCAGGATGGAAATTCAGATCTTACCGATTTGCTTACTGAAGCTGCCTATTTCTTTGGTTGACTGTAGAGGCAGTTTACAGTAATTACAGTGTGATTAGGTTCATCTAATTTTAGATATCTGCAGGCATTTTTGGAGTGTGGTTTGTGTGGCATATACTAAACAGCTGCTTTAGGATGTGATGAATCATGTCTAAAAATGCTCATTTGTCCCCATTTACTGTAAGGGAAGTCTATATAACTACCTCATAAGTAAATGTCTCCATTTTCTGTGTAGGAGAATAATTAGGCCATCAGCATTTCTGTGATGAGGGATTTATTCAAAATTCCTTTCATAAGGGCTGCTTCTGGCCTAAACAATTAAGATCCACTAGCTAAAAAGAATGTACATTAATGAACGTTAACATAAAAAAGAAGAAGAATGTGGTTGTCGTAGTTAATTAGCTGTATCACTGAGGAACACATGAGTTCTGGTTTCAAGAAGGTACAGCAAGGACTGGAAGCCAGAACTACCATCACAGATAAATGCCTTAAAACTAAGCCTTGTGCTGGATCTGTCTTTTACCCAGCAAATATTTATGGAAAATGGAAAGCAGGAACGACTGAAAGTTGCCTGCAGCTCCTCCTAGGATACCCTACAGGCTTGTGCTTGGTGTACCGTGTTAGTTGGCTTGAACCTGGATGTGTTTGAATCACCTTCTGCAGAAGAGGGATTTGAACATGGGTCTCCTAACACATTTCTGAGCACGTTTCTGTAAGAGCTGAAAGGCAGAGCAGTACCACGGGAACAACAATCACCATTTCCTTCAGCCATGTTTTGAAGGAGAATGTTCATTTCTGCATGGCTTCCAAAAGACAGGGTTTAAACATCTGACTGCAGAGGCTGGATGAAGTGCCTCAATGCCTAGATGAGATCACTGTACGTTGCAGGGTACAGGTTGGGGTTTGAGGCTGGGGTTTCCTATTCCTTACCTCGTGCAATTCCACATGCAGCATATCCNCTTTTTGGGGGGGGGGGCATCCAACTCTTCCCAGCACTGTCTATACTATCAGCCCGACACAGTACTGTTCTTTTTAAGTGGGAAAAGGGCAAAATCTGTCTGTTCCTTCATTCCTTTAGCACTGAATTGCACTGAATTTTTTCAGCCTCATTCCTATATTACCTGACCTCCTGAACCACAGAGGACATACCTTCTGTCAGCTCAGGAAAACATTTCAGTCTCAGTTGAAAGTGTCTGAAGGTTATTAAAATAAAAGGGAATAGAATATAGATATGTGCAAATTACTTTCTCAAGATGCAAAAAAAAAGTTTTGCACCTGTTCCTTCATTATATTTTTTTCATTACTGAGTATGCTGCCTGTGTGAGATGTGGTTCATCTCAGGGATATAGTCTACCCTCAAAGTAAATGAAAGAGGACACTGTATTCTATAGGATAGATGCTGTATCTTAAAAGAACCTAAAAATAAACCCAGGCACTTCCAAGGCACCTTGACCAAACAATAGCATGATTTTACTGGGTTCAGTCTAGACTATGTTGGATAGTAGGACCTTGCAATTATGTAGAACTTTTCATTTTGAATAATCCATCTGTGCTCTGTAAAGAAATGATGAGTTCATGTGCCATCTGAGAACAAGCAGCCAATGAGCAGTGATTGATAATACACTGTAGAAGAGGGAACGAGTAGAAATCACATAACCAAAAATAGAATTTGGCCAGATACTGGAAATAATTCCTTCCTTATTGCTTGCTGGTTTTTGACCTTTATTTAATCTGAATGTATGGTCTAATGAAGTAGAACATCACTTTTAAATGTTGTCACCATTTTCCTTTGTATATTAGCCAGTTTGCTGTGTGGAAGAGTGTGCTTTCATAAGCAAATGTTACTGTTGAATTTTTTAGTGCTAATATTTATCATGAAAATGTGCATGCTATTGTCACAAAAGTATTACATTAGATGCTTTCATTTATGGGTAGAATGAACCAAACAGCATGAAAGAAACCTAGGTAGGATCAAGGGTAACATTTAAGATGAAGGCAGAACATTTAGATTCATCATTAATTTAATAATGTAAATTTTAAGTTATATTTTAAGCTATATAAGAACAGGCTTCTTTTTGATTAAAAATGCATAATTATCCTACTACCCTACTATTTTTAAAATTTATTTTCAAAAGAAATGGCAACCTATCATATTTCAGTGTGTGAAGTATGCTACTACCAATTAGTATGCAAGTGCGAAATTTAGGCAGAAATAAAGTCGGGTAATCTCAAAATCTATGCTGTCTTTATTGAGCTTTTCTTTGAAGCATCTAGATTAGCTACAGCCAGGAGCTTATTGGACTAAATGGACTCCAAAACCAACCTCATTTGCTGATTTCTGAAAGGAATTTTTTTTTGTTGTTGTTGAATATGAGCTTCAATAATATATACACCATAAGGAAAAAAATTGTATTTTAGAGTGCCATGGTGAAGCTCTTATATAGTTTCTATATAACCTCCATATGCATTTTTCTATCTGGAAGCATTTGTAATTCATTATAATTTTCTGGTTTTATCAGAAATCATATGAATTATGTGCATTAAAAAATAAACTAAAGGGGAGAAGGTGGAGGTGTGGGGGAGATGATTGCATTTCCTACTTGGGGTGCTCATTGTGGATTGTTTGTAACATCTGAATGTATAAACTTCTTTAACTCTTGTTAAATCAGTCATAAGATGGACTTTGTACCAAGAGAGCATCTTTATTGATGTTCTTTTAAACAGCAAAGGGCCAAGACAGACCCAGAGGTAGCTCCTCTTAGTAGATGAGCTGAATGGTGTATCTTGATGCTTGAAGCTGCTCTTGTGGGAAGGCTGCATGTCCAGATCTGTGTGCACTGATGCATCTGCTAGGGCTTCCCTGCCCTCAGCATGAGGTTTTCTGACCATGACAGACAGCCTCAGCACACAGCACGTGTAGGGCTTTATCCTCCTGAAACTCAAGCATCTCACTTTGCATGATGGAGCACAGAAAAATAGGTCTCCATTAGTTGGCACAATTTTCAGGCTGCACAAGTCTTTGTAACCGTAGTTTACAATGAACTGTCGCTGAAGCATCATATTTTGCTAGTGAGGGTTATGAAGCTGTACAGAAACAAAGAGAGTTTTTCTTACTGCTTTGGGACCTATTAGGGCAAATATTTTAGTATTCATAACACAGACCATATAACTTACTGAGTCATACTGAAAGATGCCATTGGCTGTCCAGCGGGTTTTAACTATGTTAAGCTTTATTGCCTTCTGGAAAAGTATTTTGTAAGATCCCTCTTCTGTGCTGAAGAAAAATTACTCTTTTTTTGGACACTAAACATATTTTATTTCAATGGAAACTAAGAAAATATGAAGCTGATTAGGCTTGTCTCTAAATAATGTATATATAAATAAGACCTGAACATTTGCTGTGTGCAACTATTTTTACTCTGTAAAGAACAATAACAAAATGTTGGCCCATGACTCAGATTAGAGGACACGTGAGTCAACAACATGCCATGAGAACGTCCAGTTGTCAAATCAAATTTGTCATTTCTGTTAGCAGAACTGTTAAAGTACAAACAATTATTTCACATTGAACTTTAGAGAATTAGGTCAAGACTTTATTTACAAAACAGATTAAAAATAAGCTGCCGTTCTGTTGAATTATAACATTTGTTCTCACGGTAGTGTTTTGATCTTACCTGAACTTCTGTCTTGGTGATAGACACCATTGTTTTCTAAATCACGCTATGAGTAAAGAAGAAATTACCAGATTCTTAGGCAAGCAAGCAGCTTAAAAACATGTATAATCAGGAATCAGAGAGTTTATTCGTACACAAGCACCTCTCAGATTAAGCAGACCCATCCCTAGTAGAAATACATCTGTACTGGTTTAATATTTCAAAGTGAGTAGATTTTTTTTTTCCACAGGGGGAAGTATGCCTCTCTAAGATATCTCTTGGAACTTCAAAATAGCTCAGATGTGTTCATTCAAAATTTTGCTGTTCTTATGCTTCCTGAAGCCAACCCAATAAGTTAAAACAACAATAAGAAAAAACAACAAACAGGTAGAGAATTATTAAAATAGACTGAACCCACCATTTTGCACTGCAACTGCAGTTGATGGCATGTGGAATAAATGTTACTTCACCATTTACCTGTGGTTGCTCCCAGGATAGATCCAGATGCAAATCTGGTTTGTTTCTAGGAAGACAGTAAAGAACTATTCCTGCACGTCAGACCTCTTCTTGCACAATCTTTCCCTTTCTGTGCAGGCTTTCTGCCCGTGCAGGGCACACAGGACAGTCTGTGCCCCACAGTGAGCAGCGTGGGCCTTGGTGGTGCCTGGTGAAGGGGAAAATGGGTTAGTCTTGGCAACAACCAACCTGATTCCAGTTTATCTCTAATCAACAGTCTTTACAATTAGCTGTTATACCCACCTCAGAAGTCTTTTGACTCAGATATATGGACAAAACTGAACACATCTCTTGAGAAAAGTGAAAGGGCTGTCATCCAGATCTGTGAATAAACTGCTTAGCCAATATCAGGTTTTTAACTTTTCTGAGCAGTTGCTAAGACCTTCAGTGGTTACCTCTCTGCAAGACGGTGGTTTCAAGTGTGTTGTAAAGGGGAGTCTGAATTCAGTTCATTTGCCCTCAATGGCTATTCCACGGCAGAGATACTGAGCTATCCCTTATCTTTGTGTCTCTATATAATGTATAATCCTGGTTTCTTAATTGCATTTTAATACCGCTTGGTTTTTAGTTCCACACGCTCCCTCAGTATGCTTTTATTCATGTACAAGATGAATGTTTTTCTACCATTTTTGAAACTAGGTCATTTTGTTTGCTTTGTAGTAAAAAAAAAAAAATTTAATTTATAAAACATTCCTAGATCAATGTTTCATCTGTGTTTCAGCTTTATAATTAAAAATAACTTATTCAGAAGAAAAACATTACAAATTCCTCCTTTTAGATTGCGGCTCACCTAGTGATTAAAAATCTCAGCTTGAAAGTTACCTGCTTCTGCACAGCTTACTGCTAGCAAGAAATTCACAGAAAGTTTCTTAAATCTTGCAAAATTGTTTGAATCATTCCTGACTTGATTTATTGTGAAAATGCCTGAGAAAAAGTCCTCCTCTTGGGGCTTCAGGCTGTATTGCCCAGTTATGTTACCCATTTGGAAGTAGCCCACAGTACCTATCTGAGATTTTCTTTTCAAAAAGTATACTCTTGGGCATTACCAATATTTGCCAAT
Source organism: Pedionomus torquatus (assembly GCA_013398155.1). Taxonomy (NCBI): domain Eukaryota; kingdom Metazoa; phylum Chordata; class Aves; order Charadriiformes; family Pedionomidae; genus Pedionomus; species Pedionomus torquatus. The sequence continues at coordinate 139,415 of VZRU01009150.1, read as the reverse complement.
TCTTATTACCTACATATGCAGTATCTGTGCAGTTTGATTGACTTCAGTGGAATTATTTTTTATAAAGAGTGGACAAAGTGGCTGTCCTGGATGCAAACAGTCCATAGTGTCAATTAATGGCTCTTTATGCTAGAATTCAAATGAGATCTTTCCAGATCTTGTGCAAACTTTTGAAAACAAAAATATTGTCAGCAGAACATCTTCTGGGAGGAATAAGGAATCTTATCAAGTGGACCTTCCTTACAGGAAAAAAGATTGGTAGAAATTTGAGAAGCAGCAGAACTAGAAAACTTCTTCTCAATGATAGGATCAAGGTGAGGAATGTTTGTTGCTTTGTGTTGGGAGGCAATTAGTTGTGGAAATGGAACACTGAAATTTTAGCCTGGTAGTAATGTGTTGAGGACAGAGGGAGGAAGGGGAGTTGCCCATAAACAGATGGTTGAAGTAGAATGATTTACATGGTGCAAGATGAGAAATCTCAGTAGGTCTATCTTCCTTTTGCAGGAGCAAGCTTGTTTAGAATCAGATCAGGTTCACTATTGCACGTTAAGAAGATTTTAGGCCTCTAATCCCAAGTGAAGAATCTGAAGACTGAGCTGAGCAACCAGATTGTCTCCTGGAAATATAAGAAGGGAGAACTACTTCAAGCAGTCATTATTTTAATCTCTAAAATGTGAAAGATGAACAAGTGTGTTAGGTACACCTTAGCATATCTGAGCAAGGGATTTTTATTCTCCTCTAGTTTCTAGATTCAGATGCAGTTTGGTCAGGATCTCAGACTCCTTCTGCTCAGCCATAGCCACACTGGCTGTGAACCAAATGTACGTGCCTGAGAATTTTTGAAACCATGAAGCAAATGCTTTCAGGCTGAGGGTAGTGTTTGCTCCGGGAATCTCAGTTTTAAATTTTTGTACCTGAATATTCTTGTTTGTTTGTTTTTTATTGGGCTCAAAGCACATAATATGCAATTACAAAGTGAATTAGGACCTGTACAAAGTTTAGCATAGTTCTTAAATAGCATGAGGTATGGTGTGAGATATATATGTTCTCCTTTGGTAGCACCAGTTAGAAAAGATGCTAGGAGAAAGTTCAAGTGATGTTAGCATGCGTCAGTCAGATGTGTAACTGGTATGTTTTAGCTTCTTCCACAGGAGTCTGTTTATGCATGAATGCATAGTCTCACATTCTTCTTTCTGGCTTGGAAATTCTTTGTGAGTAGTCACTCCTTTTTTTGGCAGTTTAAGGAAGTTCTTTCATTTATCAGTGTTTTGTGCTTGTGCTTCAGAAATGAAGTTTGGTTTTTTTTGTATTTGGGATTTTTTTAAAAGACATTCAGTTTAAGATGTTTCACATAGTAAGTATGTGCTGAAAGAAGGGATTATAATGTAGTTAAAGCAGTGGACAGGACGTGGCATGTGGCCATAAATGATTCAAATCCAAGGATAGGTTGTTGTGAGTACTTGACTATTCAGAAAGTAGAAAGCAACAAATCAGCCAAGGATTGTAGTAAGCCTCCAACAAGTTGTGTTCTCTGTGCTGATGTGTACAGTAATCTTAATAGATCTTCCTGGTGCAGTAGACCATGAACTGAAATTTGTAATACTAACTTGTACTATGTCATCTAAATCACCATACTCCTGCCAGAAGCACACTGCAAAAATAGTTTTGCAGTAAAAGACAAAGAACGATGTTTGAGTCATACATGGGTCACTAGAGAAACATTTTAAAAAAACATTACCAGCTAATGGTTGCAGCACAGAACACCTCAATTTCAAAGTCATTTTTTTCTGCCAGAAACTTCTATAGAAAAATAACAGGGTTTAAGGTTTGCAGCAGAGGTTAGAAGTTAAGGAACTGGAAAGATGACTTACTAGAGCTCATACATATATTATTTCTTTTAATACCTCACTTTCCACCCCTCCAAAACAGCTTCTAATGGATTCTCAAGTGACCCTTGGGTCTTTGAGACAAATTTTAACAATATTTTTTGATATGATAAAGTGCATCCATATGCCTGCTTTATTGAATGTTCCTAGTGCTCTTGAAAAATAGCACTTCTGTTGACAGCAATATTTTTTTTCTCTATGTTTCTTCAATTAAGCCCTTTGAAAGACTAATCCATGCAGACTTGGGATCAAATTCTGATTTTGGAAACACTGCTATATAATGTGGTGGAAGCAGGTTTAACTTTAAATAGATGCCTGAAAGTAATTAATTAAAGATCCTAATTTCTGTATCACTAAATCACTCCTGTGTTCTAAGGTAAGGAATTGAAGTGATATTCTCTGTACAAGACAAAAAAGACCGTATACAGCTTATTCACTTTCCATATGGCATTCTAAAAAGAAACTTAAAATGAAGATTGACAGATTCTTTGGCAAATTTTTAATTAATAGTTTGGCTAGGAAATTAACTGTCCCATCATGAAATCTAATTAGGAATTATGCCAAAATATTGGCAGTGGGAAGAAATGCATTGAAAGGGAGAGGTGATGTTGGTAGAAAGTTTGGAAGTGGGAAGAGCAAAAACTTCACTGTGAGCAGTGTTGTGAAACACTTTGGTTTCTAAATGCTGGTGTCAAGTTTTTCCCTGTTAACCGAGGATCAAATCTTTTTTCTCTTATTTTCCTTCCCAATCTCACTTATGCCTGAAGTCATGTCTACAGTCAGGCCTTGTAACTTGTAACAGTCAGGCCTTACAGCTGCAGTTAGCCTGGCCCAGGCAGTGGAGGTGGCACACTGCTGTCACAGCACTGGGATGCTCTCCAGCAAATCAGCCTTGCTGGGAAGCAGGACTTTTAACATGGGCACAGCCTTCTGCTGCTGGAACACCACTGAGCTTCCATCTCCTGGTGCTCTCCTCAGTGCTGCAGAGTTGTTGGGCAGGATGTCTCCTCTCAGCTTAAGTGTGTACAGATTATGCACATAAATTGCAGCCCTTCTGTTGGCATTGGATAGAAGCAAGCTGTCCAACAGTCATTCTATCATTGATTTCAGCTTGGGGAAGAGAAGGTTCTGGGGAGACCTTTATAGCCCCTTCCAGTACCTGAAGGGGGCCTACAGGAATGTTGGGGAGGGACTTATTAACAGGGAGTGTAGTGATAGGATGAGGGATAACAGTGAGAGGTGTCCCTGCCCACGGCAGGGGGGTTGGAACTCAATGATCTTTGAGGTCCCTTCCAACTCTGAGCATTCTATGATCGTATGATTCTCCCATTTTAGACTTCTGTTTTAATACTGGATGACAGCACCCATCTCCCTGTATTAACTGCAGGGCAAGACCAAATTACACGTTCAGACTGGATGTCTGACCCTTAGATGGCTAAATATGAATCACATTTGTTCTGTTACCATTTAATTTATTCCCAGTAAGTAAAGAATGGAAGATGAGTGGGGCTGTGAGAGTCATGAATCCCTCAGCTTCACTTTGGTTTGTTTTCAATTTTAGTTTTCCTTTTCCAATATCTGTAGCATCAATTCCCTTACAATTCAAAACAACATCAGGGAGACTTTAAGAAATTAAAAGATGAAAGAGAATGAAAGCAAGTGGAGTATGACTGTGAAAAAAAAGGTTAAAGAATAAGGACCTCTGTAAAAATTGCGGATAGCCCGGGCAGTGCCCTGAAGCCACAGGAAACAGCCAGGCATCTGCCACGTCTCTGCCTCCCTGGCTTGTTTAGAGTTTGTGACTTTGGAAGATTAGACACAGGTATCTTCTTTTGCATCAAAAAATATGTGCCTTCAGTTTTGTAACTGTCCTAAAGGGATTTGGAGAGGAATCTGAAATTTATACCCTCACAGATAGTAGAGCCACAGTTTTTTACTATTAATAGAGAAATGAAAGACAAGAAGCATAGGTAGAGGGGAAAAAGCCAAATGGATAGAAAAGGATTTGATTTAGTGACATAATGCCTTTCTTCTGTAACTGTCATTCTCCTGTTCCATGAAAGTGGTATCTTTATTCAGGATTATGCAGTGTAAGAGCTACAATGCTGTCTTACTTCTGAAGAAAATACTATGGGGAGAAGCAAACTGATTGATGAGAATAGATGCTAAAAGCTTAATACCTCTACTTTTATACAGTTGAATCTATGAGATTGTAAAGTGATTGCCTTAAAACCAAAGATTGTATTTCTATAGGTGTGGTAAAAATCCCATTGGAAGGATCCCCAAGACTTTTCTGAGACTGGTCAAAATGTTTTAACTTTCTGTAACGACACAACAATTTTCTTTTTCTGGAGTGTAGCATGCTGCAGCTGAAACCTACTGATGTGAAAACACCATTGAGATATTTTGCTGCAAAGATGCTCATATGCAAATCACAGGTTGTGAAGCAGAGCAGCAGATTATCTGTGAAATTTGATCATACCCATTTGCGTAGGTATGAGTAGAATTAGAATTTCTAAACACAGTAAATTTAGCAGTTGCATGGTCCAGAATGCAACTTCATAAACATGCTGGTTTTACAAATTGCTTTTAAATGGTGGTTTCAAATGCAGAGGCTGGTGAATGATCTTCTCAGATAGCACCTCAGCAGGAACTTATTAGAAAGCCCAGGAGCTGGGTATTTAAACTGATTTCATTCTGTGGGTGGGAGGACAGTGTTATTCTAATTGACCTTCAGCACATAAAATACAAGTAGTTTTTGACCACCTAATATACAAGGGAAAGAGAACAAGCTTTTATTTTAAAAGTGTGTATATTTCAGTGGATATTCCAGCTTTCTGGTGCATCTAGCATTTTCAAGGTAGCCTTAATATCAGATAAAGAGCTATATTCATCTTTTTTAAGGCTTTTATCACTTGTTATCTGTTCATTCTTGCAGAGAAAAGTCATTCTTACTACAGTGAGGCCTGGGAAGTTCCATTGATTTTCAGCACGTCTCTTCTACCTCTAGTACACTCACCAGGAGCAGTCATGGCGCCTGTAATAAATCTGGCTCTGTTCAAAGGAATCCCTGTCCAAATTGTTTCCTAACCCAACACCAGCTATGTCACCACAATATGTGAAATCCTATTTTTAAGGAGCCTTTAACACATTTCACTGATGTTCTATATCTTTAAATGAAAAGATATTGAAAAGGACTGTTTTGTTTCAAGAAAAGCATCTTCCAAAGAAGTTTTTGAAGGAATATATGAGATTGTAATAAAGAAGACTGTTACTGAATAGTAATACCATGTTCAGTCCAAACTTAGATTGCTTTTAAAATAAAACCTGTAAAATTTTCAAATAATTAAAGTAGGCAAGCCATATTTACTACTTTCCTTCTTGAGATTTTTTGATAGACGGAAAAGAAATTTGGTACTTCCTTTCTTAATTATAGCAGCACTGGAGACAAACAAGCAAAAAATCCTCGTTGAGAAACAGTCTCAAAAAGTTGAAAAGCCTCCCTCTCATAAGTTTCTTCTAGGGGATTGATTTCTCAGAGAAATGACCAGCCCAATGTTTTTTTTTAAAAGGCAGAAAATCCTTTGCAGCAAAAAGCATTTTATGTAGAATCTGATTTGGAATGCAAAAATTAACATACCAGCCAGAAAGGATCGTACCTGATTATGCAGGCCAAGGCAAAATCAATTCCTTTTGAAAGCAGTGGGACTTCTGGATGCTGCAGGAAGGTATCTTAAGACCTTGAATGATGAAAACTTTTAACTGCAGTGCTTACAAACAAGATAAAAAATGCACCTTAGGAAAAATCTGTCCAGGCTAGAGTATCATTAATTTCATATGTACTGTTATGCCACAGGAGCAATTCGGAAAAGTGACATTTCTGTTGACCAGGTCAGCAGTCTTTCAGATGCAGGAAGAAATCAGAGTTCCAATTATTGCTGGAAGAAATGTCTTGGTAATATAACAGGTGTGAGTGGTGTACTATACCCATCATTATAGGCATGTGCCGTAATTTAGAGCATGGTTTTGGAAAAGCAGAGAAATTTTATCGTTACTGTAGGCTGAGGAAAATTGATTAAAAATAAGAATTTTCATGCTGGATAAACAAAGGTCTGCTTCTGTGAGCATTGGCTGCTGTATCTTCCTTTTTGAGGGACTTCAATCTGCAGAAAACCAGGAATAAATATTAATTATTTAGAAAAATCATGTTAAGTAGAATGTCTACTATAATAATGCTATCCAGAGTGGTCTTCTTTCTTCTGTGATGTGCCAAAAAGTGTTTGCAAATTTCAAGAAATGTCTTGCGTTGGTTAGAATAATTTTCTCATTATTTTATTCTGCACGTCAGCAACATGTATTTTCCTGTATAATAAGAGCAGCTACTGATCTGCAGAGTGCTTTAGGGGGAGGAAAAAACCACCTAGCTACAATAACATTTGCCTTAGCAAAAAGAGTGGTAAAAAGTACATCCCTAGAGTGTAAGAAGAATGTTAATGTTAGACAATTAAGCCTTCAGTAGCAGTGAAATGCCAAGTAAGGTTGAATGAATAGTGTTAACTCTCTCCCTTGTGCATATATATATTCTGAGATTCCTTAATGATATGATTGCTTACAGTTTATCACTTAATATTGTATAATGTCACATATTTGTCTTCTGTGGCTTTAGATCTGTCTCTGTTATTACATATGATTAATAATAGCAGAAGTGTTAAAAATGAAAAGGAGCTGATTTTCTGTTGGTCTTCCTATTATGCATGCAATTTAAAGTGAGTAAGGTTTTAAATGCTTTTTTTGTAAACGAATCATACTTTTATGCTCATATTAAATTTGTGAAAAAGTCTACTGAAAAAGAAATAGGGATAAGGAATCTCAATGATTACCGTGTCCCAAAACACCTATTTTCCCTTCAAATTGTGATGTCTTATTTTGATAGATTTAAATGATTTAAGATATTTTTTGGTGATAATAAGACACATGATTCTACCATAGTAACTTTGAGTTTGTTTTGCGTCATAAACAACTTCACCATTTAGGGATATGACTGGCTATAAACTTTAGGCAAGTAAGTGAAAATTATGGAATTATATGAGTAAATGGAAAATTGATAGTGGAGATATTTGTGCAAAATGGTGCCAGTCCAGTTTTCATAATAGAAATAATGTTTAAGGCTTTATTGTTACTTCTTGCAAATATTTTTCTGTTTGTTTTATCTTACCTCAGTTTTTCTCTTTCATTTTTATCTTGTAATGCTGAAGTTTTCTAGGTCTAGAATCAGCAAAACCATGTAAATATTCACCTCCTGTTTTAGTGCCTGTCTTTGAAATAACAGTCAATTACTTAGTTTTTTTTTTCAAATAGCTCCTTAGAGCATATTTTATACTGGTCACTGGTGCCATTTAACAGCATGATTTATGGTGGTAATGAAATATTTCCTACCATGTTTTGTAATTGTTCAACATTTTCTCTTCCCTAAATAGTGGTCTTGTATCTTTTTTTCTGAGTCCTTTGACTGTCAGTTGGAAGAGCATCACCACTGAAAGCTTTCTTGTTCTGATGCTGAAATATGCATAAATGTACAGCGTTCTATAGACACTGTGAAAAAACAGGGGGCTTTTCTGAAAAGCTAAGAACTGATTTCCATTAGTTCCTGTAAAGAGGCATTAAACTCCCCCTGATTTTAGTCATGAGTGCTCTGTGGCTCTTGGGGATTGGGTGGGGAGTCTATGTACAGCTCCAATCTCTTTTCTTTAGATGTGATGGATACAAATTAGAAATCAGTTGTGGGGAAAAACATTCAAGAGAAGTAAAACCAGTGAAATTCAGTCCCTCCATTTGTTGAGCTCAACAACAACAGGGGAAAAAAGAAAGAAAGTGAGTTCATTGACAACGTGCACGTTTTTTTTCATGGAGCTGTTCCAGGTATTTCTCTGTTGCAGGGAAAGTGAGATACTCTGGCCAAGGACTGGAAGCTGAGGTCAGAGACATTCAAATTAAAATTAAGGCATAAATTTTTAAGAGTAAGGCCAACTAAACTACGAAAGAAAGAGGAAGGTCTCCATCCTGAATACAGGAGTTACTGGCTGAAATAGTGCATCCTGCAGCATGTGGAAGGTCAGACTAAATGATCTAATTTTTTTTTCCTGATCTTGAACATCAAGCATTGGTATGTGTGGTCTTAAAATATAACTGCATACCTTGGCCTATCTTTGTGTGGTTTTTGATTTTTCCAAATCTCCAACCATCAAACGATAGATCTGAATTCTCTGTGTGATGCTTTTCCCCAAATTTGTGATGCAGAAATTCAGAAAATGTGATTTGCCTTAAAACATGAAACTAAAAAAAAAAATAAAAAAAAAAATAAAAAAAATATTGTGTCTTTCTCATGCTCAGTTCCATGTTTATGGACATACAAATTGTTCAGTGACATTTTTCTACCCCAGTCGTTGTTTCAGTAGCCTTTGGCAGCCTGGCTACTTTGAATCTGAAACTTTGAATAAGTTATTTATAATATCCAGTATCTTTCCATAACATTTCAGTAATATTTTTCTTTTTTTGTGGTGTAGTAGTTGGCTGCTATCCCAGAGTACATTCTTTTTCCACTTGTGGTATTCTATTTTGGGCACAAATTAATACATGACTGATGGTTATTATCATTAATAATAACAACAACACCAATAATAATGATGATGATGAAAGTAGCAATAGTACTGAGTATCTGTTCAGGTACTTGCTACGATAACAAATAACCTTTATGTGTTGCCTGTAGGACAGAAGCAAAAGAAAGAGACATAGCATATGTTAGTATAGCATGAAAAGAAAGGATTTATAACAGGAGAAACCTACATGCAATGAGATATTAATTTTATATTATTACGAGTATAATTCTCATTTATTAATGGTTAGTGATTTATTCCCAGCACAAATTAATCATAAATTTGTATGATTATTGCAAAAGGAATTCCTCTAAACTGTTGCTGAAAATGTTACAATCAAGGCCTGCTTTAGTTACTGCTTTTGTCAAAACACTTGGTGAAGTATGTGTACACACATTACACGTTATATCTCCACAGCTGTTGGATAAGGGGATGAAATTTACAATCATTACAAAGATTTTTCTTCAGAGTTCAGTGTACCAATGGCAATAAGCAAGAAAGTAAACATGGAGCATGTGCATTAGTGTTTCAGTCCAGATCAGGAATGTTCTGAAATAAATATCCTGATGGTCCCTGCTCTGTTGCATTTTAGTTCATCCTGCGGATCAGTCTCACAGGATGTGGACTGGGTCACTTTTGGATGAAGATAACCCAGGAGGTGACCAGCTATGAATTGTCACTGAGTCCTTGGGATTAGACTAGAACAAGTACTAAGTAATAGCCAGAAAGTATGTCCAGTCTGGATGTTAGGTCCTTAACCAGTCACTCTACTGGTCTGCTGCCATTGCACTGCACTATTTACTAATATAAAAATACATCCTCTCTTTAACCATTCCCAAAAGTATGCAATATTAGTTGATAATTTTTAAGAGACACTAAAATGCTTGCAGTATCCTTAGATGTTAGCTTTCCTCTTGGTTTTCCCTGGTGTTCAGCATTCCCTTCATTGCTGAAATATCTCCAAGCTGTTAACCCCATATATTGACTATTCCCTTCCTGAATTAGGGCATCTGCCAGCTCTTCCTTGACAACTGGTGAATTAGTGAGTCTTTTATGTCTTCTTTAAGAACAAAATCCGGCTTCTTTTCAACTGAAATCTGTCTTGAAACAGCCAGCCAGACTTCCTGATGATTTGCTCCAAGCTTCAACCAAAATTACACTTTTAGAAACGTCTTAATGTTTTGAGGGATTTGGGTTGGGTTTTGTTTGTTTGTTTGTTTTTGTTGTTGGTTTCTTGCTGGGGCAAATGTGATTTGCACTTCTCTCACCTTCTCAGCTAAAACAAAAGATCTCCTTGGCTCTAAGTTGTCTCTCTTATGAGTTCACTATTATGACATAGAAAGCATGTATTGACTCTGGGTTTTGAGTTAATCTGCCATGCCAACACAAAGGTAACTTGCTTTAGTTAGTTCTGCAAGAAATATTTGATCATTAATGTGAGCGTTACATAGTGTTTAATTTATGATGTTCTTTAATCGCAAGCAAAATAATTCTCCCCGCCCCCCAATATTATAGAGGTACTGAAAGTCTTTAGGCTGATTGTCTTGTGCTATACTGATACAGATACATACAGATCTTTATTATAAGGTATTTCCTTAGCTCCAACTTCTGTTGCATGGAACAGGCATAAAGACATAGATGTGTTAGATTCATGCAGATATATAAGGACCCGTCTGATACTTGCACACATTTGCTTGTTTGGGACATCAAGAGCTTCAGAAATGTCTTCTCCTGGGGCAGACTCCGTGTGACTGGGATGACTGGTGCTCACTGCAGCACTCACCTTATGGCAGACTTGAGGTGTCCTACTGGAAAGTGGACAGGTATTGAGGGCTTCAAAAAAGAGAGGAGAGGTGGGAAAGGCAAGGTGAGAGTGTGACAGGGGAAGAAAAAGTGTAGAAGGAAAGGCTAGAAGGAAACTGGAATTCAAGATAAAAGGAAAAATTTTGAGAAGTAGGGAAAGGCTAAAGAATGAAAGGAAGGAAGAGAGACCTGTTCTAGGCAGGATGTCTTCATACATTTCATGCAGTTAATTGGATTTTTGTGAACTGAAGTCTCAAAGATTTAAATTACTCAGAATATCACACCTACCTAATTAATATGAATATCAGTGCAAATTCTTGTGCAGGATTATTCATGTATTAACATGTCCAACCTGTTTCAGGCCAAAGCATAACAAACTGCTTATCAGAATTGCTAATATATGAGAGGTCAATAGGTAGAATGTGTTGTCTATTAATATTGATCCTCAAGCCACGTGATCTTCCCAGATATCTAGGTGGCTTTCAAGAACTTGAAATAGAGTAAGTTCAATGCAGTCTTTCAGTTCTTCTGTCACATAAACTAATTTAAGATTTTGGGGAGCTCAAGGAGCTTGGCAGCTCAAGGAGCCTTCAGAAAGCAACCTCAACATTCAAATCAAATGCTTAGCCCATTTCAGTCTGAAGGGACTACAGAAACACAAAAGCTCCTTCCTAAAGTGCAGTGAATGATATGATTTATTTATTACATGAAATAGGCATAGAAAAATCATTGCTTCTTCCTGTGCTGTCATCTTTCTTTATCTGTCTTACTGAACAGACTTGCAGAGACCCTAAATATAAACCTCTGGGTGCATTTTTGTTTTCTCTGACACCTTATACTCTGAAATCTGAACACAGACCCACTGTGGCATAAGCATTATTTGAGGTTATTTGTATAGGATAAGTAAGGAATCTGACCTGAACACTAGCATTCTTCTGCGCATGAGGCCCAATTCCATCAGTGTGTGTTCCAGAAGGCCTCACAGTAGTGTTTTAAAATGGATACAGATGAAAAATTGAAGGTGATGCTGGGATTCTCCTGTTTCCTTTCAATCTTTATGCATGTAGAAGAGAATCCATGAGATGAACAGAAATTTTTCTTTACCATAGCTGCATAATGATCCAAGAATCTAGCTCTTTATTGTTTTAATTTCCTTTTCATTGCTGTCTTCTAGAAACAGAAAAATTTTACTGCCTTCTTGATTTAAAAACATAAATCTATCACCTCTGCATGCTTGTTTAATACTGTCTAGCTATTAAAAAAAAAAAAAAAGGCAAATTGATTGATGATATTTCCTCTATGATGTAAAGCTTACTTACTTATAGTATCTTGGGTCTGTAGCACTAGAAGATGGAAATGGTATTGGTAAGGTACAGATCAAATATTTTACGATACGTACATCAAAGTCTCAACAGAGAAATGCAGGTGAAATTAGAGGCACATCCTCCTTGAAAATATTCATAACTGAGATACCATATGCACACTGATGCTGACCTTAACATGCACAAATAAAGCTGGAAATGTGGAACTATTAATCCACATGTCAGTAGCTTGCCAAAGTCTTTATTATCGCATGATTTTAGCCCACTAGTTTTCTCTTTTAATTAAGTAACAACTGTGAAAACGTAATAAAGTCTGTATGAAACAACTAAACATTCTTTTGAACTCCAGACCATATTGGTTTTAGTCCAGTAGACCATAGCCAGGGGACAATGTGCCTGAAGGGTAACAAAGTGAACCTAGAACTCTGTCATCTCATCTCTGTCCCCTGTTGTGGCACCTTCCTGCTTCTGGGGATGCAGAGTGAGCAGTTTTAGTCCATCTGTAATCCTGTGTTTTGTTCCGTGGATCAGCAAACCAGGGTATTACTGAAGTGCGGCAGCAGTCTCTTCCCCAGAGGTTGAGGGCATCGCTTCTCTGCAGGCGAAGTGCATGCTCTTGCTGGAGTACCCACCATCTGCCTGCCTGGAGCTCCTGGGAACAGCAGCATTTCATTTCTTTGTTGAAGCATATTATGTAAGCACACATATTTTGCACAATGTAATTTTGCACAATGCACAGTGTCTCTTTCGGTCATTTACATTTTCCAGCAGTGCTAATTAAATCAACACAAGGGGACTCAGTTCCCCAACTGAGACTGTCCCAGAATATAGCGGCTTCTTCATGCGCTGAGCAGCTGGTTCAGTGCTCCAAAACCAAGTGCTGTCTTTTGTGCTGAAGTACCACACTGCAGGAAAGGTACCTTTGATTGCCTAAAGACATTGCTTTATTGACCGGGCTTAGCAACATACAGTAATTTGAAAATGCTTATTGAGTGACATTACAAAGACTTTCATTTTTTGATTTAAAAAAATCGAACCCATCTGTGTAGCTGTTTGAAAACAACCTAGTTTGAAACTACCTTGTCTTTGCATGCTGGGGATCTGCTATTGCGAATGATACAGAGACATGAGCTCATGCAGTCTGTGTCCCTGCCTAGAAGGGAAGAACAGCATTGTCACTGCATAGAAAGCGCTGTCAGCCGTAAGTACATGGAAATAATTTGCTTGGTCATCTACAAATCTCGCCGCTGTCTTTGATGTTTAGTTATTTGTTTGAATTTTATGCTGCTATATTCTCTCCGAAACAAGTAGGAAGCCTTTCCTTTTTATATGTGGAAAAAAGAGGGAGTGTAGGAATTCTATCCTAAGAGGAAGAGATTTGGAGGCAGAATTAGAGAAGATGTCTGCCCTGCCATATTGCAGCAGCCGGAGCACCCAGGCTCCCATGGACACTTTAGATTTCGCTCTGCCTTGGCAAAGCGCTTGCCAGTGACAGACTAAGCATAACGGCCCAGAGCTTGACCCAGAGTGATAGTTCCTCTGATCGTAAATGTCTTGGTACCTGTAGCTGAACAATTTTATTAAATACATGACTATTTGTTAAATATATGTACACATTTAATTAATGTGTACATAAGGCAAAATATTAAACTTGTTCTAAAGATGCTCTGTAGCAGCACAGTGCATTGTGCTGCACAGTGTTGAAGCCTCAACAACTTCATTTTAATTTTTTGTATTGAAGTATGATTCAATCTTTTACCAAAATTTACACTGCTTTGATTGTACTTTTACTGCACATCTTTGATGCTTGCTGCATGTGATAAATTGTGCCACAAAATACTTTGAATGGGTTTTATATTAAGGTAGCAGATACCATCCATCATGCTGTTCTGCTACAATAGCTAATAAGTTTGTCACGATAAAAGATGCTTCACCTACAAATTAGTACTTTTTTCAGTCTGATGTCAAAACCAAGAAAATGCCTTGGATTATTTGTACCTTCATTTTTCTTTCCCAAACTAATTTTATTTCTTTATGCAAGTCTTTTTATTAGTAGTATTAATTATTAATTATTCTTTTAAGGTTATTAATCCCTTTATAAGAATGCACAAAGAATGATGAGGTTTTAGATGTCTTCTAAAAGGAAATTAAGATTACTTATACCTTGCTATGCAGTCATTTTAAACTGTAAATGTTTATTTTGTTATAGAATTTTCTAGTTATATCTAGCTCTTTTAAAAATTAGTTTTTTAGTGAAATTATGTACTATTTCCAACTTTTTGTATACTCTTTATCAGAATTCTTTACCTGACAGTAATTACCTATTATCTGTTAGGTACCTAATATCCATCCTGGATGCCTTAGGGAGAATGGACCCCTCAGACAGGGAAAGAAAACCACTTTTCGGTGCAAGGCTCCAATTCACCAGCCAGTGCAAAATGAAAAACTGAATAATATATAATCTTAGAAATATGTCTGCTCCACTCCTTAGGGGATTAACAGTGCAATCTTTTTGTAAAGCTTTAAATACCATGTCCATTGCTAATCTAGTTATTTCTTGATTCATTTGGTTTTAAGCCTAGTAATAACCTGTTCAATCGGTACTGCACCTTTTTTTTTCCCAGAGAATTCCAAACACTCCACAGACTTCATCTGCTCTTCTGTCTTGACTGAAATGCATGTCTTTAAGTCTGTAGTATGTATCACCACTTCAACACTATCCTATGAGGACCATATGGTGTGTCCACTGGTCCTGTGGCTTCAACATGCCAAGGCACTCGCCCACTCTTGGCTTAGAGAGCAGAGTGTCATTGACTCAATTTCCAACATGACTTTGGTTTTGGTTTCATGTGCTGAGAAATTTCCTTTTCAGTTGCTGACTGGGCACAACCTTCTTTAACTTGTGTGATGGCTGGGAGATAGTACCACTGTGGACTTTGAGCTGAGAGGAGCATCACACAGATATGAAACAGAGGGGAGAGACTGTGCCAGTTAAATTTTCTTGTGTACTCTGTTGTGTATAAAGCTGGAGAATGCCTTCTGGACCTCAGGCTTATTTACGTGTTTTGCTGAAAAATAGCTTTATAGCACCTTTTCTTAGCGTTTTACTCTTGCTTTGACTTAGTATGAATGCCATGACACTTGATTCAGAATAGATTTTTGGGTGAAGGATATGTATTTGACACCATATATGCTATTCAGTCTCTAAGATTAACAATAATTTTGTGAGCTCTGCTTTCAAAGTTCAGTTTATCTGTTGCACATGGAGTTTGTGCTTGACAAGTTTTATGAGTATAAAGCCTGCAAAACAGTGTTCTGCTATTTGTGCAACAAGCTATTAGAAAAACAGGAAGTAATGTGTTATGGTAATGATTTTTCGTGGTATATTATGGGTACAGACTGAGATGCTGTGAAGACTGTTAAAAAAATGGGCTCCCATGATTCAAATACCAACCTAAATCATATTTGGTAACTATTATTAGAACTCATACAATAGTAGCCTGTGAGCTTGCTTCTTTCATAAATTGTGTATTACTGGGAATTTTTTAACCCAGATTAATCTTTCTCTTTTTACAAAATGTCAGCACACAATTCACAGCCTATTAATATGACAATATTATTTCCAGAAGTGAGGAAAATAAGTCTCTATCTCAAGCAATTAAAATTGGGCAGCTATGATTTAAGTAGAATGCCTTTCAAATAATTCAACTCTGGTAAAACTATGCCACTATTCCAATCCAGTCTTTCATATTTTATTCAAATACATGGCAAACCTCAAAGTTCCATCACAGTTGTCTTCTGCAAAGAAGATAAAACTAAAAGAGTAAAAGAACACTTGCGTCCTTAGTAGGTGAGCAGTTGTATTGCTGTATTTATAGAAAAAGAGTATTAAACAGAACAGTAACATTTCCATCAAAGGTGGGGAGGTGGGGAGCAATTGCTGTCTACTTCGAAGAGGAGTTGGCTGTACCCATTGCAAAGACAGGACAGAAGACTAGTTGTCCACAGTAAAGCAATTTTGGACATATTCCATCAAGGTCTACTTTTGCTTGAAATAAAATTTGTAAAAAGTTCCTCTTGAAGACCAGCAATCTATGTATCTCTCAGCAGAGGCTTTTAGGAGCAGGTAGCCCAGTGTGGAGCACACAGCAGACTGTAGAGACTCTGAATGTGAAGAGCAGAGATGGAATTGGGTACAGGTAAAGTGTACGTGAATGGTTCTGGAGGAATAAGGTTTGAAGAGGCCCTTCTTGCAGGTGATCTGGGTATTAAAGTGGCTGCTCCACCAGACGATCCCAAGAGAGGTTGCAGGGTTTCAGTATTGGGTGACTCAGCCTTACAGCACAGGGAATTGAACTGACGCAGTGAGGCACAATTTGTACCAAGCTAGAATGAATGAGCCCCACATTATCCCCATTACTGTGTATCAGAGATTAATGCTGCATTTGAACTTCTCCAGAGAAGTTGATTTTATGTGGTTTTTTTGTAATGAGTGTGTCAGTAAGCAGCACACAGACAACGTGGAGGTCTTATTCCAGTAGGTACATGAAAAAATATTCCGCTATAGTTTGATTAAAAAAATAAAAATTTTACGTCTTTATGACTTTTTCTCTCTTTAGCTAGCTTGTCTGCTGGACATTGTGGCTAATGTGGATTTTCCTAGAATTCAAAACAGCTTCCTGGCAATACATTCAGCCCAAATAACAATATAAATGTTGTTCTGAAGCTAAAATCAGCCTTATTAGTTCTACTCAAATGTTTTTATTATGCTACAGTCAGTCTCTGGTTAAGCTTATTCTGTGAGTTTTCAGCTTTATGTGTCATCAATTTTCCAAAGGGTTTTGTTTTTAGAATACCAATAGGTTGTTTTATTTCTCTTTTGCAACTGTTCTTGTTGAAGTCAATTGGGACCTTTTTGTCATTTTCTTTGGGAATTCTCTCTGGGAGTTCAGTCACATAACAAATATTGGCCTTAGCAAGTTTCAAACTCTGTTGTGGCACCCTTTGTCCACATAAAAGGAGATGTCTATGAGTGAGAGCATTTGAATATGAGTCTAGGAGATGTCTATGAGTGAGAGAATATGAGAGCCAGGTAGTATTTGAAGTAAGACTTCTGTAAATACACTCAAATCTCAAAATGAAGAGTCATTCCTTGCAGATATTGCTGGGCTGTATATAACTGCACAGGCTGAGTGTCATTTTTGACATTCTCACTTTGTAAGTAAATGTATAATCCCTTACAATTTAGTGTTTGTCAAAAACATCTGTAAATAGTTACAATCTTTTAAATATCTCAGTAGCAATTTTTAACATTCATGTGTAAGTTGTCAGTCAAGTCATTGATATACTGGAGGCATCTACAAACAGTTCTGTTTCATAATTAGCTTGAGTGAATTTCAAAATTAGACTAAAAGGCAGCTCATTTCCAGACAGCCTTTGTAGAGAAGCAGGGGCAGTGTTTGAACATACTTTTTACTTCATGTATGCATCTACTAACTAGAACACCAAATAAAACATAAATATTCTGAAAGCAAAACGCCCCAAACTATCTTGTCTGATACATGAAGTACAGCTTGACTTTTTTTTACCAAGCAGTTAAATCATGGTGTTTCCCAGAAACTGCAGTCAAGAACTGTGCTGAGCAGTCAATTAACTGAAGAGAACACAGCCAAGTACCTCTAAATAGCAAAGGTAGAACATGGTTTTAGTAGTTAAATGGCAGATCTGTGAGCTTAGCTTGGGAGTGCCTATCTTAAAGTCAGTGTTGCACACTGCCAGCAGAGTCTGGAAGATGCTGCATCTGCCTTCCCAATGGAAGGCTGTTTTTGTAGCCACAAGGACTGGATATCTGCTATTTTATTAAGAGCTGGAGTTTGGTAATCTGAGACAAGGTACAAAATGCAGATGCGTTTGGCTCAGATGACTCTCCTGCTGACACAGTCTCCCCATATCATTACAAACCACATTTTTGCTTCCGGCACAGTGCACACTTGGGTCTTGTATTTCAAACAGAGGCTTAAGGTAAGCCACAGAACTAAGAAAATAAATCCAGGGCATGATATGCTTTCACATTATTCCAAGGATCAGTCTACCTCCAGTGTTGCTGTTCTCATCTTGTTGCTGCTGCAGGGTCTCCTGTCGATCAAGTCCTTACACAGGCAGGCCCAGGAGAAGCTACCACAAGGGCAGGCGAAACATAGTGGTGAACTGAACCCAGGCTGGCCTTAGGCAGTGAGGATTTTGCCATTCCCAGCCACGGAGAATGTGGAAGTTTTCTCCCCTGTGAAGATCAGAGCATGCAAACCTCAACCTGTCTTCTGGTCTGAGGAGAACAGGTGAAATACATCACCCACAAAGATTAGGGAGTGACATAGTTGTACAGAGACATACATCCAAATATTGGGCGGGGGGGGAGGGGGTAGACTTGATGTTCCTTAAGGAGCCTTCCAACTTGAGGTGTTCTGACATTCTATATGAATGCTCAGAGTTGTGTTGTGGAGAACATTATTCATTTTCTGGCCAGATTTTATTGGTTTGTTTTGTACTGTTTTTTAATACAGCCCATATTCTGTATATAGTACCATCCCGATGCAATTTATCCTGTAAGCCCTACATTCCTGTATTTTAAATCTTTGAATTTAAAATGCTAGGAGGGAGAAATAAAACAGGATATATCTAAGGATGGAAACGTGTGTATAATAAATACAATATGATATATAATATAAAAATATCAAGAAACAAAAAGTTTAGTAGTATAATCAATACACAAAGAGAGAAGGAAGGACTACAAAATAGTAGGCTTTAAAAGAGAAGACCGTTTCTCCATCAATAAACTAAATCTCAGTGGTTTTCATCATATATGGCACATATAAGAACAATAATGTGTACATTTTTCCAGAGCCTTTACTCTTGAAATTTGTTTAGATCTCCAGTAAAGGATCATGAAATTGAATTTAATGCAGTAGTCCCAAGTATGAAAGAAATTAATTTTATTCCTGAGGCGTCTAATTTTCTTCCATAGTTCCCTCTTGTTTCTGCATCACACTTTATCTTACCACATATTCCAAGTAATGATAGCTCAGCCCTGATATTTGAGACCTTTCAGATAAGTCTGATGGCAGACTTGGCTGAAGGTAGTGATGCAAAGCAGGCAGAAGTTCAAGGAAGACCCACAGAGTTTAATGTAGAAAAGCTTTAAAAATGTGTAATATGCAGCTGATGACTGGAATGTAATATGTGCTTCTTGTAATTTATTAAAGTTTTGCTGCACTGTTTTCAGACTACTGGTACAGAGATTATGTATTTTACAAGGAAACCTGAAGGAACTTCCAGGGTTCAATATGCCCAATATATGGTGATTAGTGAAATTCCAACATTCATCTTTATACTCCTCTGAGCACCATATAGGTATGCTGAGAATAATTTCCCTTAAATAATAGACTCAGCTGCGGGCTGTACTTTAATAACAAATCCTTATAAAATCCAATTGATATTACTTGGAATTTTCATATTCTCTCTAAAAAGTAATTTCTTTTGGTTACTCTTGCCAGTTAAAGAAACTGTTAAAGCAAATCATCTCATACTGGTTCAGCAATGTTAAATGCATGAAATCTTTATTAATCAGGTACTAAGAGAAGACATACTTTATTTTTTAAAAAGTACTGTTTGTACTACAAACACTAGCAATTTATAAGAGTAACAGTAATCATCAATTCCCCTTTAATTAATACCTTCTTAGTATTTTTTGGAAGTTTATTACAATAAAATAGCACTGAACTTGTGGAAACAAAAAAGCCTGATAGACATATTTTACCTCTTTTTTTTTAAACAAACTTTATTATGGTGGAGCCCTCAGGAGAGGAGAATGTTGCTCTTCTCCTGAGAGCACCATATGGGGAAAGAAACTGAGAGAAGAGGGGATGAGGCAGTTAGCATATTTTTTTTGTTCAAAGCCTTTACAGTTACTTTTGGGAGCTCCCAGTGAGAAGCATACATTGGCAGGAGTGATTTGAAGCCCTGGCTGACACGGGCTCTCTCAGAGCTGGGTGGTACCAGGCCCTCACTGCTACTCAAGCTTGCATTGCTGTTTATCTTGCGTACCCCAGCCTACAGCTCTGTGGGTCTGGAGAGTGGAGGAGGGAAATTATAGGTCCCCTCAGGTTAAGGTCATCTATGCCAGAAAATAAAAATCATCGAGATTTTTATAGGTAAGTGGGCATGGTGTCACCAACCTGATAGGGATGACTGAGAAAGATTGTATATGATAATTTCAGGTATTCTGAATTCTTAATGGAACATTTCAAAAGCATTCAGAGATGAGAAATTAAACCATATATGCTGCTTTCTATTCATCAGAGCTATGATTTTCTTTGGTAGATCCTGGAGAAAGTCACAAAACAATTCTTGCATCCACTTTCATGGACAAAAGACCTTTTAATCTCATTAATAGAGAAAATATATAATAAATCAGTTATCCCTGATATCTGTTTTAAAGAAGTCAGGCCATCATTTAGGGTACTGATTGAAAGGTTGGTTAGATTATCTGTGAATGATGAAAGATAAGTTAGTGTGATGTGCACCAAAATGTATGTCTTCTGCTGAAGATCTGCAGAAGAAACTTGAGCTGTTGTTGGATGTCCGTGGAGGCATACCATAGTATCAATGCTCCATGTGGCATCTGAGCAAATAGGTGAGGTGAGACTTCCCAGTAGAATAGTCCTATCAAAGCTGGTGAAAGCCTGTTCAGCCAAGGCACTTGACTATGCTAAATATGTGTCCATGCTAAATGACTATGCTAAATATGTACTAAATATGAGAGCAGTCACAAGTGGTGTCCCTCAAGGGTCTGTGCTGGGATCGATACTGTTTAACATTTTCATCAATGATATAGACAGAGGGATCGAGTGCACCATTAGCAAGTTTGCAGATGACACCAAGCTGTGTGGTGGTGTTGATACACTAGAGAGATGGGNGACCTGATGGAGCGGGTCCAGAGGAGGGCCACAAAGATGATCAGGGGGCTGGAGCACCTCTGCTACGAGGACAAGCTGAGGGAACTGGGGAAGAGGAGGCTCCGAGGAGACCTAATCACAGCCTTCCAATACCTGAAGGTGGCCTACAGGAAGGCTGCGAAGGGTCTGTTTACAAAGGCCCACAATTATAGGACGAGGGGCAATGGACTTAAGTTGGAGAAGAGTAGATTTCGATTGGATATTAGAAACAAATTTTCTACTCTGAGGGTGGTGGAACACTGGAACAGGTTGCCCAACGAGGTGGCTGAGGCCCCTTCCCTGGAGATATTCAAGGTGAGGCTCGATGTGGCCCTGGGCAACCTGGTCTAGTTGGGGGTGTCCCTGTGACTGTGGGGAGGTTGGACTAGAGGTCCCTTCCAGCCTGGATGATTCTATGATTTACAGTCAGATGTAGGAGCTTGCCGAAAATGAGGGGAGAGACAAATATATGCAAGTAAGGCTGTAGAAGAGGGCAGGTATTTTATACTAAAATTTTATGAGTTTGTCTGTTTTCACCAGTCCAGATCCTAAGACCTTTCTTTTTCTCAGACACGGGTCATGTACAGATACAAATTTAGATGTAAGACTCTTGCTTGCTCATAGATTTTTCTAACCAGAAGTATTTATAGGGCCCAGGGAAACCAAAATCTTGTAAATTCTAACCCCAGCAAATAAAATATCTAAGGTAAATCATTCTTGTCTGGGATGCAATTGATTATAGTGTTAAAAAATAATGTATCGCACCAGGTTTTGGGAAGTCATTTCACTGAAAGGTTATGATACAAGATGAGAAAATACTAATGGGCGAATGCTCAAAAATGTTGGTTGAGAAGTTATAACCATAAAAATTGTGTTAAGGGTAAGAAATAAATTATTTAGAGCTAACATTGTGGGAAAACAAGAGGGATGTTTGTGTTTTGCAAGTAGTTCTTCACTGAAAAATAAAATACAAGAGTAGACTCCAGCTGCAGCCTTGGTGGGTTACCAAATAGGAAGAAAAAAACCACTTATAATATTTAGAGCTAGATAAAATTCTAAACCTTTATCCCTGACATTTTTTCAGAAATGGCAATTATCTTCTTCAGTTTTGAATCTCATAATGAGCTACAAACTATTCAATACCCTTTTGTATGTGTGTTCTTTATTGTATTCTTTTCTGATTGGTCCTTGCTACTAGATTTTGAGAAGGAAAGGAAACTTGAAAGAAATACATTAAAACACTATAAAAAGATATACTTTGCTCATTAAATTCATAAGTAAAACATGCAAACAGAGCATTTTTTAGTTCATTGAAGCGTATTTAGTTTTATAATCTCTGGAATCAAATCCAGTCATGGTTCTGAGTTTTGTCATCATGATTGGTAGCTGTACCTAAACCAGACTTACATTATGCAAGAGATCATTACTGGAAGTATTTCATTCACGTCCTATATTTCCCAACTAGCACAGCAATGGGATTCATTGGAGTGAAATGAAACTGAAACAGAGCATAGGCCTCAAGCCAGGAGATAAAAAAAAAAGCCCTGCATGGCTGTAAGCCAGTGCATGCTCCGTCGCACAGTTGTCAGCCTCCTCCTGTGGCAGTGGCCAAAGAACATTTTTAATTATGGTCTATAGGTTTCCAAGCCTTGTGCTGTATAATAACCCTGACACACAACAGCCCTTCCTTCCGCTGCCATGCATGGTGGGCAGGATGTGGCCCTGGTCAGCTCTTTCTAAGCTCCTCCTCGTGAGCTGCTGTGCGGCTGCAGCAGGGCTGGTGGCAGAGTGCCACAGGTACTATCTGTCTCTGAGCATCGGCCTGAGGTCCTCTGTGGCGGGCTGGCTGGGAATAATAGAAAAGTAGAGGATTAGGTTCATGTCAGGAAGTTTTCAACGTACTGTGAAAAGAGAACAATGGAAAGTTGAATTTTATAGAAACCAAGTCACTCTTGGGTACCGGACACTTGTCCCACTGGGGTGGATGGGACCAGTCAATAGCAGAATATTGTTACTGCCTGTAAAACTAATTTCTCTTTGATTGCTTCTCTTTCTGTGAACATATTGACAATGTCACTAAGTTTCTTTTTCTCCTTTAAAGTAAACCAAATGATAATATTTTCTGTCTCTTATTTCAGCCTTTTGGAGGGCACAGTCCTATTATTATTGCTCCTGTTACCCTTGATTTATATTGCCTGTAACACGAGTTCACTGCTGTTAAATCAAGGATGGTTTACATTCTCGTGAATCACTGCAGCTTTTTTCAAAAAGTCTTAGGGTCCCATACTAGCACACTCAAGATTTGTTCTGCTTGTACTTTAAAAGAATCAGGCTGCTCAAAAGCTCAGATGTTATAAATAAGCGCATCTGGAGTCAAGTATACTTTTGACAGGCATCGGGTAAAACAACAAAGCTTTTCAGAGAGAAAGCCAGAAGAATGACAATTGGAAGGATGAATTAAAAATGTTATATCTGCTATATTCTTCAGGACTTTGGAGCTGTTTTATTTTTTAGACTTTCCAGGATGTAAAATTCATTGTTATAACAGATTTAAAAAACCTGTAGTCTATGCCCAAAGATTTGAAAAATGTCAGCTAGGTCAGAAAACAGAACGGCTTTCAAAGAAGGAAATTTGTCAATGGTACATGTGCGGTCTGTAGTTCATCTGGCTACTCTCTGAAATAGACTTTGCTAATGTTACAGTATATGCTCAGATACTTAGAAAAAACCTCAGGTGTTTCCGTTGTTCTTGGAAGGTTTTTTATTCCTCTGCACCATGTACAGGTTTTATTTCTGTTACAAACTTTTGCTTTTGAATTGGCATGTAACAAACACAAGGATGTAGGTATCTCCTCTTGTGAAAATAGATTTTTGTACTCCAGTTTGGAATGCAATTTGCCAAATTCAGGTGACTCTTTTAATGAAGTGCTTAGGAGGCTTTAGCACATTCATTATCACACAGGGAAGTAAATGACTGCATTTGAAGCAAAAGGCTGTAAATGAAAAAAATGCACTTTGAGGGTCAGATATCTGTGTAAGTCCCTAAACTTACCTATGTCACAAGTTGAATGATTCAGGTTTATGTCAGTGGGCAGGCTACAGCTGTTGTTCTGGAGCTGGCATTTTCTCAGGCTGCCAGAAAGCATCTGCATCACTGGGCATGTTCTGTATATTAGAGCAAGAAGAGCAAGAGCTGCAGGACCTTTACTCTGCAGCCGATCAGAGAGGACAGCTGATTCCAATGAGGAGCAGAGCATCTCTCTGCAGCCTCCTCTGCAATCTCTTAAGAAATTAGCAGGAGTAAGGATGGTCTGCTCTGCAAACAGAGATCGTTAGCTAGACATAGGGTTAGTGGTGCCAAAGTAGTAACTAAGTGGCTCAGCTGAGATCTTGGAAGAACAGAGATCTGTATGGAAGTTCTCAGCCTCTGTGAAGTGAGCACACAGGTATTTCTTTGTGTCTGTTATGAGTTGGGGCTTTTTTTTTTTTTTTTAATTATGAGAGGCTGATGATTTTTTGCCTTTAGCTGAAGATGAGAGAAATTATTTATAACCTTTTTATAAACTTGGAACAAAAGGATTTGAAGGTATTGACAAAGAGCAGCAATAATAAGATTATGGACTTGTAATTGGCAATAAATAGGAATAGCTATAAGGAGAAATATATTTTAAATTATAGCCATTTGTGCACTGTAGTGACTTTCAGATAATTAGGTAGGAATTTTATTTGTTCCTTTTTTCCAGGAAAATCTTTATATAGTCCACGTCAATAAGATTTTCAGCAGTGAGTTCAATAGCAAATGCCATTTGAAAAAAAATGTTTTAAGGTTGAATGTATGAAGCAACAAGTTAGTGAACAATCAGCTTGCAATTTTTCATCTCGGGAATACATGTCAAAACTCAGTGTAGTAATGATTTTCTATATTTTTCTTTTGTCAGAATTTCAGAGAAGGAAGAAATCCAGTTTTTTTTAATAGACTATTTCTATAATTATAAACCTGATTCATACTCCAGATTAAAATAAATGGAAAGGCAATATTGGGAAATGTTTATTAATCATGTTGGATTAAATCTCTGGGTATGCCTTTAATACTGGCACATGATACACCAGTTAGTGTAGTTATATTGTCCTGAAGTTATAACAAAAGTGGCAAATACAGGGTTTTTAATGCAATTTTTTTTTCCATGTTTACAACAGTATTTTGAGATTATTATTAATGACTCCTCTCAATGGTAGAAATAAAATATGAACCTTTGTCTGCTATAGTGTTTTTTTTTTCAGATATGAATGATATTAGAAATAAATAACATAAAAGATTATATCATATTTATATGATCATATACAGCTACATTTTGTTCTTGTTATGCTTGGACTGAAAACACTGAACATTGCAGAGACATTTCAAAACAAGATTTGTGGAGTTAAAAAGCAGGTGGAAAATTGATACAAAGTCTTGGGGAACACAATATCTGATAAGGTATTATTTAGATATATAGGCTGTTATATAATAATATTTTCCAGCCTGTGCAGAAAAGTTGACACCTTTGTCTGTAATGCTGTATGTATTTTCTGAACTGTACGGATTTAGCCAGTTAATTAACTGTTTTTACCTTTGTGGCTATTGATAGTAAGTGATATTATACCAACTGCATGCATTAGCCTCAAAGCTCTTTGTGCTTCTGTCATCCATTGTGATAAAAACATGGAGGAAAATAAGCCACCAAGATTTTTACAAGTGATTCATTGCTTCCGTCAAAGCAATATATTTTTAAATCATTCTTTCATTTGTCTTTTCCCTGACAGGAGGCATTGTTGATAAGGACCTTCGTCACTACCTCAATTTACGGTTCCAGAAAGGTTCGGTAGACCATGAGCTCCAGCAGATCATAAGAGACAATCTCTACCTCCGCACAGTGCCATGTGAGTAGAGTGGAGATGAACAAATCTGTTTCTTAGTGGCAGTAGAATGTCTGCATTAATGCTGCTGAGGCCATTTGCAAGGTGTGAAGAGGTAGACTGTAGATGAAACAGTTTTCCTGTAAATAGATTTGCAGCTTGGTTCATGTTTTCCACATTATTGCTGAGAAACTGAACTGTCTAATGCTGAATTAATTTCTGAAGATACATGGTGGTTTTAAAGTTGTACTTCTCATGAACTGTGGCTCTAGAATAATGTTTTTCTCCTGCAGTTTTAAGAAGTACATTTAAAAAAAAAAAAACAAAACAAAACAAAAAGAAATGGCAGTTTTCTGGGCTGGATAAATTGATGTCCAGCAGAGAGAGTTTGATCTGCCTTGGGTTTTACAGCATTATGCTTTACATAATAATATCATGGGGTTTAGAATGCAATAGTGCAACAGAGAAAACAAATAAACTAGGAAATTTTGTTGTTTAGGTGGAACAGGCATGGCATTGAAAGTTCGATCTGTGTTGCGTAACTCAATGATATCTATATCTGAAATATTCTGAATCGTTTTTGTAGCAATTGACATTATTCACCTATTTCTGCAGTAGATGTGAAATTAAGTAGAGTAATATAAGCCATGTCCAACTGTGAGGGCCATGCCTTTCAGAGCAGATCACTTGACTGACAGACAATATATCATTAAAAATATAAAAATAACTGCTTGGTAGACGAAAACTAGAGCTTCTGGTTCAGGTGAAAAGAAAGGTGCACATTTGAACTTGCAGGTTTGACACTGGAATGGTAGGCAGAGGAAGGTATACTAAGTGACTGCTATTTATATGGTAATGGGAGGATGCTCTTTGAAAGCTGTGTTGTTGTGAATGCTACGGAACTTTTTTCTTTCATTATGTTAAAGAACGGCTCTTTGAAAAGGTTCATAAAAAAAAAAAACAACCCTATGCTCAAGCATTTCCCTTTTCTTTTGGAAGCTAAAGCTAAATAAATATGAAGTCCTAATTTCAGGAGTTCCGTTCATCTATAATTAGAAAGGAAGGTGGAGAAAACATTAAAAAATTATTACCTATATGCAGGAAATGATAAACATTACATTAATGTGAGAATTATGATGAATTAGGTGAAAGTGTTGAGAAACATCCCAGGTGAAGTACAAACACAAGTACAGAGATGCTTTGAAATTAAATCCGACTTCTTAGGATGTCTGGGGGATCATTAGCATAGGACAACACTTATTATAGCCCCAGCTTGTTAATGACAGAGATCCAGATTAAGAAGAAAGTCCAACAACATTGCAAGTACTACATATACCAGATGTACCAGATACTGTCTGTCAGCAGTTGGGCATGATAAGTAGTTTTTTGTTTGGCTTGGTTTTTTTTAATCAAGGCAATAATAAAGTGCTCTCAAGTGAAATACAGTACTCATAGAAGGAAACTTTTCATTCAAAAAGTAGCACTACAACCACAAAGACAAAAAAAAAAGACAAAATATTACCTTTTCTTTATGCTGTGATTTATCCTACTTCTGTGTCATTTTACATGGTTAGATGCTTAAATCATTATTCTATTACACATTGAGAAGCTTTAACTAAGAAAGAACCAGATTTTCAAAAATATTATAATGCTGCAGGTGACAGATGGTGAATCGCTAGGTAGGGAGGTATGTTCTTGGATAGAGTGAAAGAGTCTCTTCAATTGTGGTGGCAGAATAAAACAGGGGAAAAAATAGTACAGGGCAGCATGTTTTCTTTGAAATTTTCTTGAAAATCCTATGAAAGTAGCCCACCTGAAATGTGGATGTTTAAAAATAAAGAAATTAACAAATGCAGACACGGCGATATATGGTTCTCTAAAGAAGTTTCCATAATGAAGTAGACAAAAAGGATACCATCACATAGAATAAAATTGTATTAAACAAAATTTGCCACATTTATGATAGACTGAAACCCAGGTTTCCCCTCAATCTCCAGCATTCATGTTGAAGAGGGAAAACGTGTTCAGTCATTCTCAACTCTTTTTGCAACATAGCAAAAGCACTCTGTTTGATCAAATTCTTGTGCAGATAAAAAAAAAGAAAGACAATTTTAGGCAACATAGCCTTTGGTTTTTTCCTCTTATGTTACAACCTTGTCATTGGAAACAATCTGAAAAATAAGTGGCAACCTTTTCCCTTTAAAGATATACCTATAATCTTTCTCAGTTATAGAGGTATATATGCTGGTGAATCTAGAAGAACCTTTATAAGAGAGTCCTTGACCTTGACTTTTTACTGTTCTTTGCTTTTTGTTCAGACTGACAACACTGGTCATAGCAGTGCAGTGGGTATGACCACTGCTTTCTCAGTCTTCCAGGTCAGACTAAATCAACTTTCACTTATTTAAATTCAGTGAGTAATCTCCGCAAAATTAGGAAGCGGAGAACTCCTTATCTGTTTTAAATCAGGATAAACCAAAGGTACTTAGAGCAGGTAAGCCAGTATTTATTGGGTAAGAATTTGAATTGTACATTATGTTTTACCCTGTGTGCGCCAAAGGATGGAGGGGCCAGAAATGTATGACACGAGGATAATGGATCAATTCTGCCCTTGGAAACTATGGCCTCTATGGATGGGGTGAATTGGTTGGGTTTATGATCCCTACGTTTCTCTGTTTTTAATAATGCAGTGCCACATTCTACCAAATTATAAATGACCGTGTAACCCTAAGAGTCAAATGCTGCCTTCCATAAGCAGTTGCAGTTCTCAGTGCCATACAAAATTGATTTTCCCTGCATTGTCAACAGGAATTACACGCATATATCCCAGGGCAGAACGTGCGATTGTATTTGCAGCAGTTGAGATGCAGACATTAACTAGCTCTGTCCCCAGAGCTGTGTGGCAGCAGTAATGAAACTGATACATAAACAAGGAAATGAAGAAAAAATTCTGTTAATTTAGAGCTGAGTTAGAAAAGCAATAAAGCTTCCAACAGACAAGGTCACAAAACTGAAACTTTTTTAAAGATACAGTACTGCAAATAATACCAATGAAAATATGCACCTTGAGAAGGAAGACTGGGCACTGGTCTTCCATCAGGGCACGGCTTTTGTTTTAATGCAAGCAAGAAGACACAACTTCAGCTGTTGGGAAACAAAGGATATGAGAAACATGCTGAAAATCACAGAGGAAAACTAAAAATGAAAAAAGACTGTTCTGGGGGAAAGAAAGGTTCACAGGTCTCCAAGTTCAGAAGACCTAGCTGAAGTTTGTCTCATGAATTTTCTTGGTTTTTCTGTTACATGGGTTTCTAGCATAGTTTTCATACCATAAACTTATTCCTACTTACAGAGGTTGTCCTACAGTACAGAAAAATAGCCGTGGTAAGAAGCGCTACTTGTTAAATGCAAGTAAGCAGTATCTGATGCTCTCCCTTTCTGTCCAAGTCCAGGGGTCTGGAGAAAGATGACAAAACACATCTAGAGCTATGAATGCTCTCAGCAGGCAACAAATTAGTCATGCTGCACCTTGCTTGATATTAGTCTCAGCAAACTACAGATGCCGTGTAGGCAAGCACCTTTCCAGTCTTCAATAACTTGAGAAGAGATAGCTCTAACTTTGTGATAGAGTATGTGACAGTTTTGGTAGTGACAGTCGTGGTCAGACCTGTCTCTTTTGATATGTCCTTCCAAGCAATTGCAAATTTAATTTCTTTAAGAGCTGGCAAAATAAGGGAGATGTGGTTGAAAGTAGTGTCTACATGCTTTCTTCCCAGATGGATAATTTGAAATCATAGTGGAATACATTCTGATTAAACAGCTTTGGAAAAAGTCAAACAAGGACAATCTGATTTATAGAAGTAAAGAATCATCTATTAATTTGAAGAGGTTCCTATTGATATCCTCTGGGATATAACTTCCAATTGACTGTAGCTTGGGTGAATTAATCTATGCAACAGTACTGATTTACACCACTGAAGGATGCAGCCCAGAAGCCTGTCTTTCACTAGGCACATGTCAGAAGGGATAATGTAAAATGATTTAAAAAGAAAACAAATAAGTCATGAGGATGAGGAAGTTTCCTTCCTAGTGTTTATATTTAGAAAAACAACAATGGTGAAAGAATGGAGAGGACTGGGTATGTGGCTCAAGCTTATTGCACTGGATAATACAGTGCTGCTATTAACACAGAAGACTTGGAGGAGGTGTGGTTTATTTAAGGCATTTGTCAGCAACATAGGAAGCTTCATTTGTGACTCAGCCACATACTATATGTGAGTGACCAGAGGCAAGAAATGCAGTTATGATGTGCTCTAGTTTGCCACATATGAAACAGTGATAATAGTTCCTTCTTTTGCCTTTGGTTTAGTTTGCCTATTGGCATTAGATTGCTCTGTGTTAGGTGAACATATGCGACACACTGAACTGCAGATACGAAACTTATAAGCAATTATATCCTTCCTCTCTGCTGAGATTTCTTTCTGATCCGTTTTCTGTGAATAATTATATTCTTGGGTCATTTTGAATAACTTTAAGAGCCTCATTTTGAAACACGATTTTGTTCTAGTAAAATCTGGTGTATGTATAAATATATTTAACCTACATGCTGCAGTATTGTCTGTGTACTTATGAAGCCTTATGCATTACAAAATGCTTATGTTTATTGTCTAATCCCCTTCCCAGAAGTGAAAGTGTATGCAGTGATTATATTTTTACTTTTTTTTTTTTTTTTTTTTTTTTTTTTGCGGGACTTACTTTTGTCTGTCGTATATGGCAAAGGTACCACCATTAGATTTTAGTTTGTTGTGGGGTTTGGGGGGCTTTTGTGTGTTTGGGTTGTTTTTTTTTTGATGCTGAAGTCAATAAAATGTGTTTCTATTTGGAGAAGAAACTATTGCAGGTTGGTAAGGACACTAAGCTTCAGAGGATTTCTCTCCACCATTTCAGCCCTGAAGAAACTGGCATCCCCAAAATAACTGGGGTCTTTCCCTCTGGCAGAGAGGTGTATTGTGTTAGGAGGCCTTAGTCACTTACGCTCTTCTTCATGAGTATGGAAGAACTAAAGCTCTGAGTGTGTATATACTGCGGTGTGATGAGGCTTTCCTCTCCTGCCTCTTCTTACTGGGATTGGAGCTAATAGATATTATCATAGAACAGCAGTTTGCATAAATTCTAGTATTTTTAATATTAATTACTATAACAAGGGAGTGATAATATTGAGTAAATGCTGAAGAATATTTACTGAAGGAAATCACAATGAAATGCCCAGGTTTTCATCTTAAGTTTCTGAATTTCAAGGTGAAGAAAGAGTGGCAGAAGTCAAATGGGCAATAAATATGTAGCTGGTGAGAATATATCCCATGCAGAAACTCTGTGTATGTGATTCTGCTGCTCTGAATAAAAATGTGAGATATTTGACTAAACTATGTTTGGACAAATATTAGGCCTTTCAAATTTCATTTTTAAAATATGTTGTTCCTCTTCTAAAAAGTGTATAGCCAAGAGCATTTGAAGGGGAACATGTGAAACAGACTTGCCAGTGGTTTCATGTATTCTTATAAGTTTGTTCAGTGTCAAAAGTGTCTCTCAAGAGTGGAAATTCAGTGCACAGCATTGTTTGTAAAAGAAAGTGCAGATATTGTCAGTTAAAAGATCTGCCAGTTTGGCATCATATGGAAGTGTTCTCAGGATAAAATAACCCCTGCTTAGAACACTGTACAGCCAAGATATGTCCGCTTCACTGGAAATAACAGTACCTAACTTTAATGACTACTTTATTCTTCAGACAAGTGTTAGTTATTACTTAGGCTTCACTTTGCTCAGAATAGAGCAATGGAGAGCTCTATGGAAATGTAGTTCTTGTTGTGTATCTAATGGAGCACACCTCTGAGGTGTATTTAAAGCAAAATCACTGGCAAAATGTACTCAGCCTTTTTTGTATCTCAAGCAAAATTAAACCAAATCAAGTAATTGCATGAGATGAGGGCCACACTGTGCTATATGCAGCACAACCACGTTTACCAGAAGATGATGAGGTCCCTGCTTCAAATAATTGACAGCCTAATTAGAAGAGGCAAAGAACAGTTACCAAATAAACCTACAGAACAGACAGTGACTGAGTTGACTGGCTTGAGGTGGAGTGATGGTTAAACTGGTGCCCATGGACCTTGCTTCTTTTCCACTGCTACATGTAGTATTCCTAATTACCTCCTGGAAATACACATGGTACACTGACCTGTTTCTCTGAAGACATTGGGAATGTCTGGATAAAAGCCATGGGCTTATGCATCTTTATATTGACATTTCTGAGTTATTTTTATGAGGGGTTTTAGTCTGTTTCAGGGCAGGGTGGTAAGAGTTACAGTCAGCACTTCACTGCCTCTCAGTCAGTGGGCATGGAGCATTGCTCAGGATTAGAGTGTGTTCGGGCTGCAGGCGCTGCATGGCCGTCTGTGGGAAGCAACAAATGAAAACCAAGCAAGAAACAGTTGTGTCAGGTTTGTTTGTTGTTGTTTGGGGGTTTTGTTTTTGTTTTGTTTGTTTGTTGTTTTTTAATTTATCAACATAAATTGTGAATTTATCTTTATTTAGAGCTAGGATAAATGGATGTCTAAACTTTGTCTACAAATAGCAAGGATGATGATAGAAAATATTGGACTGTTATGAGAGAAAAAACACACATAATTTCTGTCACCTCTTTCCAGAAATTTCTCAATACTACACATTGAGGTATAGACTCTCAGCTATTCAGTGACTAATACATCAGTTTTACATACTCGCCTTAAAATAGCAGGTATCCAAAAAAAATAAATACTAATCAAGAAGAAAGGGAGATGGAATGTGTACATAAATCTGATGTAGTATAATTGCAGCATGAAGTGAGAAGAGATGTAGCGAGATAAAGAGCTGTAATTGCGTACAGCTATGATATTACTGTTTCAGTGGCCCAGAAAAGATTGTCTGAAGGCATTGGGATCGTTTAATTGGCTGTACAGTTACAACAGTTTGTTCATCTCTGAGGTCCTTCCACCCAGATGACACCTGTAAGAAAGTGAGATTGCTAATTCTATCCCCCTACTCCCATTCTTTCCATTCCTACATTCCTTCTTTGCTGCTCCTTTAAGCATCGAGCTTTTCTCACCAATTTTCAAAATCAAGTTGTCACAAGTTATTTAATTTCTTTTACACTGCAGTGCCGATATAAATTATCTGTATAACAGCTAATGTGGTGCACTGCCAATGGGAGAGCTGATATAATACCGCTAAAGTGAATAGAAGTTTTTGCTGTGAATAAAAAAAAAAAAAACACAACAAACTACAGAGGAAGAAACTCTAAAACTGCAAACCTGACCTTTTTAAAACAGTTTTCCTACGAAGAATATCATATATTTTCCTTAAGTGATGTTAATCAGCATGTGATTTAAAGACTAGCATCTCTGGCAGGCAGCTTGGGTTGCTTATTGTATCTCTCTGTAATTATTTATATGTGATATAATACCTGTGTAATCCAAGATGAGAAGTTTAGTTACAATATTTGTGCTGATTACCCCCAAGAATTGATCCATTTCTCTTTTAACTTTGAGAAAGTTTTCTAGTGGTGCAAAATGAGTTCTCAAACTCAAATGATATCAAAAGGATAAAGGATAGTGACAGTTTTTGATTGTAGCACTAATCTTATTGATTAGTTGAGAACTAGGAGGAAACTAGAGGGGCAATAGCATAAATCTGATAAAGTACCTTGTCTCTGAAGAGCCAGAACAGCAAATAACAGAAGAGACCAGAATTAACTTATTTTACAAGTCATAGCTCTTGACTCGCCTAAAGCAGCTTAAAGTTTGAGTAGAGACTATATCTCCCTATGACAGTAAGCTTTTCCAGCCTCGAGGTCTTAGATGTACTGATGACCTTTTTTCCTGAAATAACTGTCCTTGAAATTATGAGTAGTAGAAATAAGATTAATAAAAGTTGCACCATTATTGAATGTAAGCATTCCTATGATTTCTTAGCTATTTCTTATTTTCTTATTTACTCTGTGATCTTGTGAATTGCCTTCTTGATATTAAAAGACTTTAAAATAAATAGATCCTCTAGATAAATTTAGCTGCCTTCTACAGTCAAATACATCAAACAATTATTTTTTTAATTTATATTTTTTTAGTCCTCTCTGTCTTCTCTTAGTCTGTAGAAGTTAAACTGTCAGATAACTGTGGATAATCTTTACTTGGTGATTTTTATCTGAAGAATGGTTGGGCAGTGAATATGGAGCACCAACAGCTGCTTGTAGAAATTCAGAACAATAGCAATAAAAGAGAAAGAATAAAGGTTGTGTAAAAGAATCGATACTCAGAAGTGGGTGCCCAAATTAAGTTACCAAGTCCATATTTGCATTCAATAAAAAGGTCAAATATAAATTTGTGCATGTTTGGCTGCTACTGTTTTTCTTTGCTGGGGCTTTTGTCTATAATGACAACAAAACTAAAAACAGTGGTTGTGAGGATGGACTGCCTTATGAATAGATCTTCTGGTGCATATTGAGCAATTTATGTAAATTGTTGACCAAGTTTGGGTTCACCAAATAACAGCTTACCTCTATGTCTCTGAAGTGCACCTCCAGTTCAGTAGCCTGCTTGTATCAGCTGGAGACCAGGTTCTTGCTGGTCTGTTCAGACACCGCAATCTGTGCCACTTCTCCTTTCCTTTAAAAAGGTCGTGTCTACACTGCATTAATGAGATTATACTATGGGTTCTACTTTAAAGCTTTTTTAAAACTTTGCGATTTCTAGAGAACAAGGTACCCCTTACATCTTCTGGGTCTTACGAAAAAAGAAAGAATTTCAAACTTTTTGTGTCCAGTAGGCCAGTGTTAGTGGACTAGTGATTCTAGAGGCACCAGGTAATAGATTCAACAGCAGCCTTTTGAGGAAAAAGATTAAAGAGGTGCTTTGTAACATCTGAAGACTGAATAAAGCTTCAGTATTACCAGTAGGAGTAAGATTAATTTATAATTTACTAGTGGAAAACTGTTAGGAGGAAAACTCATTCCTGCAGGTCCTTTCGTTTTTATTTCCCTTTATCGTGAGGGTGCCCCTGTCCTGGTTTTGCCCTATGACAGTTTGTCACAACTTTATATTTCTCCTGTATCTCCAGGTTTTGATTCCCCTGAAGCACTTTTCTTTTTCCAATGTATTACTGTTATTAACACATCAACCTCTTGAGTAGCTATCAATCTAATATGGATTATTCAAATCATTCTGTCAAGTTTATTTCAATGATTCTGAATATGGAAATACTCTTACTGTGGAGATGGCAGAAATATATTTTGATTTTTAAAAAATATAATAATGCAGAAGTTCCAGATTGTATTTCAAATGAAAGCAGCAGTCTGGATTTAAATGCAGAACAGTGTTATAATTTCAGCTTTAAAATTCATGTCTTCAACTTTTAGAAGACTGGTACGGACATATATAAAAGGCTCTTGAAAACAGTATTATTTCCAGTTAGAGATTGATATTTTTTTTTTAGTATTAAATTTTATAGTAATAAATTATGTGTCATTATTTTATCAATGTATTTCCTTTGCATTTTTGTGGAAAATAATTGGTTATACAAAGAAAATATGTTGATATTTTCACATTGTTTACGAAATTAGTGGATCACTTTGTATGTAGTAAAGGACAAAATTCACTCTAGACTGATGATAGTGCAGTCTCTACTTGTGTTTTTTGTGTTTTATTGGCATTTAGTTTATGACAAAATTCACACCACCATTCATTACAAGTCATCTCTATTATCTGATTCCATTTTTTTTTTCCAATTTGATTAATAAGCTTTCTTTTTCTACTCATATTGGTACTGACTTGAATGCTTGACCTGCCTTTTGGTCTTTGTTAATTTTATTGAAACACAGAAACATCAAGTTTTTAACATTTAGATTGAAAACATCATGTTCCTTCTTGCACAAACAGAATCCATGGGTTTTAGTTTTTTGGAGGTTTTTTGTGTGTTTGTTTAGTTGGTTGGTTGGTTTGGTTTGTTTGGTTTTTTTACTTTGTACAAGGCATAGAACATTTTTGGAAAGTCTGATTGCAGATGTGTCAGGGATCATGCAGTAAAGCTGTCCTGCTGAGATTCACTTGTTTCACAGGAGACTTCATTCGATTAGGAAAAGCCCATTGTACTGTACTCATTCTGGAAGATACCCTTAGACTCTGAGAACAGAATGATGTTTAATAACCTTTAATTAATTGGAAAATGTAAACTGTGGTGGCATTCAATATATTTATTTGGCAAAATGTCCATTCAGAAGCTTCTTTTACACAAGATTTCCTAGAAATAGTAGCAGCATTTATAAATAAATAAATATGATAAAATATCTTGTTCCTTTAGAGGTGGCCCATTCTGCTAAAATACATCAAGTGTTGAGTGATTCTGATCCTCTGCAAGTTCTGTTTGCTTGTGGAAGGTTTTGACCACTATCTGTGTTTCCTGACTGGGCCTACATTCCTGATGTAGCAGGTCTCTTCCCTTCACCAGTTTGGATGCCCTATGAAGTGAAGAGCTGTGCTGCTCCCTTTTCATTCTACCCGTGCAAATCCTCTGTAAATCTCTGTGTACCCATTTTGTTCTGTGCACTCTCAGCACGATAAAAAGTCTTTCCCTCTTTTGCCCTGCCAGAGGGAGTGATTGGGAAAAAGAGGATATGTGGCAGGCATCGCTATATGGTGCTGTTTTACAGTTGTTTATATCTCAGTTAATAGTTGCAATGCAGACAAGTTGGCGCAACTTGGTGCAGAGCCTCTCAATCTGCCTTCATTGTGCAGCTTCTCCTGTTTGCCCTGTTTGCTTGGTTGTGGCTGATGAGGCTCAGCTGGCTGAATACTCGATTGCTGTTTTTCCCTGAATACAAACAATTTATTTGAAAAAGATGGCAAAAGCATTCCATGTGTATGAGTGCAGGTACTCTAAAGCTTTATGGGAAGACTGAGCCTCTTCCAGTTATTTTACAGCTTTTGGCAAAGAATTAGTCTTACACTAATTGGAATGAACTAGGTTATACCAGGTCAGTGTAGTGCACATTTTATCATTCCTCCTTAAGCTCATGTACCTATATATTGTCAACATCAATACCAAATCTCAGTCTGATTTTCTTGTTATGAATGGCTTTGTATGATTTAAGAAGTGCAAAGCAGAAGATTATGAGACAAAAATAGCATACAAAATATAATGTTATCTAATCACAGTAACTTAAAATAATATGTATGGCTTTGCAATTACATTTTTCAGATTAGTTCAAAAATATTTTTAATTTTTATTTTAGAGACAAAAAAGACATTCTTTGATTAAAGAAAATTATGCCAATATACATTTGGAATTTTGGAGGTGCTATAGTAAATTATAAATAGGTTAAAAGCATTCAAATTCTTCAGTAGTATATGAATTGGCACATCAAATTCACTTAGTGGCTGGCACTACCAGAATACTGCTGTGAAGAAGCTAGTATTATTGCAGCTATAGCAACGTCTTGGTAGTACACACACCTTACAGTGCCAAGTTTTCATGTGTCCAAACAGCATGAAATAGGAGGTAGCCACTTAGACGTCGAAAACTGCCATAGGTGCATAGAGCCATCGTTCTTATTTATACTCCAGTTATTTTATATTTCCATAGCACTGCAAAGGACAGCAGGGTTAGAAGCACAGAGGAATGTAAGTAGGTTTAGGTAGGCTTTTAGTTCTTGTCTAGATCTGTGGTCATTAAAAATGTTTTTGCTATCTAACTTTACAGAGAGAAAAAATACACGGTTGCCTAAGTTTTCATCAGTACAAATGCTTAAGTGCCTATAATGTTTGTCTGGGCACTTGAGAATGGCCTAGCTCACGTCAGAATTGATTCTATTGAAGCAAATGTTCGGGTCCCCCAGGGAGTATGTCTTCTAGATGGTCAAGTAAAATGAATCAAGTGCCATACAAAGCACTGTAGAAGTAACTGCTTTTGTTTTAAAACATTGCTGGTGGAGAGAAGAGAGAAACACTCCGAGTTGTTGACTCTGTATAAGCCCTGGCTGACTCCCTGCTCAGGAGGCTGGTGGTTCAGTGTATGACTCCAAACCTTTGGCAGCTGGTCAGGGAAAGGAAGCTTACGACTCAAGGCTGTAGGTTTTACACAGGTTGGAGAAGGTGGCTTACACCAAAGCTAATTCTGAAGTGATAAAACTTTGTAAGTCTAGTCCATAGAATAATCAAGGCTCTTTCCCAAATACACCTCAGAGTTTACATCCTGTAGATAATCTAGTTCAGCTGCCTTATCAACAATAGGATAAAAATCAGGCTGGTTTCATATTTCTCTTGGGCTCTTCTTTCCAATTCCTATGAGGAGATGGCAAAATGTACAGCTGAGTAGTGAGCCATTCTACTATTCAGAGTTTTGTACAAGGAATATGGAAAAGAATGTAGAGTTCCCCATAGATTCCAAAGGCTATGGGGCAGATTTGTTTGGGTTTTTTTTGCTCACGTATCATGTAGAAAGAGGTTAGCTGTGGTATGTATTATCTAATCATTAGTTTATCTTTGTGTTTCAAAAATAATTATAATTTCCTACAGTGCTTCAAAACTTAACATGAGATCATCAGCCCTTTATCTACAATACAAATGCATCTGTAATTCTATCAAGATTTGGGCACCAACTCGCCATATTTAAATACACAGTTAAAATCCTCCTGACTCAGATCGCAGTAATTAGAGCCAGAAACAATTTAGTAGCCTGAATTTTAAAGCTGTGAGAGAATGGTTGTCATTCTGGTTTTGTACTTTATGATGCCATGTCCTGGAAGAGAGTGATGAATTTTGGAGAAAATCCTTACTTTCGTCATCTTCACAAAAAGAGAGCATTTAATTACTCCTGTTCTTTCCTGTCATTATCCTCAATTTACATCTCCCAGCTATGATTCGTCTGGTGGGCTGTTGTAGAGATTTTTACTTTTCAGACTCCTCAGTGGGAGACAAGATGATTTCTGGCCTGACTCAGAGCTATTCATTCTTAACTGGAGAAAAATAGTGGAAGTGAGGCCAGGATATCTGAGTGATAGTGAACCGCATTTCCACACATTTCCATCTTTCTCTGAAAAATATTTGAAGTCCATGTTTCTAAGAGTTGAGGAAAATATCCAAGCTCTATGCTTTAAAGAATTTATTTCTGTTAAGTAGTTCCTATAGTTCCTATTTTATTGAAATTCTTTCAAAAGTTCTGAAAAAACAGAAAAGTCTAAAAGAAAAAAGAAGGCTTCTGCAAGATGCAATTATACTGTCTCTCTTTGTCCCTCTTTTATTAAATATGGAAGGCTTGAGCAACAATAATAAACATAAGAAAATGTTAGTTCTTGTATAATCCTCCATTAGCATCATAAAAGAGAATTCTGAATCAAGATTAAAGGTTTGGTTTTTTTTTTAAAAAGGAAGGGTTACAAATTTAAGTTCTTTCTTTTATAAAAGAAGAAACCTTAAGAGAAGATGAACATAAAGGAAAATGGAAAACATAAAGTAGAAAGGTTTGATACAAAAAACAAATGTCTTTGCTTCTTGTGCCTGGTATTTTTTGTCCATCAGACAGTGGAGTAGCCTGAAATACAGACACATCATGGGGGAAAACGAGGTGCAGCTTTGTCCTTTAGCTGAGTACAGACCTTGGAAGTGACAGTCACTTTTCAATGAGTTTCATGCAGTGAGCAGTGTGCACATATACCAACACTTCCATAACATTGTGGCAATGATCTATCTTCTTTTAGTAACTTTAAGTCAAGTGAACCTAATAATGACTTCAAAACTTAAAGATTCTAAGATTCTAGTAATTAGTCTGCAATGTTTTGTACTGAAGGAACAACCCGTACAGAGTTGCCTTTCAAGGTCATGGGTAAAGCTCAGTAAAAAGACATTAAACATTTAGGTACCACATATATCACTTTCATTTTTAAAAAGCAAAGCTCTCCGTATAA
This sequence comes from Pedionomus torquatus, assembly GCA_013398155.1. Lineage (NCBI taxonomy): Eukaryota > Metazoa > Chordata > Aves > Charadriiformes > Pedionomidae > Pedionomus > Pedionomus torquatus. The sequence goes on along the minus strand of VZRU01009150.1, from coordinate 99,878 downwards.
ATCCTATGTAGCTCATCAGTCACTGCAACCTTCTAATGGTATTTTTTACAGTGAGGAGTTGCTGAGAGTGTGTCTTTAAGTACATTATGGCCAAAGGCCAGGTCGTGCTCTCATAGAAAGGCAGAAGTCTTCCTGACTTGGACACAAGCTTCCTGAGGTGACAGCTTTGCTGTCCTCATTAAGGACATACTATAGAATGGACTGCAATTTAAAATACAATACCTGGTCTTTTACTCTGCTTTGGAAATGTTTGTAGCCATAAACAGTTGCCAAAGACTAGGTAAAAACTGAATTTTAAGAGGATAATTATGGTTTTGGAGAGATGGTAAGCTCTGAGCAAGAAATGTGCCCCTTATCTTCCTGTCAAGTGACTCGAGTGACCTCCAGTTCTCAGGGTAAACAACACAGGATAAGAGGATGTGGCAGTTGTCAGTGAAGCCATTTGGGTGGTGGAGAGAACGTGTAGATAACTTCTGAAGATAACTATCACAGAACTGTCAGAGTTGGAAAGGCTCTTGAAAATCTCCAGAGAAGAGGATTCCACACCCTCCCTGGGCAGCCTGTTCCAGGGCTCTGTCACCCTCACCAGAAAGAAGTTTCTCCTCATACTCAAATGGAACTTCCTATGTTCCAGCTTGTCACTTGTCCTGTAGCTGGGAACCACTGAAAAGAGACTGGCTTCATCCTCCTCCAACCCACCCTTTAGATACTTTTAAGCATTAATAAGGTCTCAGCCTTTTCTTATTAAATGTTTGTGTAATACATTGAAAATGTTTTACAAGGACCTCATTTTTTTAATAATCTGAAAAGAGACCATTGTTTTAGATTGAAGATCACCTTAAATTCAGGGTATGCTATACATCCAGTTAAAAAAAAAAAAAAAGGCAGAAGAATTTGTATTTCATTCAGGAAGACTTTTCTGAAGTGACTATTGTTTCCCTAATTCTGCTGTGAATGATTTTATAAGGAGGAAGAACACTCCCAGCTTAGCCTGGCTTAGGCTTTGGGGGGGAAAAAAAAAAAAAAAAAGTTGCTTGAGTGGTGATTTTAATTCACCAGCTAAGAACATAAACAAAGTTACAGGGGAAATGTATAGTCATAACTTGGAGTGCATTTTTTTTACTGCTCAAGTGAAATATCATCACAAACTTTCATTGAATTGAAGTGAGAATTAATTTAGTTTTCTGTGCCCCTAGTAGAATTTTGTTAAATTACTACAGGCCTTAACTTTCTGCATCTTGTAAAATAATGCTCTGCTTCCCCAGACAATGCAGTGATGTTTATAGCAGCTTAATTTTCTTTCATTATGTGATTCCATGTAGCACCTATAAAAATGTGATATCCACAACACTAACAATTCTTCAAAGTTAAAGCTGAAACAGATCGATGTTATCAGGTCCTCTACACTCAAAGCATAAAGCACTCCACGCTGCTGGCCAGAAGGATTAATAAAGGTGTAAGAGTAATATAGAAATAAGGAAACCATGAGTAATTATGGAAATTAGTCTCTCAACCCGAGTCCTCCAGAAGTCGTGCACAGGAGGCCCTGCAGGGCTCCATCACTCCATGTTCTCCCAGTCCACTTCTGTTCTGGTGAAGGATCATGGCACAAGTTTGAAAATGTCTTTTCTTTCCATGATAGGTGTTAAATGTGTGCTTATAGAAACTGCTTCTAATTTAGTGCCATAATTACACAGAAGAAGGAGAGAAGGGGGATTTTCTAGAGAGAGAGGAATATTTAAAATGAGTTGGTTTTGATTAATTTTAATTTAAAATGAGTTTGTATTTTGATTCGTATCTATGTACACCACTGTGCAGTGCTGCTCTGTTGCTATGAGCTGTGCACTGTCCCTGTTCAGACAGAACCGTGCAGAATGGCAGCATGTGGCAGACAAAGAAAAGTGTGTCCATGCACTATTTCCTACACTGCTTTAGTCTCCCTTCATAGCCTAATTCTCCTTTTGAACCCCAAAGGGAGACCACAGAAAATGTGAGAACACTTGGAAAGATATCTCCTTGGCCTTTATGCGTTGGCCAGTAGCAACACCACACAGACCTACCTCCTTTCAAGGTGATGGCTGTGGCTGTGCCAGAAAATCCACAAAGAGATGAATAGACTATAGTGACCCTGCAGACCAATAGGAAGGGATTTATTTCCTGTCATCTCCACTTACAAAAACACGTGACATAGTTAAATGTTCCATTAGCTTTGTCTTCACAAATCTCTTACATAAGTGCACTTCTAAGTTTATTTTCCAATGACACATGCTGCCAAGTTTGAGATGAGAAAACTGACTCTGAATGATATAGACCAATTTTCACTTCTGGGAGCTGAAGAATATCACATCATCTTGGAAAATATTATTGTGCAGCTATTACATCAAAGCAATCACAGAACTTTTAAAATATGCCCTTTAGCACACATGGGGGGGATGTGTGTGTTTCATTGTTTCTTGTTCAGTGTAGGATTATTTAAAAGATTGCAAGTCAGAGTTTTGGTGATGTTCTTATTGTCCTTGGTTAGATTCATGATCTTGGCCAGCTGCTTTGTTAAATCTGGGCCCTATACTGCTCTTTCTGTGTCACTGAAAAGCTTGAGAAGAGGAAAACAGCCACAGTTCCATGTGTGGGAGAGACTAGCAGTGCAGAGAGTTCACCCTCACCTTCCCGTCACTCTCCAGCTCCACAAATGAGTTCTGCGATAGCATAGGGAAGAGATGAGCATAGATAATCAGATTCTACTCTAACTACATAGGCTACACTCATCAAGGCCAGAAGTACACAAACAGCACAAGTACCAATATCACTCTGCTAAGAGTCTGGGCTTGTTTGCCATCCGCCAAGGCAAGGATTTGGTTCTCTTATTTCACTGTCCATGAATACAGTTGTACCACAATAACTTTGTTGATTGGATATAATGCTGCCATTGCCTATTGTTCATGCAGAACACTTGAATGATGGGTTAGGCTTCTGCAATATATTTCAGATGAGCAGTGCCATAGAAGTAAAAATAATTGTTTTTAGAGTTGTTTGGTAATTTGAGGAAACAGCCTACTTTACATAAATGCTAAGAAAAGGAGCTGGCAACTAATTAAACTGCTTCTAACTTCTTAATTTTCTTTTCAGTTGCATCTGTTTTATTTTTTTCTCCTGTATTGTATTACTCAAATAAAAATTCAGTGCATGATAACTAAAGCATCACAAATCTATTTCTTTCTAAAAAGGCTGCATTTTCTACTTATCCACTGGTATTTGAATCTATGTAAATGTTATATTAATTATGATATATGTTGTTGCCTATTCATATTGCCTGCAGTTATTTTATTCCTATGTGTAGAGAGACTGCAATGCCTACATGGAATGAAGATGTGAAGGGATCCATACATCTTTGGTGAGCCACACACATCATCCTATGAAATCAAGGTCTAAAGTCTAGTACGTGCAAGGACTTTGGAGCAGGGGACTTGGAAAGTGTCAAAAGCTATACCTTACTGATTTAATAGCTGAATTAGGCCTGCAGCTAGAGCTCTTCTCATCCTCTTTTGGAATTTGTTCTGTACAATGAATTCTAAGTTAATACTCTTAATAGTAACTCTTAAGAGTTTCCATTATTCTGAATATACACTAGCAACCAATTCTTGCTGATGTCAATCAGTATAAATTCATTACTGTTGGGGAGTATTAGAGATTAACACTGTCTAAGGCTTTAACCTTGTTCTTTAACCTTTATGATAGCCAGGAAACAGCAAGTTCCATTTCCAAATGATTACAGAATGATGTCAGCTCTCTTGGTTTTACAGATATAAATTGGCGCAAGTAGCTCTGATCGTAGCCGAGCTAAATATGTTCCTGAAATATCAGAATAATTAAATTAGTAGTTTGCAGAATTTTTCTATAGAGACTTGTAAATTGCTTTGTTCCCCAGAACAGAATTACAAAAAAAAAAAAAAAGAGGTAAAACTTTAATCATAGAACTGTAAGAGGCTGCAAATGTGAAAAGCAGGATCTTTATTGTTTTCTTTAAATAATATGTTGTTATTGTGGATTCCATAGTTTAAAAAAACAACTCACCATCAAGTTCAAATAAAGAAAACTCAATTCAGTTATTTTTATGGTTTTGAAATAATTCACTTCTGCAGGCTAATTTTGCAGCACAGTGAAGTGCAGATTGTCATAGTTGCTGCTGGGAAGGAATACCTTTTCCAAGGTCATTAATGTCACTTTGCGCTTTTTTTTTTTTTTCTTCAAGCTTACCTCTGAAAGTAAATGTCATGTTGTAGCTTAAACACTGTTGTAATCACTAATATGCCTGAATGCAGCTGTAGTTGAGGATCAGCCTACTCTTCCTTTTTCAAAACCAGGGCAGGTTTCGCTGCTAAAGCCAGTTACAATGATTTCAGTTAAAGGCAGGGTGAAAAACTGCAATTCTGTATGGTGTCATTTTCATAAATGTGATTTTGATTAGGACTCTTTTAGCCCACATGTGCCTTTGTGAACAGAAGAGAGCAACAAGGTCATGGGCTAGGGCTGTTCATATAGGCAAATAGTATTAATTTCCTTGAAGGAGAGTAGATGTTGGAGTGAGACGGAATATTTTTATGACAAGAGGAGGTAGATCATGTTTTATTTTATTCTTCTGAAGAAACAGGTGATAAACCAGGAGGTTATGGGGAGCAAACATAAGTCACAGCATTCAATTACTTCAGTGATGATTTTTGAACTAGGAATGTCTTTTGTAGAGAAAAACTTCAGGCTCTTCCAGGGATTTTCACCACAGCACAAGGAGGGTCAAAAGAACCATGCGTGAGCGAGCCAGGACAACAGTGGGGTAAAGAAGACCGAACTAGGGACAGAGTTAGGCAAGGGAAAGAAGAGAATGAAAAAAACAGAGAGTTGACAGTGATGGGTGATGAGTTGATAGAAAGAAGGTTCAACCATTGGTATCTGACCTGCTGCAAAGTCAGAAGCTGTATAAACAGCCTTTGGACAGTGGAAAGGATGAATTATGCCTTTAAGATGGGTAAGGACACAGAAAGTAGAAAATATGTTGCCGCTTGAATGTTGCAGTCAGCAGGATAAATGTGACAAAGAAGCAGAAGGAGCAATTCAGAAGGATGGTTGATGGAGTTGATCTACAGCTTGGCTTCAGAGGAGAGTGATGAGCAAATAAGGACAGGAGGGAAGATGCTATTGAACAATCAGAAGGAATAGGGCAGATACAGGACAAAAAACTCAAAACAGAAAGAGCAGAGGAGGTGACAGATATCCCAGCCTGGACCGATTCAGGGCAGGGGTTGTAGGAAAATTAGAAACCTTGCTGAGAGACAGCTGTTGCCCAAACAGTGACTGACACATGTGGGTATGTTGATAAATGTGACCTTCCTCTGGAAGGATTGGTTGGATATGACCAAATGGGGTGGTCTGGGAGGTTTAGGCCAGATATAGGCCTGAGCCCTCCTCAGCTGACATATGAGGTATGGTGCCATATTAACATTGCTCACCAGGTTTCTGCCCAAACTGCAGACAGGTTATGTTTGTGTACACTTGTACTCATTTATGTTGATTTTCTGCATGGGAACTAAGAACCAGAGGAGGGTCAGACAAGACTTTGAGGACTTGTGGTCATGGGTTCAGAGACAGCAGGAGGGTGGATGGTTGGCATGAGGCTCTGTAAGGCAAATGAAAAAAAAGAGGGTGTAATTTTCACAAGACTGAAGTGGCAAACCTATGGGGAAAATACTGTGTGACAGGATCATTAAAGATTGCATTATAATAGAAATCTGAAAGGAGAGGAATTAAAACAACTGTGAAATGATGACATTTTCTAATTTTTGAGTGCTATGGTTTGCAAGTGCAATAATGTTCTTGTCATAACTTACAGGGTAGAGATAGTCATACAACATTATTTTTTTTCTTGGAGGAACCAGCAGGGTTTGGGGTTGGGGTAGTGGGGTGTGGAAATTCAGATTTTTATTTTACTTTGTTCCTGCTTATATTACTGGCAACACTAAACAGTACTCTGAGGGAAAAAAAAATCAAGCTCATTTTAATGTATGTAACCACATCTGTCAGCAAATGCGTACACTGAATTTCTTAATAGAAAACTCAGTATCACTTTAAATATTAAATGAAAAATTTTAGTTTGTCTTATCAAGGAGACTTTCTGCACATAGTTTTACACTTTTTTCAAATCTCTTACTAGTTTTATGCAATCATTCTGAAATTTTTGGAAGAAAGAACAATTGTAAAATGCATGCTGGTAGTTGCAGCTAACAGTCTGGAGCGATACAGAAAACAAGGATAAGGAAAGATTCTGGAAAAAGAAAACCTTTCTTAGAGCGTATCTAGCCCAGTGTTCATAAAACTGAGATTATGTTGTTTATTTACAGTAACTATGTAAAGCTTATGTGAGCCATGAAATAATTAACAAAATGTGAGAGAACTAGTTTATGATCTTTGTGCCAAGCAGGCATTTATGTACCAGATGGGAAAGCCAGTAGCATTCTTCAGGAAAATACAGTGGAGCTATGCTAAAGCAGAAGAACAATAATTAATATTTTCTACTATCAGTTTATGTAGATTATTCTCTTTTAATATCAAACATTTCTCCAGGGTTTCTGGTAAAATCAGAAGTGCTTGAAATGCATTGTGGGTGCTAGGGGAACTCAGAAATACATTGCAATGACATGCTGTTTAAAATCAGAGAAGTTTTTGTTTAAATGACAGTGTGAGGTGAGCTTTCAAGGAGTTTTCTCCACACAGTGGTTCTATGCAGTGTTCCTCACCAAGAAATGTCCTTATGGTCAGAGATCCTCAGAAATTCCTGGCTCCATACGCCTCTTGTGAGGAAATTACTCCAAAGTCTGCATGCAGGAGAGAACAGACTAGGAAATTAGAAAAAGTTCCCTATGAGAAATGGGATGGTTTTGACCAAACTTTTTCAGTAAAGGAGACACACACTGCTGCTAGAAAGTCTGTATTTAGTTTATTTGATCTTTAGACAGTTCAAACTTTCTAGATCAGCTGAATATTTAAAAAAAAAGAAAATATCGGTTTTGAATCTTATTTATTATTCAGCATTCACTTTTGGTGTTATTATGTGTGTCTCTATTTTTCTTGGTTCAATATATTATCATTTGAGCAAAATAAAAAAATGTACATTTGAATTGTTTCTTGGTTAGTTATTGAGATATTTTCTTTTCAACAAGTAGTTTTTAAACTTACCTTCACAACTGATGCCAGAAGCAGGAACGGCTTCCTGTTACTGGCACATCAGAAGACCTGATAGAAGAATGGTTTTGAAAAGGTATTTTTATGTGCATTTTAGTCACAGAATAACTGTGTCATACTAAGGGTATACAAATATTGAAATGACTTATACTTGTTTAATTTTAGCATATTTAAATCAGTGTTCATGAATCTGAAGGTTTCTGTTATTGGCAAGATATAAGTTTACTTACAAAAAAAAATAGTTAAAACGTGAGCAGGTTGATATATACTGATCTTAGATGCCCAAAATAAAATATGAACTTGGCCAAGCTAAGCTTCAGAGGATTTTCTTTTAGATCTGGCTATATGTGCTGTAAGACACTAAGGTCAACCTGTGGTTAGAGGTGAAAGTTATCTAAGGTGAAAAAAGTATTTGCTTCATTTTAGGATGTCTCTTTCTTCATATGTAAGATTATTAAGGTCACTAAACTTTTGCTGTAAATTTATTTTATTCATATACAAAACAAGAGAAATAATTGTCTTTGTAAGTCTCCTGTGAAGGCAGAGTAATGAAGATTCATAACATGATTTCATATCCCCAGGTGTAGTGTGAAGTGGACCATGCCATCAAGTTAAATATATTTAGTTAGTATTGTCAAAATCAAACCATAAAAAATTACTCAGACCAGAAAAAAAAATCCCCAGGTACATTTCAAATAATGACATATTCTGCTTTGCTTCCACCCTCTCTCGGTAATAATTCCTCACTACGTGTTTTAGCATAAGTCACAATACATGTGCACTAGAACACTTGAGCAGGGTGTTTTTGTTAAACCCTCCTGTTAAACCCTAGCAAGAAAAATCTCTTGCTATATAAGAGATTGGCAAGCCCCCATCTGAAATTCTTTGTACTATTTTGCATACTTGTGTTCAAGAAAGATGTAAATTGGAAAAAGTGCTCAAAAGACATACGAAGCTGCTCAGCAGAGCAAAGTGCCTGTCTTACTGAAATAAATTAGCTTAATTACTTTAGCAAAGTAAAGTTCGATGCATAAGAGGGGTTTTACTCACTCTCTATAGATAGATTCAGGAATGAATACCAAAGTGAAAAAAAAAATATTTAAGATAAAAGAGGTTTAAGAAATGGGTAAAAGCTGAATATGACTCCATTAAGGCTGAAAATTAATGGTACTATTGAAAATCTGATGGGTTTTGGTTTTAAAGGAGCAAAGAGAAATTAATTTTAAATTTATGAGAGTCTACTTTGTATTTTCCCTATGACTGTGGACTGAATTTGATGATAGAAGGAATTTCTTTCTAGCTATTTGTTCCTATTCCTATGTCATATGTGATACAACCATTCATCTGCAGTTATGTGTTTGTTTGCCATAGACCCATTGATAGTGCTAGGAGTCTATGATTCTTCTTAATAGGAGTTTTAAATTTTAGTCCAGATTAGCAAAACATTTCAGTATATGCTTAAATCCCAGAGATGTCATGTGTTACTGGATTTAATTGTTAAGACATATATCTTTCTGTAAGAAATACTTAAAGAAAGGAACTAGAACATTATTCTGTTTAAACATGGATATAGATTGTTCCATTGATATTTTAACCCTATAAAGATAGAATGTCAGCTACACAAACTCTGAGGGACAGAGGGAAGATAATTCAGGCCTTTTTTTAAAAAAGTTTTTCCTCAAATCTAATTCACAGTTTTGTGATTGTCATCAGGTCATACCAGAGAACAAAACAATCCTGATGTTAATGGGATAAAGCCTTTATTATCATATGAGAAGTGTAACTTGCTCTCTGAGTTGGCTGTTTATATGCTGAGATGGTCTGCATAGAGAATTATGGTCAATAATCCTAAATATGTGTGTGGCATAAGTGGGAAATAGACAATAAGTTTTGGAAGCTTCTATTAAAAACAGGTACCTTTTCAGGTTTGGGATAATCAGTGGAATACTCATTAGTGAGAAGTAAAAGAATAAATGTGGCTTTGTTTTCACTGAAGCCAAAGGAAATCTAGAATAAAAATGATGATAATGAACATCGTACAGGTGAGGCAGCTTCTTAAATGTAAAAAAATGTTATAATGGCCATTAATTTAGTTCTTTCATTCCACTTTTTAATTCATTTCAGAACATGGTGTCTTATTTTTCTGCCTATATTTTGTACTGGCTTGTTCATTTAATCATAATATAAAGGAGTTCCATGTACGAAGTGCCAAGAAGCAGTTATTTAAAGACAGTTATTGATTTAGAAGTATCTTAAGTAAAATAAAAATAGAAGAAATCTAGTGAATGGAGTGGAAGGCATGATGCAGAATGAGGCAGTATTCATAAGCACAAACACATTTTCATCCCCACGTCACCAGTTTTTAGTGAAGAAGGGCCTTTAGAGATGAAGACAAAAATGTGTCAATGCAAAACTGTGCTATACATTAGTTTGTATAGCAGTTTAGTACCGAAAAAAAAAAAAGAGGAGTGGTAAATTAAACATTCCCTGATACCAAAGGAAAAACTTTTTTTTATCCTATTCCCCTCTCACTCCCTCTAGTGAATCTTGTGTAAATTGATTTAGAACATAACTGTACAAGGTAATTACGGAATCACGGAATTGTCGGGGTTAGAAGGGACCTCTAGAGATCATCTAGTCCAACTCCCCTGCTGAAGCAGCGTTGCCCAGAGCACATTACTCAGGACAGCATCCAGGTCTCCCGAGAAAGGGACTCCACATCCTCCCTGGGCAGCCTGTTTCAGGGCTCTGTCACCGTCACCCTGAAGAAGTTTTTTCTCATCTTTGAATAGAACTTTAAATGGAATTGTTAATTATTTTTTTATTTTTATACACAACACAACAATTCTATTTAATGTTATCTTGTCAGTACAGAAGTGCTGATGGTCACCTACCCAATGCACCAAGTCTGGAGGAAGGAGGCGTTTTGCAAAACAAAAGTGGCTCCAAACACAGATTCTCTTAAAGCAAATTATGTGCAGTAAAAGAAATGTAGCTGCAGTCATCAAATAAATTGCATAAATGTGCTCAGACCTCCAACAGCTTGTTTGCATGAAGATTGTCATTGCCAAAAAAGAAAACTCTATCAAAGTAATGATACAGAAAGAGATAAGTGCCTTGATAGTTCATAGCATGAAGCTTCTGTTGTTTCGAATAGAAACCTTTTTACTCAGAATTCAAGAAAAATAAAGAATATTTAATTTGCTATATTGAGCTAGGTATTCACTCAGTTTCAGATGCAAAAGTCTCAATACAGAATTTAAATTTGGGATTCTTTTTAGGAGTTACCAATAGGGTAACATAGTATTTTAAGGCCATTTAGGTCATTGAGCAGCAATCATCCATGGAGTGTATATAATCCAACATAATTACTTTTCTTGACTATAGGGAATGTCCATTAATAGAACTTGTTCATTTCCGTCTCTATAACTCTCTATCCGGTTATTGAAAATGGAAAGCCTTGCTTATTAAATTTATAAAATAATCATTTCTGTATTGGTTACGGTTTTGACCATATTTATATATGCTTCTGCCATCAAAAGCACTAATTTGTCATTAGTACTTTTGAAAAGAGTTTATATTGGCACTAAGTGGTTGCTAACCTCTTCCTTAAGCGCAAAAAAGCAGACCCATCAAGAAAGGAGCTTGATTGCAGAATCTATTCACAGAAAACTTTACTTTTCTTATGAGAGGGTGGCAGCATTGCTTGTGAATTTCAGTCATGGCCATTGAACCTTTCTGCTAAATTTCTGTATCTTTGAATAGTAAGTTTTTAAAGTATTGTTTCATCATAGATTTTTACTAAGAAAATCAGTGTACAAAATAAGCAATGCCATGTCTATTTATGCTTTTATCCTCACTATAACTTTCTTATTGACTGATGTTTTATGTGTTTGTCTGACTTGAGAATTTCTCAATGATTACAGAACATTTCTCAATAATAAAATTAATGACTTTATTTATGAAAATTTTTCAAAGTAAAACATTCAAAAGTACTTTAAAAGCTATGCAGGGAGCATTTTAATGGGCTTTAAGCTGTATGTGTCTTTCATTTAGATTCAGAAAGCTACTCAATGGGTTAGGCAGGAATTTCCAGACTAGTTGGCTCTGTTACCACCCATCAACGGCAGTGACACACCCTGACATTGCAGGTCTACATTTATAAACAAGAAGAGAAATGTAATTTCTCTTCTCACTTTCCAAGCTGGAACCTATATACTATTATCTTCTCATTTTCCCTTATGCTCTTCTCCCTCTTACTCACAGACCGTCCCTCATTCCTGCAGGAACCCAAAGTCATCCCTTCACCGCTTTAAGGAGCATCTGGTCTAAGCCATAATGTAAATCATCTCAATACAGGCTGAGTTAAAAGCTGTTGTGTTTTCCGTCTGGTAAAAGTGTGCCACACTGATCTGATTGCTACACCTCACCTGAGGAACTAGTCTTTTTAGGAAATAAAAGTCTGGTTCCAGATCACACAACTAAGATGATGCAAACATCTAATGAGTGGATTTCCTCACAAGAATCTCTCTTCTATGTAAATGTTAATATATGTGGAATTTATTTATTACCAGCTTTGAACTTGGCATGCATACAGTTTTCACAACCTATCTTCTCAGTGTCATTAGCTTTAAATATAAGAAACTACTAGGACTCTTTTTTTTTTTTTTTTTTTTTTTTTTTGTCATATTTTGCTTATTACTGCCAACCTTTCCCCAAAACCATCATTTTGGGGAGTCCAAATCCAGTAATTAACACTGCTGCCTTCAGAACCAAAATATTCCTTTGGTCACATCCCATTAAGTAGTGATGGGAACACTAATGTTTACTTGGTCTCATTTTTAGGCAAGAAGGTGGCAAGGCTGCACCACTGTACAGTGGTGGGATTGTTTTGGTTTTTTTCTGAGTGTACTTAAACAATGCATTTGGTCTATTCTGACATCTACCTTTGGAAAAATGTGATTATTTCTTTTCACCAACTATACACATAGGCAAGTAAGCACCTTAGACACAGATGTATAGGTCCATAAACTTGGAGGGGATTAATTCCCTCCCAGTGTCACTATTCTATTAATTCACCCCTTGTATTCATGATACTAATTTCACTTTGGCTTAGTAATTTATTTTTTTTTTCCCTTAAGCAGGTATTTTAAATTCTTTGGCTATCAAAAAGTCCTTTGTCAAAGATACTTTTTTTTCAAAAGTTAAAATCTTTTATCCACCAAATTATCAAGAAAGCTTAATTCACTTTAAAGTATATATGAAGAAAACTGCATTACAATTGATTCTTCTTCAGGAACTTTTTTCTCTAAGGTCAACCTAGAAGGTTTGCAGCAATAGGATCCCAGCAGTGCCTCACTTGGAGTGATTTTTACATCCAACATTTTATAGAAAATCTTTTGTATATGTTATGTAAGTCATCTTACAACTGGTTCCAAGTTAATTCTAAAGGGGACTAACGGAAAGCCTTTGGAAAATAAAGAGAACTCATTTGAAAAAACAGTCAAGTACTGCACTGCATTCAGCAGTGCCGAATGCAGCGAGAAAGCAGATAGAGTTATTTTATGGCTGACCCCTCCACAGGTGAACAGCTCACTACACTCCCCCTGCCCCAGATGAAATGTAAAGAACTGGAAAATGCTGTCCTCAGTACTGCTGTTGTCCATTTACTCATTGGAAAGTGAAACTCTTCCTGCAGTAGGAATTAATGGAAGTTGTCTGCTCTGGCACACATCCATTCAAACTTCATGGATCATCCCCTTACCTTATTTTACATTTCTTCATAGCTCCCAAAAGGTGATAAAATTACAAAGCTATAAAACCCAAGGTAAACTTTCCCTTTCAGTCTGCCTTGTCTGAGGTATGCTCTTTGTAGACATCCAGTTTGGATCTCAGAAGATACCCTACAGCTAAACAGACATTGGCAAAATCCATTTGTCATATACAAGGAAAAAAATCATCCTTTTACCATGAGGTAAAATGAACAGGAAAACAAGCTGAAGTGGTTTGTTGTACGCTAATGAAAGCCTGAGGTTGCAAATGCTTTGGTTGCAACTCTGAGACATTTTTTTCCATTCCTAGTGAAGAGGTCAAGGACCTATTAAGCTACTTCTGGCCAACTGAATCTTTTTTGTGTACTGAATCTTCATAATGTACTCTCAACTAGACACTGATTATTATCAGAGCTTCTGAAATACTGCTGTATACAGCTGATTATAAAGATAGCACTCCCCCAAAATTTTATTAATACAATCCTATTTTAGTTCACATTTATCATCTGAGTTACTGCCGCCATTTTCTTTAAGTCAAATTAAAGGAGAATGCTTAATATAATTTAAATAACCTAAAGTCATGTGCAGCTGTTTTTTATTAAGTGTTCACCAGCCTGAATAATGTCATGCTTTCTTTGGCTTGTCATAATAATGCTGTGGTAGAATATATACATTTTGATTGCATGAGTTAGTAACCAAGGAAACAAAATTGGTATGGTACCACTGTCCTCCAGGACATGTATAATTAAGGGCCTGTCAGGTTTTCTGAAAACAATCTCCTGTGTCTCGGGACTTAACAACATCCTTGTAAAATTGTGATATACAGACTGAAATGTAAGAGGTGAGAGAGCAGGTACTGCATCAACTGTAACACACTTGTCTTTGCCTATGAAGGTCTTTGTCAGAAAACTATACATACAGTTTTTATGTTTGTCAATGCCCTTTTTGACATCTTCTCAGTTGCTTATGGGAAGAGAATGCCTCAAAAATAAAGCCTTCATTTAAAATTCAGGCCATCTATTGCACTGAATTCAGTTGCTGTTGAAGGCAATGGGCAACTTCCATCTGGATAAAATTGTAGATTAGAGTTATTTTAGATCTTATAGTTCTCCACATTGAGACCTTCATTTATCTAACCTTAGGTGAAAATCCAGTCCAGTTTCACACATACCTAACTTGAATCTCAGTCATAAGGGCACCTAGTCAAGACATAAGGCAAAGGTATATAGGTAAGGTGAAGTTGTATGTGTCTTTGAAGACCCTCAGGGGAAGATCATATTCATAGAATCATCCAGGCTGGGAGAGACCTCCAAAGGTCATCTAGTCTGACCTCCCTGCAGTCACAGGGACACCCCCAATTAGACCAGGTTGCCCTGGGCCTCATCGAGCCTTACCTTGAATATCTCCAGGGAAGGGGCCTCAACCACTACCCTGGTATTCACCTGAATACCTGAACCTAAATGGGACAGGAAGTCCTTTAAAGGTACCTACCTCTTTATATTTACTACGTAGCTCATTCAAGTACTTGGGAAACCTGTTTCATGAAGTGCTTAAAATTTAGGCAAAGTTGGGGTGACTGAGATGGGCAGATGGGATACCATACATGGGTGAGGGTTCACCACTGTGCCACATGGAGGGGCAGGTTGTGATGCTCTGGGGCAACTGCTGGCAGTGAAAAATCTGCTTTTGGCTGCTGCTGCCCCTGCAGTGTTATGATTTTCTATGTTTTTTTTATACTTCTTTAAATCTGGTACCCTCTTTGTTTTGGAAGTCTCCTTATAACTCCCCATTACTGTTTACTCCAGCTAATGATCATCTTCCTTTTTAATGTAATTTTTGGAAAAAAAGCTGCTTGGGTAATCTTCACAGCCCTGATTGCCTGGGCCATTTTGCCGAAGGCTGACTGTGCAAGCCCCCAAAGATGCCCTGTTGTTCTCCAGTATTAAGTGGGGACAGGTGTTGTGTAGGGAATGGGTCAGATTGTAGGTGATCTGAACAAATTTGGGCAAGAGAAACTTTGGCAGTTCAATATCTGAACTCTAATTCTGAAGGGGACCAAAGCTGATTTCTACATGGTTTTACAACCCTTTGGATTTGATATATGTCATTCATCTCTTTGATTTTGGATGCAACCCAGAAATGTATGTATAATTTACTCATTTTTCATAGGAAGTCTTAAAAATTGTGTATGTCACAGCATATGCTGCTATTTCTAAACATGTAGTTCTGAAGTTTTGATGTTTTAGTTTTATGGACTCATCCCCTCTGATCCCCCCCCCCGCCCCGCCACCTTGCAAAAAGAGCTCTATAGTGACAGTACTGTTAAAATAATGACTTAATACTTCCCTCAAATCAAGCAGCCGAAGCTTGACAGCTTTATAGTATTTCTGATAATTTTAAAAGAGCACATACTGTAACTCAGAATTAGTTTGCTGTGAGCCACAAATAAAATATTGATGAAATATGCTTATAATAAAAAAATCCTAGAACATCATTTTTCCCTGACTCAAATATGGTGATACCCTGTTAATCTATATCACTGGGTAGAGTTGATAGTGAAAAGAGGTGTGGGTAGTGTGTAAAACTTCTCTTGGACTAGGGAATAAATTGCCAATAAATGCCAATCTCACCCATTTATCAAATGTTCAGGGGCAGAAGACTTCAGAGCACAGAAAAAGAAAACACACCTTTCTCTCAAGGTGCTCATTGGTTTAGAAAAACAAACTCTGCTTACTTTCCCTAGTATTTTCAGTGATTAAAAAGTAACTAGATCATGTAATTACTAAACACATAAAATACTCAAAGATGGTCACTGAGTTATATATCACTTCCTGATGTGTGTGGAATACCCCTTCCACTTACTGGATGCCCACAGGGTTTGCTGCAAGTTTATGTAATCTCTTCAAGAATGTGTGAAAATGTGTCGTTTTAGAGTCATGGGATAACTATATGTAATGTTTTTCCTTTCAAATATAGAAAACAAATGCAATGATCCAATTGTTTCTATGTTGCTGTATATGAAAATTGTTCATACTTTTCACAAATAAGAAATGCCATGATTTGGGGATTTTTTGTCAACTTGAAATTAAGTAGAGCATTGTTTTCTATGAGAGAACAATGTTTTTAAGGGCATTTAGGCAATTGGGTTTGCCATAAGCTTTTTACTGTTGGTTAACTGGCCAAAAACTATAGAGCAGAATCAAAGTCACTTCTAGCATGCAGCAGAGAGCAGCTCAAAAGCAGGTGCTTGTTATCGCCACACATTATACCATACAGATGCAGGCACTTTAATGTTTTTCTTGCAGCACATTCCACAATTGCATGAAAATAATATGGCACAACACAAAAATGGTATCATAAAATTGCTCTGAAACCTCCTCCAAGCTGTTGTCATGGCAAAAGAATCTATTGAGAATGCTTTTAATTCAACAATATTTCAGTGGGCCTTAAAAAATGGGAGTTAAAGCCAGCTAAAAAATGTTCAGGAGTGAATTACAACCTGGTATCATGTTGTCTCCTTCTTGTCTCTGTGTATTTTAGATTTTGTTTCTCATCATAAACTCAGTACTAGGAGTATGGAAGAGTGCGATCTTTCTGCTTCGTGCATCTGTCAGAGATAATTGCTTGACAACTTGCACTGTAATATTAGTGAGGAAGGAATCACTCCATTGTTACCCCCAGTCCTCATATAGTGTGTGGAAAATGTCACCACACCAGGAGGCCCATTTTTTAGATCTCTGAACCTGAAAGATGTAAAATTACCCCTGTTTGTAATCTTTTATAGTGCAACTGAAGCAATCTCAAATTACTTCTGCTTATGATTTCAATTTAGGAGTAATTTCAAAATAATCTTTTCAGAAAAAACTTAACAACATTTACTTTTCTCAGTAATTTTCACCATTTTCAAGGAAGAAAATAAAATGATGATTGGTCATTCAGCTGTTCAGTGTGGTGGCTGGCATCTGTGTGCCAGTGAACACAGTTAGGGAACAGATTTACTATATGGACATTTCAGAATCAGTAATAACACTAATTAGTTTTCTCTTTTCCCAGAGAGAAATGTTTGAGACCCATATTTGTGTCTGGGGGAAAAAAATAGTTTACGATCCAACAGCTGGAAATAGAAATTTGAAATATTCAGATAGGAAATACTGTGCTACCTCCTAATAATGAGGGCAGTTTGCCACTGAAAATTTGCTCTTAGAACAATTTACCAGAGAAAACGAGAAATTAATCTTGCAATCAATAATAGCAGAATCAAAGAATGGCTGAAGTTGGAAGTAACCCATGAAGGTCATCTGGTCCAAAGCTCCTTCTCAAGAAGTGCTGTCTAGAACCAGTTGCCCAGACCCATGTCCAGCTTTTGAATATCTCCAGGGATCAAGACTCTGCAACCTCCCCGGGTAACCTGTGCCAGCACTCAGTCACCCTCACAGTAAAAAGTTTTTTCTGTAAGTTCAGAGGGAATCTCCTGTGTTTCAATTTGTGCCCATTGCCTTTAGTCCTGTCCCTGGACACCACTGGAAAGAGTCTGGTTCTGTCCTCTCTGCACCCTTCCTTCAGGGATCTCCACAGAGATCCCTCTGAGCCTTCTCTTTCTCTCAGCCCTGCCTCAGTGTAGAGGCTCCAGTCCCTTCATCATCTTCACAGCCCTTCAGTGGACTTTCCAGTATGTCCATGTCTCTCTTGTACTGGTGAGCCGAGAACTGGACATGGTACTCCAGACGTGGCCTCACCAGTGGTGAGTGGAGGGCAACAATCATCTCCCTCAACCTGCTGGCAATACTTTGTCTGACGCAACCCAGGATACCATTCACCTTCATTGCACATGTGCAACTGGTGTGTACCGGGACCTCCAGGTCCTTTTCTGCCAAGTTCTTTCTGGCTTGGGGTCCCCCAGTGTACATTGGTGTGTGGGATTTTTCCTTGTTGAACTAGCCATCCATGGAAACTGGAAAGATTTTTAGGATTTTTTAGCTATATTTAAATTTTTAGTTAGTTTAAATTTCATAATTGGAAATAATAATTGTTTTTTCTTTAATTTATTTTCTGGGGCTGCATTGTATAGGTTTGTCAATACAATGAGATTAATTGTTCCAACCTGACATTAAGCGCCAAAAATGTGAGATGTCTAACACAAATCAGCACGTGATCAGAATTTCAGAAAGCTAGCTACATTTTAGGCCTTTTCTGTCATCTTTTCATTCATGTTCAAAGCACAGATGAAGTAGATATTGCCACCTGACCAAATCTGTAAATTTAAAGTTTCATGTCTTGAAGATAAGAGCAGAACAATAATAACCAAATGGTTAGGTATTGCCATGGTTTAAGTGGTACTTAAGTGTTAATTGATGCATTGCTATAAACAAAGTGTTTACAGAAAAAAAAAACAAACCAAAAATTTAAAGGAGTTAACTTTTTTTTTTAATTTGAATTAGTTCTCACAAAAAGAAAAATAAATACTCCTGTTTTAGTTGACTCATGTTTTTCTCTTTTAATTTCAACTTTAATTAAAATTCATCCATTAGGCAGAACTGAAAGATATGCTACCCTGTAATTTTCTTTTCAGGACACTGAAAGGGCAAGAAGCAGTAAGCAGCAGCTCGCACTAAAAGCAAAAGTCGACTATTTCCACCTAGTTTAGAAGTAGTGTGTGTTAGTCTTCTGATTTTTAATATGTAGGAATATGTAACTCACCCCAAAGCAGAAGGATGTCAGATTTCCCATTTTTAATAAAAACAAGAATGGTCAGAAATATTCTAGATGTTAATTACTGATGACCCCATTACTGACCTCAAAAGTAATTGCAGGAAAAATAATATTCTACTTTCTGCTCTGAACCTTAGCTGGGTTGGAACAGAGCTCCTGGCAGAGAAAATTGGCAAGGTTGTGGGCCTTATTTGAATTAGGATCTGGATGTTGACAGCAACTGTGGCTCTTCCAGGTCAGAAAAAGATGTCTACTAGACATCTAAGATAGATAGTGCTGTCACCAGGAAAGGGAAAAATAAATATGAACTGTGTGGGCAGCAGGAGAGTTTGAAATTGAATATCTATTCAGTAAAGGCAATGAGAGGATAGATAAATGCTGAAGGAAAATAAAAAGGCAAAGATGCAAAATTAAAATGATCTACTTGAAACAGAAAGCAACTTAGAAGTGTGAGGGCATTACGTGAGACACCTGCACGTCAGTTTTCCCAGTCCTTATGATACAATGGTACGTTTTGGCTTTCCATTAGTGTGTCAGCTAGACTTGGAATGAAGGAGGTGACCTAAAACAGATGTGCTGGAAGATCACAATGAAATGAGCACTCCTGCCGTGGGTGTAGTGAGCAACCTATGTGTGCGACATGACTTTTGACCACAAAGTGAACAGCAGGAACAGATTAAATTGTGTAAGAGCAGCACTAAGCTAAGAGGCTCTTTGTTGTAAAGAAATAAAATTTCTTAGTGGGGATGCCTCTGTAGCTATGCCTATGTGTATAAAAATCCCAAATCAGAAGGATTCGTGCTCCCTAGTACCCCAGTTGCTCACTAATCAGAGGAAGGATATCAAGGGTGCTGTGTTGCAGGACAGTAGAGAGTTGTATCAGGGGCTGAATCATGAATGGATTTAGTTCTGCGTCAGAGCAGTCCCAAAAAGTGATTCTGTCATGCCTCAAGTGACTTAGAACACCTACTTTCTAGAGCACATAGAAGAAAAATTAGTATTGACTTAGTCCTCATAAAAATGCAGGCCTTGGCCCATTAAATAAAAATAATTGAGCATGAGGAATAGTATCCATAAAATAATTAACTTCTCTTAATGATGAATCACAAGAAAAACTTCCTTACTGTCTTCCTCATTTTTAAAAATAGGGATGTCAAGGAAATGGGGGGAAGAATTAAAAATTATGCTAGGAATGAGAACTCAAATTAGAGTTTAGTTAATCATAGTTATAGAAAAGTCACGAGTGAGCAAGCTCCTAAATAAAAGACAAGAACAGAAACACATTCTTTTTGAAAGGTGGACACTGTTTTTGGTAGGGACACTATTTACTTTCTCTTAATTTAAGATCATTTAAATAAGCTCTAAGAATAGCTATACTGAGTCATTTAACATTTTGGATTCCTGCCCTTAGAAAATGTTGAAAAAAATGGTTGATAATTTTGAGATGTTAAAATGTCATGTCTGGCATGTTGACATCAATTTTTACTCTTGCATTTCTGCAATGTTATAGCCTACTTGAATAAAAATATATGGTGAAGTCTTTTATTTGTAGTTTCTCACGTTTTTTGCAGTGAGGTATGGTATTAATCACATTTTCAGGTCTTCATGATGCTTTTTGACCTCCTCAACAAACACATGTTATCAAGATGTATACGAATTAGTAAAGTTAATCTTCACCTTCATCAAAAATAGTGTGAAGCTTCATTTAAGGGAGAAAGGGTCACAGAAGGAGTGATATTATCAGGGGAGAAGATAGTCAGGAGCAATGGATATGGGCACTCTGTGATGTGCTGCATAGGTATTCCTTCCAAAAATACATGGACCCACTCTTAGGTCTGCCCTCAGGGCTACCATGAGAGGAGTTTGCAGTGTCTGTGTCCTCTCTGGATGTACTCATGCAATTTTAGATGCTCTTTCCCCACAGAAAGACATGGTACTCCTCAGAGAATACTTCACATTTTTTTTTATTTTTTTTTTGGTGTGCCTAAGACATTTCTAGAGAGCTTTTAACAGCTTGAATTCTGCTTTCTGCTTTCAGCTATCTGTGAGAAATCCCTGTTTAGAGGTGCAATTGCATGGGTGGCAACTGTCTCTTCCTTTTCTCAGTAATTCTGAAATAGCCCACTTAATAAAGCCTAATTGCAAGGCATAGAAACAGAGTTTGTTCCAACATTATTTTTATGAAAATTGTGTTTAGAGCCACTGCTTTCTAGAAATTTCTGGAGTTCAGAAGTGTAAATGTAATTTTCCTTTTTTAATATCTCTATGTCTCTGTCGTGGTTTCAGCCAAATTTACCGAAACCTCATTAACAGATATCAGCCCCTCCCNGAACAGGCAGGGTCCTCCTTGGACGTCGGCCATTGAAGAAGGAGAGTTGACCTTTTGATCCCTCAGCTTTTATACGGGGCATGATGCGGATGGGATGGAATACCCCTGTTGGTCAGTTTTGGGTCACCTGTCCTGTCCGCTCCTCCTTGCAGGTGGGACCCCTTTACGCTTTTCCATTTCTGACCCTCCAACGAGCAAATGACGAAAATTACCTGACCTTGGTTGTTCTAGCAATAAGTATAAGCAAGGGCCTCTCTGCATACCATCCCTTGGTATAATCAGGTCTTATCACTGTGAGACGAAACAGTTCTGAACAATGTGCTGTTAATTTCAGAGTTTAGTTAGAAGAGGCCTAAGAAAGTAAAACTGTAAAACAGAAAATTGGTTCATTTTACCTCAAACCAGGACAGTCTCTTAAGTTGAATTGTTTCAGTTGTGAGAGCGCTCTCTTGATGACTCTGGTCAGACTTAACTGGTTAGATGTGAGATGAACGATTCCTCCATAGTTAAAGTGAAGAGCAGTGTCTTGCCCTTTTCTAGATGAACTATGACAGAATGCTGATGCCAGCAGACAGTTGGCATATCTCCAGCCTTTTGTATCCAAATAGTAAAATAAGTTATGCAATCTGGTGCATATCATCTTTAAGAAAACACCAGGTCGAATACTACCATTAAATAATTAAGTGTGTAAAGTAATACAGAAAGAACACTTGTGGTAAGGAGAAGAATAAAACTTATAAGCAAAAGGGGGAAAAAAATCAAGTTTGTACCAACAATACCTTCATTAAAGCCGGTAGAATAACTACAGAACTTTTTGGAAAGAAAAATTAGGGAAAATCTTAATTCCTAAACTGAAGTATTCAGTAATATTGTTTTTATTTGTTTTTAATAGGCTCTACTAGAAGATTAAATGAACTATTGCATTAAAAATGTTCTTTTATTAAATGTTTATTGTGGGGTTGGACCACAATCTGTTAAAAAGAGCAACCCTTCCAAAACTGTCAGAGCAGATCATGTAGGAATTTGAATGATGCAGAATATTTACTTAAGAGGAAATGGCCTAAGGATTTATTGCTAATTTTAATTAAGCTTTTTGCATACCCAATTGCTATATCTGGGTATATCTGGCCATCCTTAGAACTACTCATTTCCTGCAGAACACATTGCTTCATGACTACCACAGCACCTTCTGGTAATTCATTCACAAGGACAGCTTGTCATTTGATCTTTATTAATGCAAAAGAGTAAAGAACAATGTTATTTTTAGTATGGTTAAAAAGAAAACCCTATTTGTTAAACAAATAATTATATATGATATTGTGTCTTCAGAGTACTTACTACATTCATAATTTCTCTCCTTTTGCTTTTCACTGTGTGTATATTGAGCGAAATATCCTAAAAAAATTTCAGTGATGTCTACATGTTTCGCTTTCCCTATACGAGGTAATTTGTTGGCCATGTGAGAGGCCAGCTGAGACTATTGAATCACAGAAATTTTCATTGAAAGTGACCGACATAGCCCAAGCTGTACTCAAAGCCAACTTGCTCCCTGACCCATGAAGTTTATGAAGGACATGAACTTGCTTAACATGCCATCTAATAACCCCTAATGGTCTTTTCGGCATAGCTAAGGCATTCTGCTCTTATCCATCTCTTTTGAGGCATAGTGGACAACTTTGCATACTGGTCCTTGTTAGAAAATTGTGAAGACCTAAAGAAGAATTCAGTATTCCTGTAAAAAAGTGTTTTGGTTTTTTTTTAAAGCTGTCTTTCAGCCAAGGTCATGATACAATAAAACAACAGTCCAAGCTGTAGAGTAAAAATTCCTAATCCAAAAAGCTACAAAACCACAGGTGCAAGGAGATTGTGAGAAATCTCTGGGTAATTACCTGCAGCACTGTTCTGGTTTTTTTCCTATTGTCTTTATTGAATGGCTATAATTACACTGCTTATTTTACAAGAAGTTTTTTGATGAAGTTCCCACTTCATCTTCCATGGGAAGGACCCATTTTATCTCAATAGATTTCTAATTTCCTCCAGTGTGTCGAAGGGAACAGACTTGCCAAAACCACCACCGTTCTCTGTCCAGGCAAGCAGTTTAACTCAATAAAGATAGGGCATTCAGAGATAAAGTTCCTTAAAAGAGCCTCAAAATTCAGCAGCTACAAATGACTCCTCCTGCTGGAGAGAAGCCCTTCCTGGAATCCAGGAAGTTGCTATAGTTCTTCACAACTTGACTGCAAGGAGTTTATTACCATGGCAATCACCAATACTGTTTGCCAAGTGAGATGCTGTTTCATTATAGTCTGGTACCAACAGGTGATGAAGGTCACTTCAGAGAACAAAGTGGGTCTTCTTGCATAGTTCTTTCAATATAATACTTTTGATATAATGTTTTCACTCGGATCTTTTCTTGTCCTTCTTCTTCACCACCTTAGGTGGGAAAACAGTGTTTCTTTCAAATAAATGGTTTTATCTGAGTGTCCAGAACTGGATTATTTCTATTTGGAAAGAATGTCTGATTGATAAGAAATAGCAATACACAACAGGAGGATTCTACATCAGAAGCAAAACAATCAGCACAAGATTTTGGGGGGAGAAAAAGCCTGAATCTGTAGGTACATTTGTTGTGGAATAAGTTAGCTTTCACTGTGTCTGTGACAGTATAGCTTTTTGGTATTTGTGTTTATAGGGATCTGCCTGAAAGACTTTGAAAAGTGACTGAGTAACCGGACCTGCAAATGCCAGTCTTCCACAGGAGGTTTTACTTTGGGTAAAACAGCTGTGGATTTTGGCAAACACAGATGTGAGTCCACTCCAACTAAATCAGAATAACCACAGAGGTCAGCTTCATCAGAGCTGATACACCAGCATTCCACCTCAGGAAAATTAAAATCCTGTAGTAATAATAACTCATTAAAAATGCCCTTCCACAGAAGGATTTTGGTATTGAGTCTCACAGCCATCCTGAACCCTGGAGCAAGGTTGTCATGGGCACTTAGTTTTGATCGAACAACTCAGCACCATGAACAGGAGTGTGGCTGTTGATGCTCAGAAAGTGCCTTTGTGGATAGAGGCCTTTTCAGCAGCCTCTCTGCTCCCAAGAACAGTAGACACAGCAGGATATCTCTACAGGAGGTGTTTTCATTTGGAGAAACAGCAGTTTCAGTAATGATCGTTTTTTATCCTGATGTAAAGCTAGGTGACATTGGTACTGACCTGACAATATTGAAATACAAGCTTGCCCTCAGAAGTGAATGCATACCCAATAAAAAGAGAAGGTGGACCTGTCCATAGGATATTTGTTTCCATCTATCCCATGGAAATGAGTTTGTTTAAAATAGATGCTAATGTATTTAACGCTTGTGCACTGCAACTGAGGCAAAGTAGTTATATGCTTTAATGACTCCTTAACCACTTCAGATATATTTTGGAGGTTCAAAGAGGTGAAGTGTCTGGAAGCAAGTAGTTTAAAGAATCAACTTTCTTCTCACTTCCTCTCATCTGACTCTTTCCCTACTGATATCCTACCTAACACATGCTGTGCATCCAAGCATAATTTCAACTGGCATGATTTGCAAAAAATCATTAAAAATGAATAAGGCAGTGCTGTCCGTAGACTTTGTTTTCACTTAGAGCACTTGTTAAACGTTTTTCTTCAGGATGAATTCTGATCAATTTATCTATGGTAATAAGAAATCATGGAACTAGGTACAAAGTTAATCCTAACAAGGTGTGCAGGAGCTAGGGAATAACTCTTCATCCCGCTAGAGTGAATGTCTTCAAGAAGGGAACTTTGAATAATACCTGTTGTCTGCTCTTTCTCTCTGGTTACACACAAACACAGACACACACACTCTTACACTCATTCCAGCATCCTGGCTGCCACTGCCAAAACAATGAAGGAGATTATTCTGGTTCAAAAACAAAAATGTTATTATAAGACTCAGATTTTTTCTGAAGCAGGGGACCAGTGCCAAGTCTGTCATTCCTAAATCTGGGTAGGAACCCAGTCTTGTTAAAATACCATGATAGGGTAAGGCAAGCACACATCCCTCCCCAATTTGTGGAGGTTTTTTTGTGGGAAGGAGGACCAAGAGCATAACCTAGAAGGGAACTGTTGATCTCCAGCCTGGACAGGAGAGACACCAGGGCTAACCACGGTGTGTCTTTCAGCCTGCGTGTAGACAACCTGTGAGCTGCCCAGGCTGCCCTTTCCTCCGTGTGATGTGTTAGAGCGTGTGTGTGCCTGCCTCCGGCATGCCCTCACTTCTGTGAGGGCTTCTTTCATCTTCTCGTTCTTAGTAATGAGGGATTAAAAGTCTTTGAGAAAAAAAATAAGGTCAGCTGAAAGTGCCTTTTTATGACTGTACTTCTCAGTTGTACAAAGCATCTGACTTGGCATGGGAGCTCAGTGCTACTAAAATTAACATCTGAGAAATGTATTCATGTTTCCTAAGCAGTTAAGGGTGCAGTTGTAATTTCTTTCCTTTTGGGCCTAGGTCAAAAATATTAGTACCTATCAAAGAGGTGCAGCCTGTTAAAAAAAAAAAAGAAAAAAGAAAAAACCCCACACTACAGAGTGCATGAATACTTCCAGGGAGAACATCACTGTCAGTCTTAAGCAGGAGAAACATTCTGCTGTACCACAGGGTATGAGCATATGTCATGGAAAAGAGGATTTTGAAAAAAAAATCAATAGAAAGAAAATGCAGAGGTAAATTTAACTATCTAACCAGAATTTGAGTATAATTTAATATTTCATCCTTTTTTTTCTTTCCTGAGAGGGATCAGTTCAAGTTCTTCATTACAGACAATGGAATAAAAACAGTTTTAGCCTAAGGTAATTACTCATTATCATAATCTTCACAAGAACCTCCTCAGACGGACATAAGCGTACCTGGGGATCTTTAATCAGATTGAATGGATATTTTCTTCTTACTAATTAAAGCTA
This sequence comes from Pedionomus torquatus, assembly GCA_013398155.1. NCBI lineage: Eukaryota > Metazoa > Chordata > Aves > Charadriiformes > Pedionomidae > Pedionomus > Pedionomus torquatus. The sequence goes on along the minus strand of VZRU01009150.1, from coordinate 73,885 downwards.
GGAAGTTTGGTGTGAAACAAATTAGCAAAACCTGGTTGTTCTATGAAATGATAATACGGTACTTTATAAGCACATCTCTATCTAATTGAAACCCAGTATATCACGCATCATAATGGTTCTCTAGAAATGCATATTGAAAAAGAATAGCTTTTTGAGAACTGTGAAGTATTATATTTAATTTAGGAGGTGGAAAGTCACACCGATTCTGCAGAAAACCATATATCTCCACCTGGTTTAAATGGATCTCAGAAATAGTCACAATTCGTAAAATACTATATATTCCATTTAATTATTTTTATTCTTTGTGGTTATATCCAACATAGATTTGCCAGGAGAGAGAGAAATTTCAATGCAGGTATGATCCCTTCTCCCACAGCCATTGGCGTCAAAGGCAATGCATGTAAAGGGATGCCAAATTTCTTGAGACTGTTTCCATCGCAAGTCAGGAGCAACTGCGACAAAGTTGGGTGTTTGGTGCAGCCATTCAATTCCAATTTTTTTCAAACGTTCCACTACTTAAGTATTAAAACTAATGTATCTAACATATCTGAACCCATATTTATGAAAACTCAGCTTATACATGCCTCTACTTTTTCTCTGATCCTTTTTTTGCTGTTATCACATACAGCAAACATTAACTTCAGGCAATAATTTCATTTGAGAAACCTAAACATCAAGATAAATTAGGCATAAGTCATTTTGTTTTATTGTTAAAATGAGTGTTTCCTTAGAGGATTGTGTGAATTCAAATCTACCTGGAAGGATCAGCATATCTGAACAAAATTAATTCTGCAGATAAGATTAACATTGGGTCGTTTAATTCATATCATGCTATACTAATGTAAAGGTCAGCCAAACCCAGACTTCTTGTATTTTGTCAGTAATACTGTGAAATCATTTCTACCATTCTTTCTGTATGCTTTGGTATATAAACTCCCTACCATTACCTTTAATATTACAAAGCACGTAGCACCTTTTTGTTTTTACCACTGTCGTGTCATCGGAGGTCCAGGTCAGCAGTTTCCCAGCAAAGACAGTTGTTTGATGCTGTTGTCTGGCTGCATGTCTTTTAATTTTTTTTTCTGCTTGTTAAGCTAAAACCTTGCATTTTTCACATTTGCAACTGATAAGGAGAAAGAAGCCAAGGGTCCAGAATTCTATTATGTGAGAAGATACACTGACCTCCTAATTGACAAAAATGTTCTGTTATGTTTAAACCTGTTTCAGGGACTTTCTGAAGAGGGGCAGGCAAGGTTATTCCTTTAAGAGGTTATTCCTTTATTTTATTTTTTTTTTTTCATTTATAGAAAATCTCAATTACTTCAAATTTTTTCAGATGAAAACAGAGTTTAACTAAGGTGTAGGCTTTTCCATTCTTCTGGGCTATTAATTTTCTTTACATATCAACTGAATCATTATCTCACTAGTAGATAGCTTCTGTGTAAAATGAATGCTTTACAGATGGGTTTGCTAAACTGAGTGCTGACCTGGCTCCTGTCCTTCCAACCTCATATTTTCTTTTTGCTTTATCCTTTCTTACCTTTATTCCATAATAGGTTTCAAACACTCCAGCTATCTTTATCTTTACCTCAGCTCATAAAGAACTGCATACTCATAACACAGGTCAATCTTATTTAAAAACATGTGATGACACTGAATAGTCTGTTTATCTTTGCACCTATTTAAAAACTGATAATACGTGAAACTGCCTCATTACTTTTAAGTATAATTTAATCGTGTGCAAGTTTACTGCATTAACACTACCAAAATATGTCAGTCCTTAAAAAAAATACAATTAATGCGCTGCTGTAGCAGAAGCAGTTGAATGGAGATTTAGCTTAGATCTGAGTTGTCCTATTGGCATTAGTGAAACCACATGGGGAATATTCTTAAATGATTTACAAGAGTAAAGTCTTAAGAGGGTTATCTTGTAAAAAACCTATTCATATCTGGTCATATGAAAGGTATACAGCCACCATGCTACCAGCAAGGATAGAATTTAGGATCTTAAAAATGCAAATATTTGCATAGTATCTTCATTAAATATCCTTAAGGTACAGACTCTCACCTGTAACATAAAGGGTCAGGAGAGAATGACCGAGTTGCAGATACCACCATAGTGTGTTACACAGACTTTGCTTGAAAATACAACTCAAATAGCTTTGGGAATCTGTTGTAGCAGGTAATTTAACCCTGTAAAATTCAGCTAGTACTTAATCTCACTAAAATTTTAAAGATGACCTGTTTCTTTTAAAAGCAAATTCAGACTGGGGCAAAATCTGAACATGTGCAGCTCTAGTGATCTATCCTTTCTTCGTTAAGACTGTAGGAAATATGTGGCCTTATTGATGTTGTGCAGCTGTTTCCTGGCTGATCTGTAATTTGTATGCAGTTCCCTCTCACCTCCACTCCTCCATATAGATACTTGACATTCAAACTGTGTGAATGTCCTCCTATGGAGGATGTGGACATGAAAATACCAAAAGCCCTGAAATCAAGCAGTAATATTCAAGCTCCCAAAGATCAAGCAGTAGATCTTAACTAGTATATGAAATAGAAGTTGAGCCTAGTGTAGACTTCTTTGTGAAGTTCAGTGCTGTATGATAAATTAGCATCAGAATAAAATTAGGAAGGACTTTGTGACTGCTTGGCATTTTACAATTGTCCGGTAGTTATTATTCAAAGCAGGATATTTCCTTTATGACAGTTTAATAAGTGATTTTTTCCTGCTGGTGTGCCAGTGGTCCCTGTATGCCTTTGAAAAGTATAACCATGTTCCTGTATTTCTGTGCTGTGAATATCCAGGTGCCAGGTGAAATTCCAAGAGTGTTAGTAACTCATCCACCATCTTCAAGCACAATCAGCTGTGATTCAGGCAGTGATGAATCCTGCAAAACCTGCAAGTGACATCTGGCTCTCTCTTGATTTTGAGTTCCAGAAAAACAGTTGTCACAATATCATCTGAAAAGTGTCTTCCTACTAAAGAAGAAAGAGATCAGTGGTAGCAGAGTTGAACTTGCAAAGTTCTTCAAGGGAATTCAGATTTTGAGTCCTCCTTCACGTCAATGAATTCTTGTGCAATGACTAAAACCAATATGACTTTCTAAATTGTTGATTAAGAAATTATCTGTGCATATGCAACCGATGTATCAATGGTATTAAAATACCATTTCCATTTCAAATCCTCACATTTCCCTGACACCTTTAGATTATGGAACCTTCCTAAGCTTCTGTTGTGGAATAAATACATTCCCTGCTCAATACTTCTTGAATTGAACACTGCATTATTAGCAAACTGAACAACTTACTCATTCTAAGACCAGGAAAATCTGTTGCTGTGTGTATGTGGGTTGGTGTTTTGGTTCAATATGTCACCAAAAGAAGGCTTTCATTGTTCAATATAACAACTTCAAGTTAGTAAGCAGTGAGTAAAAGTGCAATTAGTTTACTTCGCAAATTCTTAAGGAACAGTTTCAGTAACTCAGCCAGTAGAGGGAACTCTAATACAGTACATGGCAGGTGACCTGGGATTGCAGAATAGAGTATCGTCACAAATACAAGACAAAGTGAAAATATATTTCTGTCATATATCATCTGTAAACGAAAGTACCTACCTCATATGCCCATTTATTATTTTGTTAGTTTATACCTGTTGTCTTATTTCCTTTCCTTTTCCTTACATCCTGTGGTTACCAGTTCACATACAACATCTGCCAAATTTAAGGGATGGATTGCCAATGGCAATGTCACAGTTCTAGTAGTTCATATGTATTACAGATCACGTACCATTGTACCAGTAGTTGAAATTTTACCAGAATTAAAAAATTAGAGTTTTTCCAATTTTTTTTTAAATTTTGTACGGTGTCAGAATTATGTGCCATAATGGCACTGGTAGCCTCTCTTAAAATGACTGGCACTTGCCCTTTGAAGGAGAGAGGAACAGTTTACAATCCTAAACCGTAGTAGTCACCAAAAAACCAGCATTGTATAAAGCTGCCTTTGTATGGAAAGTCCTGAAAAGGAACTCACTTTTTTTTTCTATTTCTTTTTTTTTTTTTTGACCTTTGATCACCTGAATATACTTTCAGTTCAATGTATCACTCTTTCATTGTTTTTAAGACTTGATGCCTTCACTCAGTCATCATTTTGTCATTTACTGCTTTCCTTTTTTTGTTGTCCTTAGGGATAAAATGTCACCATGCAGGTTGATCACTAAATAGGTTTTTTAGAGAAATCGTTTCTTGTTTCTTCTGAACTGTTAAAAGTCAGTGAGTGCATGAAATAGATGTAACATTTCTCTGTTGAAACTTGAACTTAAGATCCTTCCTGGGTCTGTCTTCATCAAGTTCTGCTCCTACACTGCACTGAGACATTTTGTTGTTTCTACACATTAAGGTATTCTATGGGCTTCTAGAAAAGATAAAGTAATGTTTAAAAAAATGCAAAGCATGCTGATAACACTAAATATTTTTAAAAGCCTTTCCAAAATACGTGTGCGTAGGTTGGAATATTCAATATGAAGATCTCACGTGAAAATGAAATAAATAATATGGTTTTAAGGCACAGTTTATTCTCAAAGAAAGGACAAGCATCCCTGCACTTATGATGTGTTAGTACTTCCAGTGGCATTTCTGATGCCACACACAGCTGTGAAACAGAGCAAAAGTCGAACTCAGCATCTGCTGTGGACTTGGTGAGACCTCAGCCATGACTACTGAAGCACAGAACAGTTGCTGCTGCTCTGTTTATATGCAGTTGTAGAATTAAAGTTACAGAAATGTAGAAGTTACTAGCTAGGCATATTACCTAGCTAGTCTTCCTTTTTCACAAAGTGCCATACACTACTGACTTTTTCAGATGAAGCACAACTTAGCTTTCCTTTATAATTAGGTAGTAGCTTTCTTTGAAAGGAAATTTTTATGCATCATCTAGAAATGATTGTTAATAAAGGAAGTTTCAGGGAAGTTGGTTTATTCTGGTTATATACTTTTGTAAAGCCTGTTCTTTAATGCCATTGAAGTCAATGCAAAAACATGCAGGTATCACTTTTTTCAGTATTATTTTGTAATTGCAGTGGAGAGTATAACTTCTGAAGAACATTCAAACCAAATGAAATACAGATGTGAAATGTCATCTTTCTCTTTACCTAGATCTTTTGATAAGTTTGGATGAAGGAGATCCTGCTTCCTTAGGAATAAATCTAAAATGCTAATTCTAAGATGTAGCTCAATACCTAGGAGAAAATGAAGCCATGTATTCCAGAGGTCAATTCAGAGTGGCCTGAGGATGCCCATAGCTAAACCTGACAAAAAATAGTGAGGAATGAACTTTGTGTTTCCCCTTTACTTCATGGGCACTCAGAAAATATGTTGGCTCTAGGCTGAGGGGTTGGACTAGATGATCTCCCATGGTCCCTACCATTCTGGGATTCTGTAAATTCCAGATACAGACATAGGTGGGATTTGCAGCTGTGGTTAGAAATAACCACGCTGTTAACCATTTCTGTTAAGCACCCTGCTTTTCAGAAGATATCTCTGAGGCTCCAGGCTGTGTGCTTGTTCCTAAATTCCCTGTGCTTAGTGTATTGTATTTGTTACCTGTCAAGTATCCTACTCAGTTATTAAATGTGTTAAATACATTGAATGCTCCTTTAAATGAGTCAATTGAGAGAGAAATAGATGCCTCAGTGAGGCTGGAGTCCTTCGTCAGAGTTCTGCAGTAGTGTCAGACTCAAGAATATCACGTAGGCTCCCTGGATGATTACACTAATGCCAGATATTTCATTTTATGAGTTACACATCTAAATTAAGCATAAAGCGTTCATAACGCGTTTTCTTCAGAAAACTTGTGACATGACAGGTTACTCTCAGGCTGGGAATGCTATTCTCTGTTCATTCAGGATGGCAAAGCAGGATAGCTTGCTTTGTTTAGAAAAGCAGTTTCAAATATAGAAAACTGTAAATGCATATTTATCTAGCTAAGTATTTTGAAAGCACCAGTCTTGACAGGTATCTCTAGCTGCTGAAGTACAAATGCTAAATGATAATGACTGAGTAGCCTTGACACACCACGTCTTGTGTGTATCTACTTTTGTTGTTTGTTTCAAGATATGTTTTTCTGAATTTTTTTCCCTTCTTTGTTTTCTGATCTATGTCTGGAGACAATTTCTGTATTACCTCTTTTGACCAAATAAGCAGGTTTGTTCTGCACAAAAAAGGCTTAATCTAGTATTGAATTCAGTGCCTCCTCCAAGATGCTATGCACTATCAAATCTAATTGCTATTGACAGAGATAAGAAAGCAGTATATAGTGAGCAGGATGACAGGGAAAAAACAGACCAGAAAAAATGAAGGACTTGTTTTTGCAAATTGTTCTTAATTGGATTATTCTTTGTGAGAGCAGTGCTGTAATAACACAAGATTGCTTGTGTGGCCCTTGCATTTTCTAGAGAACATGTCTCTTTTGTTGTCATTTCCACCAAATACATATAAAGCTTTTACATTTTTTTCCTGTAAATACTTTTCTGTATGTACAATGGAAGGTGAGTCTGTGCAAAGAGATTGCCAGTTTATGTTCTAGTTTTCCTGCTACTGCTGGCATCTGAAATATTTCTCACTTAGCATGTTAGAAATTGATTTGGATTGTTACTCTGTTACTCTAAGTGATGTAATGGATAATAATTTCCAAAAGTAAATGCAGGGCACATCATACAATATTAAAGGAAATGTGTTGAGGGCCACATGTACAAGACAGGAAGGTAATTTGATCTCTGTTAAATTATTTAGAGCACATTTCCATTTAAGTAGGAACTAATGATAAGCAACCAGGTGAAGCTTTGTACATTGATTTATGGATTTTTATTAAAGATTTCACATGGTTGCTTACAGCGCAGCAAGCTTGTAGCGTCTCTCCTGTATATGGAACATTTTATATTCTGCATATTGAAATGATAACTTGTTTATGTTTCCATTACAAACGTGTGCTACAGGACAGGCACTGAAATAATTATTAATTCTGTGATATGCAGTATTAGTATTGTATCTCAGAAAGAATAGATTTCCTTAATGGATTTTGTCTGTATGTCACTATGCTATATTTGAAGAAAACATTGAGGTGTTTTTAAAAGTATTGCTATCTTAATTTCTTTGGAATGTTACGAATTAATAGATGATACTACAGCTCATATGCTATTGGTACAGACAACGGGATGACCAAATCTGGTTTATTGGAAAATACGTAATAGGGTTTTTTAGAGCTGCTACTTTTAGCAGATGATTTAATTTGTCACTAAAGCAGAGACTAAATCCAATATATTAATCAACACTGTAGTTTTATATTCAATATATGATTACTAACTTGAAGACTTTTGTTTTCTACATTTTTATTTGTAACATAATATTCATTGGATGTTCTGCATCAGAAGATAACTGACATGCTGAACAAAGAGGAGGTCCTGAATTCTCCTCTTTCTGAAGTCTAACATGGGATGGAAATCAAGTGCTTATCTAGAAACCTTTGTGATTGTGTACATGAATGTGACTGAGCTTGTTTCCTGATCAAGTAACAGTTTGGCCTGTGATCTGCTGACCTCACTTAGAGAGTTTAATCTGGATGTTCCAACCAGTAGATCAGAAGCAGCTCTTGGCATTTGGCATCCATTCCCAGCCATGCTTAATCTTCACTTCCTTCTGTGAATACTCCCCTACACAACTTGAGCCAGCAAGATGCGCTAAAACTGCAGGATGATTTTGTAGTGCTTATGATGCCTTGATCAATGTACCTGCTCATGTAGAAAATCCAAAATACATATCTGCTCCCTACAAATCCTTTAATAAATAAAATTCATAGAGCTACCATAGCCCCATGATCTAGGACTCTTGCAAGTACCACTGATAGGGAATGTATTAGCATGATGTTCCAGAAGCTCTAGCTCATGTTAAGTATATGTCTTTAACCATTAGTGTATTCTTTTGTTTCTTTTCCATGTGAAATGGGGTTACTCTTTTGAATAACAGATGAGAAAGAATTCAACAATCCTTGACCTCTGCTAACTGGTTCAACCAAGCAGCATAAAGAGGTGTACAAATTTTCTATATATAAAATAGGAAGAAAAAAATCAGCATTTAATCAATGAATCATGAAAGTCAAAAGGGCATTTGTAAAAATAGCTATTATTCCATTCACTTTATCTGCTTGCCAAACTGTTTGTTCCCAAATGTTTGTTTGGTGAAAGAAGATGTGAATTTTCTAGACATGTATGCAAACTATATAGAGGACACTCATGCCTTGACAGAAAGCAAAAATATGAATATAAAAGATTTAAAATTTTCATTTCTGACCTTACTTTTTTATTATGTCCAACCTCAGCATAATGATATAGTACAGGGAATTTATTTCATTCAATTTTGAGGCCATTCAGTACCTTTACAAGATCATATACAGGTAGTGCTGTATACAACATCTCTCCTGGGTACATATATGATCCCATTATCGTGTTATCTGGGTATTTTTATTGTGTAAATTTACAGCACCTTTGCAAGCACAAAACTGTTGTTGGCCTCATTATTCAGTTAGGAACTTTGGCATACCATTAGAAATTGGTTAAGGAAATAATGGTTAGTGGGTCTAGCATGTTTGAAAGTAATTCTTTTTCCATTTTCTGGAATGTTTTGAAGTGACTTTTAAGTTTTGATTTCAAAGTCAGATAAAATAGAAACTCTTTTATATCCAGTATGTTTAGTCTAGCCAGATCAGTAACTCAGAACAAGATTCCTCTCAGCTACCTTTGTACTTTTCTAAAACAAATCTTACATTTGAACTAGTTGCTAGACTTCTTTTGTATGCCTCAGAGAGAAATAGGTGTTGAGGGCATGAGTCATCTCATGCTACTAACCACACAGGTTGTCTGGATAAGTAGCTGAGATATCTACAGAGAAGATGTTTAATTAAGCAGAATGTTATTCAAAACAATTAGATAACTTGGTGAAGATCACAAAAGAGCAAAACGGTAAATTGAAATAATATCTCCCCATTCCTACATCTGTGTCCTAAAGATTAAAGCATCGTGTCCATTCATGACCTCGATTACATTTTTATCTCCTGATCTTAATACCTGTGACAGTACAGCCATAAATTACAGAGTGAAGCTCATCCCCTTCAACTTTGAACACTTATGATGTGGCCACCAACACAAGCACTTGTCACTTTAGACTCTACTTATTAAAAATGTATTGTAGCAATGGTTATTGCATTGACTATCAGTGGAGATGAGAGGATTACTTCAAAAGTGAATGTTGATATGGTCTCATTGACAAATAGTGTGAGCTTTCATAACCTTCAAAGAATCATTTAACACAAATCAGATGAAAGCAACTGAGAAACTAGACTTTTGGGAAAAAAAGCTACCACTATTTGGCATTTCCAAGGTACAGAAAAAAATGAACAGGAAACTCGTGCCATGATATTTTTTTTTTTTTTTTTTTTTTTTTTTTTTTTTTTTTTTTTTTGGGTTGTTTCTTT